>CM064551.1:39527718-39547718 GCA_032716605.1 Paralithodes platypus
GGTGAGACTAGTTCAGTTAGCTGCCTATACTGTTAATTCCACGTATTACCGTAATTATCATCTCCCCATTATTAACCCAACGCCCTAGCTTAAGGGGAGGTATTTAATTTGTTCCCTACGTTTTCAGCAAGCTTAAAATTACACCCCTTAGACTCCCTTTCAAGATAAATTTGTAAATTTTTCGGCAGAAAAATTTCCCGGCCAGAGGCCGGTTGCTCTTAAATTACAGGCTCGCTATCGCTCGCCAGGAAAAAATCGACACCTTAATGGCACGAAAGGTCTATAATTTGACAGAAATGGGGCAAAATATCTTAAAATGTCCAAACTACTAGGGCGAACGTCTTAAAATCTCAAAAGCAATGGGGCTAAACATGAGGGAGAAAGGGGTCCAGAAAAAAATCCCTCAAGTGGAAATCTCCCCTTAAGCCCTTCTATAATGGGTCCTTCCTAAGCTGTATTATATCGTCTAATGTTTGACAAAGTAGGCCTATAGTGAACATGTGTTAGGATTCTGAACTGGTTAAACCTTTCAGACTTGGAGGACTCTGTTTTTTTCTGTATTCTGGCGATTATGTTCAGCTTAGGAAGGTATTTTGGAAGCCAACTGGTTCATTAAGAAAGATTTAACCCCTTTCATTCCTAGAGAACCTTCCCAAACTGAATAACATCGTGTAATGTTGGCCTGAATACAGTGAAAGTGCGTCGTGGTATCGTGAAGAGGTTAATCGACTGTATTACCTTTGTGTTCACGATGGCCATTATCTATACTCGGTTTCATTCCATCTGGCAGTAAGTTGCAAAGTTCCCATCAAGATTTTGCAGTGCAATATGGTGCTAGCTATATATACACGTGGTCTTAAGGGGGGATTTCCACTTGGGGGATTTTTTTTTCTTTACCCCTTTCTCCCTCATGTTTAGCCCCATTGTTTTTTTTATTTTAAGACGTTCGCCCCATTAGTTTGGCGATTTTAAGAACTTTCACCCCATTTATGTCACTTTTAAGACCTTTCGTGTCATTTAGGTGTCGATTTTTTCCTGGCGAGCGATAGCGAGCCTGTAATTTAAGAGGAACCGGCCTTCGGCCGGGAAATTTTTCTACCGAAAAATGTACAAATGTATCTTGAAAGGGAGTCAAGGGGGTGTAATTTCAAGCTTGATGGAAGTCTAGGAAACACTAAAAACCTCCCCTTAATATGATGCAGAGACATAGTGGTTGCATATGATGCAGAGACATAGTGGTTGCATATGATGCAGAGACATAGTGGTTGCATATGATGCAGAGACATAGTGGTTGCATATGATGCAGAGACATAGTGGTTGCATATGATGCAGAGACATAGTGGTTGCATATGATGCAGAGACATAGTGGTTGCATATGATGCAGAGACATAGTGGTTGCATATGATGCAGAGACATAGTGGTTGCATATTTTTCCATTAAGTATCGATAAATTAGCTGCTAAGGGATTCAATGTATCGTCAGATGAAATGAAACAGAGTATAGTTGATGGCAGTGATGGCAGTGATGGCAGGGTATCAACCGAAAGCCCAGTCCATTGTGTTTAGTCGTTATGTTTGTATATGTATATGTGCATGTATATGTGCATGTATATGTGCATGTATATCTAAAATTATGGTTTATAGTTCAAATTATATCTTGGGAAGTATAATAAAGGGACCAACACAATGCTATTTCATGTTAAGGGGAGGTTTTTAGTTTGTTTTCTACTCCTCCAGCAATCTTAAAATTTCACCCCCTTGACCCTCTTTCAAGATAAATTTGTAAATTTTTCGGTAGAAAAATGTCCCGGCTGGAAGCCGGTTCCTCTTATATTACAGGCTCGCTATCGCTCGCCAGGATAAAATCGACACCTAAATTGCACGAAAGGTCTTAAAATTGACAGAAATGGGTTGAAAGTTCTTAAAATCGTCAAAATAATGGGGAGAACGTCTTAAAATTAGAAAAGCAATGGGGCTAAACATGAGGGAGAAAGGGGTGAAGAAAACAGTCCCTCAAGTGGAAATCTCCCCTTAATTGTCCTGTATTCTCATAGTCATTCAAGTCTTCAAACGAAATAGCTCCGATTTGATACCCTGAGTGACGGGGCGAAGACAGTGGTTGAATTAGTGAGGTTTTTGGTTGGATGCGAAGAATTTACATGATTTTGTTTATTAGTATATAGAATTACCGGTAGTGGAGTGTCTTGCCTGTAATTACCGGTAGTGGAGTGTCTTGCCTGTAATTACCGGTAGTGGAGTGTCTTGCCTGTAATTACCGGTAGTGGAGTGTCTTGCCTGTAATTACCGGTAGTGGAGTGTCTTGCCTGTAATTACCGGTAGTGGAGTGTCTTGCCTGTAATTACCGGTAGTGGAGTGTCTTGCCTGTAATTACCGGTAGTGGAGTGTCTTGCCTGTAATTACCGGTAGTGGAGTGTCTTGCCTGTAATTACCGGTAGTGGAGAGTCTTGCCTGTAATTACCGGTAGTGGAGTGTCTTGCCTGTAATTACCGGTAGTGGAGTGTCTTGCCTGTAATTACCGGTAGTGGAGTGTCTTGCCTGTAATTACCGGTAGTGGAGTGTCTTGCCTGTAATTACCGGTAGTGGAGTGTCTTGCCTGTAATTACCGGTAGTGGAGTGTCTTGCCTGTAATTACCGGTAGTGGAGTGTCTTGCCTGTAATTACCGGTAGTGGAGTGTCTTGCCTGTAATTACCGGTAGTGGAGTGTCTTGCCTGTAATTACCGGTAGTGGAGTGTCTTGCCTGTAATTACCGGTAGTGGAGTGTCTTGCCTGTAATTACCGGTAGTGGAGTGTCTTGCCTGTAATTACCGGTAGTGGAGTGTCTTGCCTGTAATTACCGGTAGTGGAGTGTCTTGCCTGTAATAGAACTGATAAACTTTGTGGAATTGATTGAGTTAGTTGACAGTCTTACAGGTGATGAAGGTAATTGATTAGTATTATGACTTGAGGGGGTTTGACGAATTAGTGAAGTTGCGTTCACACGGAGTTTGTGGACGTAATGGTTGAAGTGGAAAATGTAAGAGTAGAAGAACGGAAGAGATATATGGCGAAGAAATAGTAAAGTAATGAAAGAAAAAACAGAGAGAAAGAGCGAGTGTGTGTGTGAGAGAGAGTGTGTGTGTGTACAAAGTACAAAGGAGTACAAAGGAAATCAAGCAACAACAGGTCTAGTGACCCTTCTAGGCTGCTTGTCCTCCAAAACACTGAGGATCAAATGTCCAAACAGTGGTTTAGAGTGGGTAAGGGAACATTGGAAAGGGAACTACTGCCCTGGAACTAATGTCCGTGGCAGTGCTAGGAAGTTAGTAGGGGACATATGAGTCATATGAGTGTGAGTGTGTGTGTGTGTGTGTGGAGAGAGTGGAAAGTTACAAGCATTGCACGGAAATGTTAGCTTGTCGGAGTCTTTGCGTCCATTCCCAAAGAGATACTGTACTTTTAGCAATAATAGAGTTTGCATAGTCACGCATCACACATAATGTAGTGTGTGTAACATACTTTAAATACTCTACTGAAAAACCTTTATACTTAGAGAGAGAGAGAGAGAGAGAGAGAGGGGGGGGTAGGATATTCAAAGGGCCGTTTGTTTGGAGTGCAGGATTAGCATAGTAAGTGGTGAAGATGATGATGATGATGATGACGAGGAGAAACATGACCTGAGTGATGATGAGGGTGATGATGAATTAAGGGGGGTCACCGGCTTTTTTTATCTTTCTCTCCTTTTCTCTCTTTCCCTGGCTTATATCCATTGGGCCCCATTCAGCCAACTGTTTTAAGACGTTTATCCCCATTCAGGTTTCCATTCTTCCTGGCGAGCGAAAGCGAGCCAGCATTGTATGGAGAAATACGGCTTCGCCGGAGAAATTGTTCTATCGAAAAATGTACAAATTTAGCTTGCTGTAAACAAATATATATATGCTGGTTCGCTGCCGCTCGCCAGGAAAATATTGACTACTGTCTTAAAACAGTAGGCTGAATGGGGCCGAATGGATACAAGCTAAAGAGAGAGGGAGAGAAAGAGCAAAGAAGCGAGGTGGGCTCCTTTAAGAGATAAGGTTGTTGCTGAAGATTAGAAAGTTGATGATGATGATGATGATAGATATGAGCCGGGTGATGATGATGATGGGGATGATGATATGGAAGAGGTTACAGATGATCAGGAAGTTGGTGGTGATAATGATGATGATGGTGATGATGATATGAAGGAAGTTAATGATTATCAGGAAGTTGGTGATGATGATGATGATGATGGTGATGATATGAAGGAAGTTAATGATTATCAGGAAGTTGGTGATGATGATGATGATGATGGTGATGATGATATGAAGGAAGTTAATGATTATCAGGAAGTTGGTGATGATGATGATGATGATGATGGTGATGATATGAAGGAAGTTAATGATTATCAGGAAGTTGGTGATGATGATGATGATGATGTTGCTGATGATTATGATATGTAGGAGGCTAAAGATGATCAGGAAGTTGAAGATGGTGGTGATAATGATGATGAAGTTGGTAATGATGATGATGATGGTGATGACGATATGGAGGAAGTTGATGATGATGATGATTTGATTATGATATGGAGGAAGTTAAAGTTGATGAGGAAGTTGAGGATGGTGGTGATGATGATGATGATGATGATATGGATGAGTTTGATGTACCTAACGTATAATGTAGAAAGGGATGAAGGAAACTGAATAAGTGAGTAGTAGCTCATAGTTGACGGTGACCATGAAAACACGGTGGCAAACGAGAGCCAAATCGTTACTTTTTAATCTGTATTAATGTAAATGCAAAGCTAAAAGTGCTGTTTATAGTTCAAATCACGTCTTGGGAAGTGAAGAAATAGCCTAACAATGCTATTCCATGTTATTATTCCTGTATTCCTTCTCATATTCCATGTTATTATTCCTGTATTCCTTCTCATATTCCATGTTATTATTCCTATATTCCTTCTCATATTTCATGTTATTATTCCTGTATTCCTTCTCATATTCCATGTTATTATTCCTGTATTCCTTCTCATATTCCATGTTATTATTCCTGTATTCCTTCTCATATTTCATGTTATTATTCCTGTATTCCTTCTCATATTTCATGTTATTATTCCTGTATTCCTTCTCATATTCCATGTTATTATTCCTGTATTCCTTCTCATATTCCATGTTATTATTCCTGTATTCCTTCTCATATTTCATGTTATTATTCCTGTATTCCTTCTCATATTTCATGTTATTATTCCTGTATTCCTTCTCATATTCAATGTTATTATTCCTGTATTCCTTCTCATATTTCATGTTATGTGTCCTGTATTCCTTCTCATATTTCATGTTATGTGTCCTGTATTCCTTCTCATATTTCATGTTATGTGTCCTGTATTCCTTCTCATATTTCATGTTATGTGTCCTGTATTCCTTCTCATATTTCATGTTATGTGTCCTGTATTCCTTCTCATATTCCATGTTATTATTCCTGTATTCCTTCTCATATTCCATGTTATTATTCCTGTATTCCTTCTCATATTCCGTTATTATTCCTGTATTCCTTCTCATATTCCATGTTATTATTCCTGTATTCCTTCTCATATTTCATGTTATTATTCCTGTATTCCTTCTCATATTTCATGTTATTATTCCTGTATTCCTTCTCATATTCCATGTTATTATTCCTGTATTCCTTCTCATATTCCATGTTATTATTCCTGTATTCCTTCTCATATTCAATGTTATTATTCCTGTATTCCTTCTCATATTCCATGTTATTATTCCTGTATTCCTTCTCATATTCAATGTTATTATTCCTGTATTCCTTCTCATATTCAATGTTATTATTCCTGTATTCCTTGTCATATTCCATGTTATTATTCCTGTATTCCTTCTCATATTCCATGTTATTATTCCTGTATTCCTTCTCATATTCAATGTTATTATTCCTGTATTCCTTGTCATATTCCATGTTATTATTCCTGTATTCCTTCTCATATTCCATGTTATTATTCCTGTATTCCTTCTCATATTCAATGTTTATTCCTGTATTCCTTGTCATATTCCATGTTATTATTCCTGTATTCCTTCTCATATTCCATGTTATTATTCCTGTATTCCTTCTCATATTCATTCAAGTCTTCAAACAAAATTGCTTCGCTTTGACACCCTGTGTAATGAAAACATACATAAGAAGTGTAAGAACAAGAACTTCCTAATCCAAAGCAAGAGTGTAGGAGGCCGATGAATAAGGGTAGGATGACTAGACACAATATGAGACTTGAGTTGACTTAATAACCTTTATTTGTCGCGCCACAGTGTTGACGCAAGCTGACAATAATACAATTCGACACACTACCATAACTTTTAGTGGGTCAAAAAGTCAGTTTAGGCACATAATATCCTTTTTTATTTATTATATATATATATATATATATATATATATATATACTGTATATATATATATATATATATATATATATATATATATATAGAGAGAGAGAGAGAGTATATATATATATATATTTTTTTTTTTCTATCAAAAGATCAATACAGACAATACCGTTTCCTGTCATATGAAACAAGGCATCAAACCAGGACAATATACTCATGAGACTGGAATGTTGTATATCAAATACAATATGATCAACATTATATTTATTTCGCTTGGCCAAACAAGCTCTTCTAAACACATTGTTAGAACTGAAAAGCATAATTTTTATGTTGTAGGTTTAGAGAGAGAGAGAGAGAGAGTGAGTGAGTGAGTGAGAGAGTGTTTTGAAGCATAGACAATTATTCACGATAAATCATGAGTAATAGAAATATAGCTAACATATAAACCAAATGTTATGCACAAAAAACACAGTAAAACAATAGATATAAAAAGCACCGATGCATATACTGTATATTTGTGTTGTATTCTACGATTCTGCATGAGACTTTTATAATCAGGGAACAGGAGGGATATTAAACAAACATGACAATTTCGCGACCGATCCTCAGAATAACCAGAGTGATTAAATATAGGTCAAAGTAAATAAATACCGCCTCACTATTATCCACAATATACCGCTCACCATTTTATCACCGTATCCTCACCACACCTTGCCGGCTCACCACTGCTCGCCTCACCATCATCATTCCTAACACACCGATCACCATATTAACCCTTTCAAGATCCAATACACATTTTGTTTATGTATTCCGGATATAATTGTACTATATTATTCAGATTAGAATGGGTATATGGAAGTCAGAGGGTTACTTGAGATAGTCTCCCTTATAATTAGACTATATTATTCAGATTAGAATGGGTATATGGAAGTCAGAGGGTTACTTGAGATAGTCTCCCTTATAATTAGACTATATTATTCAGATTAGAATGGGTATATGGAAGTCAGAGGGTTACTTGAGATAGTCTCCCTTATAATTCCCATAGATCCTTCTTTAACACAATTATCTAGAAGGGGAATCTTGGGGATGTTTTTTTTTAAAGCTTGATGTAGGTCTTGGGAGGAAACTAAAAAAATAATAAATAAATAGATAAATCGACCAATAGAAAACCCCTTCCTCCCTGTCATATGATCTCACCACACATTGGCTACCTCTCACCACCATGCCTCGCTCACCACATCACTCACTCATCACTTCAACAGACCTCTCTCACCACACACTACATTACTCACCGCCTCATCACTTCACCAGACATCACTCACCACACATCGCTCACCACACACTACATTACTCACCGCCTCATCACTGCACCAGACATCACTCACCACACATCGCTCACCACACACTACATTACTCACCGCCTCATCACTTCACCAGACATCACTCACCACACACCACATCACTCACCACCTCATCACTTCACCAGACATCACTCACCACACACCACATCACTCACCACCTCATCACTTCACCAGACATCACTCACCACACACCACATCACTCACCGCCTCATCACTTCACCAGACATCGCTCACACCACATCACTCACATTCTCACCAAACGACTCTCCTTATGATCAACTTGGTATCTCAGTTCGTCACCTCTTGCCTCCTATATGTTCCCACTACTCGCTTATCCTTGCCTCTCTGTCGCCCATCACACTTCTTCATGTCACTTCGCATCTCCAGCCTCACACATTTCTACACCTTAAGTATTTCTGTCTTATTTCTCCTCACCACTCGCACCTCCCTTACCTTGTCTCCCTCATACCTTCACCTCACCTCTTTCTTTAGAGTTTAGAAGCATCACTACTTTCACATTTCATAATAACTAACTAACTAACTAACTAACTGACTATAATAACTAACTAACTGACTAACTGACTACTAACTAACTAACTAACTAACTTTATAGTCACCTCGATGTATATTTCCGTACACTGTATATATCTTCATCTATCTATCTATATACTTGTGTCTATCTATATACTGTATGCATCTATCCTGTGACTCCCTGCCTCAATCCGCTAGTTGTGTTGGTGAAGTGTTTGTTGTGGCGGGACTATTGGTAATCTCACCACCTCTTTACCTTAGTTATTGTGCTTTAATATTATCTTCTTTCTCTTGATATTATATGTTCTATGTTTTACGCCTCTCATAAGTTCTTAAGGGGAGGCAGACCGTTTTTCTGGACCCCTTCTCCCTAATGTTTAGCCCCCACTAGTTTTGAGATTTTAAAACGTTGGTTCCATTAGTTTGGGGATTTTATGACCTTTCACCCCATTTCTTTGTCAATATTAGGACCCTTTGTGCCATTTAGGTGTCGATTTTTTCCTGGCGAGCGATAGCGAGCCTGTCATTTTAGGAAGAATCGGCCTTTGGCCACTGGCCGGGGAAATTTTCTACCGAAAAATTTACAAATCTATCTTGAAGAGGGGTCTAGGGGGTGTTTTTCTAAGCTTGATGGAGGTCTAGAGAGGAAACTAAAAAAAATATATATGAATAAATGAATTAATAGACCAAACAAACAGCCACTGTCCCCTTAAATATATACTACTACTGTGCATCGGTATCTGAGTGGGTGACTATACAAGTACATGTTTAGTGTGTAAGTATGTGTATGTGCAGCAGTGTGTATGTGTGTGTGTGTGTGTGTGTGTGTGTGTGTGTGTGTGTGTGTGTGTGTGTGTGTCACATGTAAAATATAACCAGTCAGTCAACATAATATTTCGTATATTAAGAAATTGTGTTCAAAACGAACTGATAATGAGACTAAACAAATAATGGTAGGAGTGAAAGTAAACCAAGCCTGGTAATAGTGTAGAGGTAGAGCAGGGAGGTATAGACGCTGTGACGTAGGTACACAGACACTCTCACAGACGGCAAGGACGAGTAACTGTAGACTAACTAACTGTAGACTGGTGGTGGAGGGGGGAGGAGGGGGTGTTTGATGCTTTTCCTGATGGGAGGTGGAGTGCATGTGTTGGGGATGGACTGTCGGGGTGAGGTGTATGGGGGAGCGTGGGGTGTATGGAGGGGGCGTGGGGTGTATGGGGGGGACGTGGGGTGTATGGGAAGGGAGGTGGGGTACATGGGTGACGTGGGGTGTATGGGGGCGTGGAGTATATGGGGGGATGTGGTGTGTGTGGAGAGAGAGGTTGAGTGTATGGAGGGACGTGGGATTTATGGGGGGATGTGGAGTGTGAGGGGGGATGTGGAGTATATGTGGGGATGTGTAGTGTGAGGGAGGATGTGGAGGGCATGCGGGGACGTGTAGTGTGTGGGGGGATGTGGAGTGTATAGGGGGATGTGGAATGTGTGTAGGGGGGGGGGGGGGTATGTGGAGTGTATGCGGGGACGTGGAGTATGTGGGGGGATGTGGAGTGTATACCGATACTGAGGATATGGATATAGGTGGTGTGAAGTGGAGTGAACTGGACAGATTAGGGAGAGATGGGCTGGTTTTTCTGGCACCCCTTCTCCCTCGTGTTTAGCTCCATTGTTTTTTAGATTTTAAGACGTTTGGCCCATTAGTTTGGCGATTTTATGACTTTATGCCCCATTTCTGTGTCAATATTAACACCTTTCGTGCCATTTAGGTGTCGATATTTTCCTGGCGAGCGAAAGCGAGCCTCTAATTTTAAGAGTAACCTGCCTTTTGCCTAGAAATGTTTCTACCGAAAAATGTACAAATTTATCTTGAAGGGGGGGGGGGGGGGTCTAAGGGGTGTTTTTTACTGCTTGATGGAGGTCTAGGGAGGAAACTAAAAAATATTAAACAAATCCAAATGCTAAGCATATAAATAATAAGCCCACCTCCCCTTAATATGATCTGGTGGGTATCAGTCCGGTGTGCCGTGAACTGGTGCCAAGTATAGCCAACACTGGACATTACGGTATGAAGTGAGCCAATGGTTTGAGACTAATATTACACTGGTATCGGCATCCAGAATGTAGATTCATTATTTTAGGTTTCGGTAACACCATTCTTGTAAATATTTGTTTCGCTGCTAAATAAGTTTTTTCGGGCAAATTAGTGTGAGATATATAAGACGTGGTGTGGGGGTGGTATTATATGGTATGGAGGTGTTATGGAGTAGTGTGGGGGTAGTATGGTGACTTGGGGGTGGTGTGGAGTGGTATATGGGTGGTATGGACTTGTATAGGGGTGGTATGGAGTGGTTTAGGGCTGGTATGGAGTGGTATAGGGGTGGTATGGAGTGGTATAGGGTGGTATGGAGTGGTATATGGGTGGTATGGAGTGGTATAGGGGTGGTAAGGAGTGGTATAGGGGTGATATAGGGGTGGTATGGAGTGGTATAGGGCTGGTATGGAGTGATATAGGGTTGGTATGGAGTGGTATAGGGCTGGTATGGAGTGGTAAAGGGTGGTATGGAGTGATATACGGGTGGTATAGGGGTGGTATGGTTTGGTATAGGGTGGTATGGAGTGGTATAGGGGTGGTATAGGGTAGTATGGAGTGATATAGGGGTGGTATGGAGTGATATAGGGGTGGTATAGGGCTGGTATGGAGTGGTATAGGGGTGGTGTGAGGGTGATATGGAGTGGCATAGGGGTGGTATGGAGTGGTATAGGGCTGGTATGGAGTGGTATAGGGCTAGTATGGAGTGGTATAGGGTGGTATAGGGCTGGTATGGAGTGGTATAGGGTGGTATGGAGTGGTATAGGGCTGGTATGGAGTGGTATAGGGTGATATAGGGCTGGTATGGAGTGGTATAGGGCTGGTATGAAGTGGTATAGGGTTGGTATGGAGTGGTATAGGGGTGGGTGGTGTGAGGGTGGTATGGAGTGGTGTGAGAGTGGTATAGGGGTGGGTGGTATGGAGTGGTGTGAGGGTGGTATGGAGTGGTATAGGGTGGTATGGAGTTGTATAGGGTGGTATGGAGTGGTATAGGGTGGTATGGAGTGGTATAGGGTGGTATGGAGTGGTATAGGGGTGGTATGGAATGGTATAGGGTGGTATGGAGTGGTTTAGGACTGGTATGGAGTGGTATAGGGCTGGTATGGAGTGGTATAGGGGTGGTATGGAGTGGTATAGGGTGGTATGGAGTGGTATAGGGCTGGTATGGAGTGGTATAGGGGTGGTATAGGGCTAGTATGGAGTGGTATAGGGGTGGTATAGGGCTGGTATGGAGTGGTATAGGGGTGGTATAGGGCTAGTATGGAGTGGTATAGGGGTGGTATAGGGCTGGTATGGAGTGGTATAGGGGTGGTATAGGGTGGTATGGGGGTAGTATATAGCTATGGTGTGGGGGTAATAGAGGTAACATACACCTAGACTGTCATACACCTCGGTAACCTCCACCACCACCAACACCACCACCACCATGCACAACCTAGAGGCCTTGACAACTACAGATGGCTTGTGTCATGCACCACACACACACACTATACATACACACACACATACTACACACACACACGCTATATACACACACACTATTCACACACACACACACACACACACACTACACACACACACACACCCAAGCTGTGGTGTGTTTATCGGTACACACGTTAATTATGCATGCTTACGAGTACATTTTTCGATTGTTAAACCGAAATAAAACTATCTAGATAAAACTTAACCTAACCTATTTAACCTAACCAACCTAACTTAATCGAAAACACTCCATTTCAACGTATTTTAAAGAGGTGTGTACACTTAAACTGTCGCCCCAAACCTCATGTACATGCAAACCTACATATTTAGTCAATTTTGTACCTTTAAGCACACCACACACACACACACACACACACACACACACACACACACACACACACACACACACACACTACAGTATACTTGCGCACACCACACTCTATAAACTCTACCATACATGGTGGTGTTTATAGAGAGAGCTTCCTTCACATATATTAAAGATAGTTGTCAACCAACTTGTTAAGTTTTAAAGTCAACGTAGTTTGAATATTATTTTGTTGAGAACGCGCCTCTCGGCTGCTCCATTTTGAGTACGGTACCGGTACTCCACTGGGCTGCTCGAAACTCGCCCCTGGTTCAAGATTGTGTTGTTGTTGTATTGTATCCTTTGTGTATGAAGGAGACAAAGGCAATGCTGCCTGTAACAAGTGCCCCCCACTCCCCCCACCCCCAGTTGAAAGAGTGATAGGTATTGAAATGGAAGGTACGTTAGAGTCAAAATGTCTGGACACACGGAGCTTGGAGCAGTTTAAGTCTTAGGAAAGTCTTAGGATGAGGGAAAGATAGATTGAGGGATAGAACACATTTGCTGGCGAGAGACACATGTCCACTTGTAAAGAACAGCGTCTAATTCACTACCAAGACCTTTGAGCGTCTTTGTCTCCGTGTATACCGATATGTCTTTCTTAGAACCGCTCAGAATAGTCCCTCGGGTTCCCAGACTTGTAGCCGTATTCTGAGACTTGTGGGTAGGGGCTCACAGACCCCTTATTTAAGAGCAGATTTTTAGTTTGCTTCCTAGACCTCCGTCAATGTTAAAATAATAACCCCAAGACCCCCTTTCGAAATAAATGTGTACATTTTTCGGTAAACAAAAATCTCGGCGAGAGGCCGGTCCCTCCCAAATTATAAGCTCGCTATCGCTCGCCATGAAGAAATCGAAACCTAAATGGCACGAAGTCTTCAAATTGACATAAATGGGGCGAAAGTTTATAAGATCGCCAAGCTAATGGGGCGAACATCTTAAGATCTCAATACTAATGAGGCTAAATAGGAGGGAGAAGGGGGCCCAGAATAAAAACCCTCAAGTGAAAATCTCCCCTTAACTCTTTCAGCAGGATGACGTCATTTGTATCTTATGCTGGTTACCATCAGACGATATTCTTTAGCTTATAGTCTGCCTCTAGGAATTAAACGGGTAAATATTATCCCAATGAACCATCTAAACAACAAATGTCCTTATACCACATTTAATTTCGTAGCCTCGAAATTCTGATAAGGTTGCACTATTATAATAAAATAGACGGGAATCACACACACACACACCTTTGTATGCTTTATGTACATTATATATACAGTATATATATATATATATATCAGGGGTGGATCAAATACAATTGTATTTGTATTTGAATTGTATTTAAATACGATTTTCACTGTATTTGTATTTGTAATTGTATTTTGGCACCCAGAAGAAAAAGTATTTGTATTTGTATTTGGACACTTGTTAGTCTTACAGGCAGTAGGCTAGTATTTGTATTTGTATTTGTATTTGGACACTTGTTAGTCTTACAGGCAGTAGGCTAGTTTAAGGCTACTTACTGCCTTTTGCCTCTTCCATGAACAAAGGAATGTTTTATATTTTGTATTGCTACTTACAAACATTTTGTTAGGACGAAAATACGTACATTTGTTTTATTTTTATAATTGTTTTATTTATACTCGTTTTGAATTGAAATCCCGCGCAACCTTTCCGTTGATGCTCGGCCTGACTCGCTGAGTTAGATCACTGTCTAAGATCGAGCAGCAACGAAAAGTATTTGTATTTGTATTTTTACATCCTAATTTCAGAAGTATTTGTATTTATATTTGCATTTTTGCATTAAGGAATAAAAGTATTTGTATTTGTATTTGACCTATAAAAAATCAGTATTTAATCCACCCCCTGATTTAGGCCTATATAAATAGTTGTGTATATATTTATTTATTTATATATATTGTTTTCATAATTAGCCCTGCCAAATCTCCTCTCCATATTCCAAGTTGGGGGGGTTAGGCGGTCACAAGGGGTAGGCTACATACCACTTTCCATCCATTAAGGGGGAATGGCTCGTTTTTATGGCTCCCCTTCTCCCTCATGTTTAGCCCCATTATTTTTCAGATTTTAAGATGTTTCCCCCATTAGTTTGTTGATTTTAAGACCATTCACCCCATTTTGTTGTCAATATTAGGACCTTTCGTGCCATTTAGGTGTCGATTTTTTCCCTAGCGAGTGATAGCGAGCCTGTAATTGTAGGAGGAACTGGCCTTCGGCCGGGAAATTTTTCTAGGGAATGTTTTTTGAAGCTTGATGGAGGTCTGGGGAGGAAACTAAAAAAACTAAATAGAATAATGTAAAATATATAGCTCATCTCTCCTTAATTAATATATAGCTCATCTCTCCTTAATTAATATATAGCTCATCTCTCCTTAATTAATCCCGATGATTAGAGTTACGTGATAAAACAGATGAGGTTGGTAGACTTTAAGAGGGTAAACTCGCTTTTACTGGGTCCCCTTCTCCCTCATGTTTAGCATATTAGTGTTGAGGTTTTAAGACTTTCGTTCCGTTAGTTTGAAGATTGTAACACCTTTCGCCCCATTTCGTTGTCAATGTTGAGATCTTTCGTGCCCTTTATGTGTCGATATTTTCCTGACGAGCGATAGCGAGCCTCTAATTTAAGAAGGAATCGGCCTTCGGCCGGGACATTTTTCTACCGAAAAATTTACAAATTTATCTTGAAAGGAGGTCTACGGGGTGTGTTTTTAAAGTTTGATGGAGGTCTAGCGAGGAAACTCAAAAATATATTAATAAATTAATATACATAGACCAAAAACCAAGCACTACCCCCTTAACGCGAGATAGATCGTACTTTCAATATAACGTTATTTATCTTCATGGTAGCTGTGTCTATTGCAATATAACGTTATTTATCTTCATGGTAGCTGTGTCTATTGCAATATAACGTTATTTATCTTCATGGTAGCTGTGTCTATTGCAATATAACGTTATTTATCTTCATGGTAGCTGTGTCTATTGCAATATAACGTTATTTATCTTCATGGTAGCTGTGTCTATTGCAATATAACGTTATTTATCTTCATGGTAGCTGTGTCTATTGCAATATAACGTTATTTATCTTCATGGTAGCTGTGTCTATTGCAATATAACGTTATTTATCTTCATGGTAGCTGTGTCTATTGCAATATAACGTTATTTATCTTCATGGTAGCTGTGTCTATTGCAATTGTATAATAACTGCATGATGATTTATAGAGGTTAGTGAGACAGTATATTATGTGGGTATGTATTTATTAACTTGTGGTCAGCATTTAAGCAAAATATACTAATAGCAGAAGTGTCACTATTTTAAGATGAAAGACCGCATGCTGGCAAACTCTCCATGGGTGTGTACATTTGTAATACTTCTACTGTTAATAATCATCATCATCATTATCATTATCATCATCATTGTTTTTTGCATTATGCACGTGTAGCTCTGACGTTTAAAATGTCCATAGTTCGTAACCTAGGTAAATTACAAAGCTTATTCTACCAACATTACGAGGTCACATGCAACCCATATGGTGCCCGAGTTCCTTACTTATTTACATGGACTGTCGTTGTCGTTGTGTGTGTGTGTCTGTGTATATATATATATATATATATATATATATATATATATATATATATATATATATATATATATTGGTATGTGTGTGTCTGTGAGCGTGACTGTGAGTGTGTGTGTACGGTATGTACGGAATGTGTGCGTGTGTGTGTGTGTATGACATTGTATGGATGTGATTGTGTGTGTGAGTGACGCAAGTGGTTAGTGTGGCAGGGCTGCTATATTTGGCCTCTCCAATATAGCCTACTGTAAGGCTAGACTACTTTTTATGTATTGATATATTTTGAGCATGTCGTGATGTACACCTCGTCCCGAGTCTGCCTTCCAGTTACCTGCATACAGTGTTAATATGTAGAGATAAAATTATGGTTTATAGTTCAAATTACCGGTATGGTTTATAGTTCAAATTACCGGTATGGTTTATAGTTCAAATTACCGGTATGGTTTATAGTTCAAATTACCGGTATGGTTTATAGTTCAAATTACCGGTATGGTTTATAGTTCAAATTATGGTTTATAGTTCAAATTATGGTTTATAGTTCAAATTATGGTTTATAGTTCAAATTATGGTTTATAGTTCAAATTATGGTTTATAGTTCAAATTATGGTTTATAGTTCAAATTATGGTTTATAGTTCAAATTATGGTTTATAGTTCAAATTAAGCCTTTGAAAGTGATAACATGGCCAAAACAATGCTATTTTATGTTAAATTTCTTGTATTCCTTCTCATATTCATTCAAGTCTTCAAACAAAATTGCTCCTGTATGACACCCTGGGTACACTCATGGGGCGTGATTGCATACAGGCTCATATATATATATATATATGCAATATTTATAATATTCCTATACACTCGAAAGAAAAGTACTAATATTAAACGTCGTCGGAATGCCTATGCTATAAACTGGGCAAATTTCCGTGAACCGGCCAATACGTGTCATTGCATGCAAGCCCAGTAGCCCCACAGAGCCTCCACCACACACATTCTGGGGGACAGATCGGTCTTTGCTCAATCACAGTCCTGCACTTCAATACTCAAACTCTGCAAAAGATCGACGAAGCCCCTGAAGATGTGTTGCATACTTGTGATTAATCCCATCCCACCAACAATAAACACACAGGCATGAGTTTGGGTGTTTATCCTTGTCCAAAGCGACTTGAGCCACTTCCAATGCCTATAGCCTTATTATACATAATTTATTAGGGACAATGGAGGTCTATGGAATCCTTATACTGTACTCATGTATAATCCACTGTGGGAGAATAATTTTGATTACATTAATAAAACCCGATATTAATAGAAAAAAAGACCATTCTAATCAATCTCAGAGCTCTTTCGGACATCCTCACTGTTTACAAACGCCTTCTTTATGCAGTATAATCGATATTTACCCCCTGCTGGCAACATAGATGACGATTTCAATAAGGCATGGGGGGGGGGAGGTTAGGGGGCGCAAAGCCCCCCCCCCCCCCCCCCTCAACCCATCGTGTATCCCACATTGGAACGATAACTAAGACCATGAAAACTCATTTCTCAAACTCTGGAGGGAAAAACATGAAAAATAAGGGTGCGACCCTATTCCCTATAATTACCATTTCATAAAAGTATCGTTTTCACCATAAAGATACCCTAACTGGAACTTAGCCTAATATTACCAGGAACAAGAAACTGACAGGAAATTGCAGAACAGTCTTGCTCCTTTTAGATAAATGCTGGTGATTTACAACACATATGGCAATATTAAATAAGGCAGTGGAACCCTTATTGCTTTGTTTCCGTTCCCTACCGACAAAAACGTAATATTTCGGTACCGGTACCTCCTTATTCCCTTGGATTATTCCGTTTACTATTAATTTTGTGATACCTAGTTCGACTTAAGCTGATCTGTCTCACTTCAAATTCAACCCAGCCAAACCCCAGGCCTATTCCCGCCTTAATTAGATTCGAACTACCGGTAACCTTACTTAACCAAACCCAACCCTTCCTAACCTTACCAAATCGAACCTTACCTAATCTAACCTATCCTAAATCAATATAATCTAACATAAATGACAACAAAAATGTGAAAGATGACAATAAAAAAGGGAGTAACACAACTACAAAAAGTGTTAGACGAGCCCATCTTTGCAGGGGAGCGCTCCGCCCCTTCGAACAGTGCTGCACCAATTTTCAAACAACAACGAAGGACGGTGCGCACCACGGTGCCTCTAGCAGAGTGGCAAACTTCACATATGTGACATAGGTAGGTGTGTACGTGGTCTTAGCCGGGTGTAAGGTAGTGGATGAGAGGCACCCCATAGACGTGTTGTTGGTGTGGCTATACTTAGCGTTGGTTCCGCCCCCAGTGTTGCCATATATAGCGGTCACTGCTCTCCCGGGGGGGAATGGAGGGCAAGGTCGCCGCAGTGGAAACAATCACTTAAGGGGGTTAGTGCTTGCTTTTATGGACCCCTTTCTCCCTCTTGTTTAGCCCCATTAGCTTTGAAATTTTAGGACGGTTGGCCCATTATGTTGGCGATCTTAACACCTTTCGCCCCATTTCGTTGTCAATTGTAAGACTTTTCGTGCAATGTAGGGGTCGATTTTTTCCTGGCGAGCGAAAGCGAGCCTGTAATTCTAAGAGGAATCTGCCTTCGGCCGGGACATTTTTGTACCGAAATATGTACAAAGTTATCTTGAAAGGGGGTCTAGGGGGTGTTTTTCTAAGCTTGATGGAAGTCTAATTTGGAAACTAAAAAATAAATGAATAAATTAATTAATAGACCAAAAATCCAGCCACTGGCCCCATAACAGGAATAACTACATAGTGCAGTAAGAAACAGTCGCTATTGGTCGGGGCAGTTATTTGTTTTATTATACAGTACTCTTTATTCTGTTGATGGAGCTGCCGGTGTCTAGGTAGCCATGTATCTATAATAATAAAGGTCAATGTCTGTCTGTCTGTCTGTCTGTCAGTTACCCGACCTACCCGACCTTTGTTACTAAACTCCTCCCACAGTTTTGGTGCCAGGTGGGAGTGTGGGGCACCGTTGGAAAGCCCAAGCTTTGGAGATGGTTTTAGGCGAGTTTAGTGGAAATCAGAGACACTTTTGTTTAATAAAATGTTCGGCAGAATTTATGTAGTATACGGGAGCAACAAAAATGCGAAAAAAATGGCCGTTTGGGGCAGAAGGAGGCCTCCGATCGAAAAGGTGTATGGAACGAAAGTTGTTCGCAGCCTCCCAAAATGAGGGTACGGATGAGCTCAGATCCAAAATCGGAGGTCATTTAGCGGCCGAAATCGAGGTCGCCGTTTAATGAGGCACAGGGAGGTCGAGGCCGGTGATTATGGTAGTAGTAGTATTGTGATGATTGTGGTAGTAGTGATTGATGATGGTGATTATGGTAGTAGTAGTGGTGGTAGTAGTGATGGTGATTATGGTGATTACCCGGGCAACGCCGGGTACCCCTGCTAGTTGTATATATATTATGTGTGGCACCCTTGCTAGGCTTCGAACCCTGATGAAAGAATGTGATGCCAGGCTTCTTTACCGTCAAGTGGGTTCATACACACACACACACACACACACACATATACAGTATATATATATATATATATATATATATATATATGCCTCTCTCTATATATATAATTATATATATATATATATATATATATATATATATATATATATATATATATACTGTATATATATATATATATATATATACAGTATATATATATATATATATATATATATTGCTCTTCCATTACATATTCCCCTCTGCTCTGCTTCTCCTTTACTCCCGTCTTGCTCATTCTCACAATCTCCCCCCCCCCCCTCATTTGCTCCCGCGCCCCTACCCCCTTAAGGTGTGGTGGGTCAGGGGTCATCAAGATGGAGTAGCGAGTTATGCAGAGACAGTGACAAGGTTATCTCTCTCTCTCTCTCTCTCTCTCTCTCTCTCTCTCTCTCTCTCTCCCCCCTTAGATTGAGAGGTGTTGATATTTATTAAGGGAGCCCACCTCACTTTTTTTTTTCTCTTTCTCTCCCTCTCTGTTTGGCTTGTATCCATTCGGCCTCATTCAGCCTATTGTTTGAAGACGTTTACCCCCATCCAGGAGTCAATATTTCCCTGGCGAGCCGTAGCGAGCCAGTATATATATATTTTTTGTTTTGACAGCAAGCTAAATTTGTACATTTTTC
>CM064551.1:39552718-39677718 GCA_032716605.1 Paralithodes platypus
CCCTCCTTTAAACTGAATATAATCGTCCAATAGTAGCCACAATAAGGTTAAAAGGACGTCACCGGTACTGAAAGGGTTAAAAGGTGTCCCAGATACTTGTTGACCTCATTCAAAAGCTCAGTGACGTCATCCGTGCTAAACAGGTAGATACAGTAAGGAGAGGGACCGTTTTCATGGTCCCCCTTCTCCATCATGTTTACCACCACTATAGTTTTGATATTTTAAGACGTGAAGTCCATTAATTTTGCGATTTTTAGACCTTTCGCCACATTTCTTTGTCAATATCAAAACTTTTCGTGTCATTTAGGTATCCATATTTTCCTGGCGAGCGATAGCAAGCCTGTAATTTAAGAGGAAACGGCCTTCGGTCGGGACATTTTTCTATCGAAAAATTTACAAATTTATCTTGAAGGAGGGTGGGGGGGGGGGGGGTTAAAGCTTGATGGACGTCTAGGGAGGAAACTTAAACAAATTATAAAAATATATTATATAAATGAGGAAATAAATAAGTGGCCTTGATGGGTCCTGGTAAGAGTTGTGAATTGTCCACGGAGATCCATATCTTACCATCAGTCAACCGGGAAAAAAATAAAAATAAATAAATAAAATGCGCTACTGGTAAAAGGTGGTATCAAATTGTAGTGAGTGTGTAATGGCTTTAAATTAATTGCTCTGAAATATAATAAGTGACATGACAAATTAAATGGTATCAGAACCTAGCAAGTGTGGTGATATAATACAGTTTAAGGGAGCCCACCTCGATTTTGTTTTCTCTTTCTCTCCCTCTCTCTTTGGCTTGTATCCATTCGGACCCATTCAGCCTACTGTTTTAAGACGCTTACCCCCATCCAGGTGTCAATAGTTTCCTGGCGAGCGGTAGCGAACCAGCATATATATATATATATATATATATATATATATATATGTGTGTGTTTTGACAGCAAGCTAAATTTGTACATTTGTCGATAGAAAAATGTCTCTGGCGAAGCTGGATTTCTCCATGCAATGCTGGCTCGCTATCGCTCGCCAGGAAGAAATCGACACCTGGATGGGGATAAACGTCTTAAAACAGTATGGTGAATGGGGCCGATTGGATATAAGCCAAAGAGAGAGGGAGAGAAAGAACATAAACGAGGTGGGCTCCCTTAACCCTTTGATTACCAGCGACGTGTGTTTTATTTTAGTTATATTTAGACGATATTATGCAGCTTGGGAAGGATCTGTGGTGGTTAAAAGGGTTGGTTGAGATAGTTTGAAGCCATATTATTGCTAGAGGTCCTTCCTAAGCTTAATTTAATCGTCTAATAGTTTCCAGAATATGATGAAAAGGACGTCCCAGGGTTAAGTGTGATGATATTGTTATCGCTAGGAGGGAGGGAGGGAGGGAGGGAGGACAGTACGTGCAGTCACTCGGGTTATGATCAGGCTAAATTGCATATCGGTATAATGCAATATCGGTATCAGGTAATATCGGTATCAGGCAGTATCGGTATCAGGCAATATCAGTATCAGAAGTAGCTAGGTGTCGGGGGGGACGGGGTTATTGGCCTTTCAATAATACTCGTATAGCTCGTTCATCCTCACCAAGCAAAAATAATAGGCGTTCGCACAGTTGACTCGTTTATCAGGACCAAGATCTATATACAATTGTTTATAGACCTTGATCAGGACGTTGTTTTACCATGTGTATGGGTGCCGTTGTAAAGGCTTATCCCTCAATACCTTCATCTAATCTGATTTGATGGAAAACATTTCGACGAGAGATTGAAGGGAGAGGTGAGCATATAAGTATAAGGTTACGCAGATTATACTCCTTGAATCTTTAAAGCCAAGCTCTGAAGCATCTGGGGCAGGATACTCAAAGAGCTTCAAATGTTGCGGCGATATCGATGCCATAACGTCTTCTGGCGCCTTCCACTAGGGCATGGATATGGCGTTATAGTTAAGGTGAATTCACTCATACTCAACACATTTATAAAACTCCTTAAGTGGTCCTTAACTCACTATGGTGAGATAGCGCCAGATCTCGCTCAGCCAATCATGAACATTCCTTTTATCCCGGTGTTCTTAAAGGAATGAAACGAGAGGGAGGAATTCAGCCAATCACGAGAGGAGAATACCACCCCCACAGCAACAGCTGATTTCCCATTATTGTAAACGAATAATTTTAGGGTCTCTGACGAATGAAATAACAGCTAAAGCAAAGAAGAACGCCTGGGACATTATAACACAGTTTGTGAATAATGTAAGCAGGATAATATCTACAAGTTAAGTGAGAACAAAAAATCAGAGACTTCAGATCAGAAATGAAGAATAAGGCAGCCAAGATGAAAAGGGAGATTAATAAAACCGGTAAGCTCACTTTCAGAATCCACTTACATAGCCTATGCACATATTACACACAAATACTGTGGGAGAGCATTTTTTAAAAGGTAATTTTCAAAACATATTTTTTTCTATTTTTGCTTTAGCCTAACAGCGAATATAAGTTGTTAACACAAAGTCCGTCGTCTGCTGCTCTTGTCAGGCCCAGTCAAGTGGTGGTATGGGTACTATCATGCTTTTGGCCCCTCCGTTTACAGTTTATTTAGTCTAGATTTCACCTTGGTGGACTTATGGAACCCCCTGGAGGTTCCATAAGCTAAGGCGACATCCGGCCATCTTTTCCAAGATGGCCGCCCATATGAAAAGCTTTGAGTATGGGCTCATAAGGGCACATGGGAGTGATAAGGTGAAATCTGAGAGATATGGCACCATAGGAGCTCCATGAGATTCTTTGAGTATCCGGCCCCTGGACTATAATAAATCATTGTATTGTCTCGTTTGGGTTCGATACTGATTCAAATTAGTGGGTAGCCTTTTGTACAGTCGCGCTAATAAGTGATGTCTCGGCACCAAGTATGTTTTGATCAATAATTGGTATCAGCAATATCTAAGCTTCATTTCTTCATATCGAGTGAGATATACAAACATGTTCCTCCACTTACCCACCCTATTAAACATTATGACAGACATTAATACAGCACAGAGCAAGGCAAACGTAACGACAGCTGGGTATGACTTATTAGCGCGGCTGTACTCTTGGTGGTACTGTGCCTGTTATCAGTATTAGAGATCTAAAGGGTCACTAATCAGTATCAATAACAAATGGTGCAGGTTGCTAAGGGGGTAAATTGTATCCCTTAGCAACTGATTTACCTTGAGGGATTTTTTTTTTCTGGGCCCCTTTCTCCCTCTTGTTTAGCCTCATTGCTTTTGATATTTTAAGACGATTTTTACTAGACTATTTTTGCAAGATATTTTTACAAGACGATTGTTATTTGTTTGTTTATAAGACGATTTATATATGACTATTTTTATAAGACTATTTTTACTAGACTATTTTTACAAGACGATTTTTATAAGTTTATGTTTCTAAGACGATTTTTCTAAGACGATTTTTACTAGATTATTTTTACAAGATATTTTTACAAGACGATTTTATTGAACTAAGGAACGATCTCTTGGGGTGAAAGGTTGAGTCCATGTTTACCCTTTACATTTTGTATGAGGAAAATCCCCGGACGGTAAAAAAAATAAAATAAAAAAACACCGGCGTCATCTGGTTGAAATAGTTAATTGTCCTCATTGTTATTGCTATCATGGCTTGAGTTTATCCACCATCAGTAAGGAGGTAGGGTTTATTTGTGGGTCTATTTATTTGTATATTTATGTGTTGTTTAGTTTCCTCGCTAGGCCTCCATCAAGCTTTAAAAAAAGAAAAAAAAAATCCCTTGAAGACAATTTTTTTTTTTTTTTGGTAGAAACATTTCATGGCCGAATACCGGTTTCTCCAATAATTACAGGCTCGCTATCGCTCGCCAGGGAAAAATCGACACCTAAATGGCACGAAAAGTTTTAATATTGACAAAGAATTGGGACGAAAGGTCATAAAATCGCCAAACAACTAATGGAACGAACGTCTTACTATTTCCAAACTAATGGGGCTAAACATGAGGGAGAAGGGGGATTAAAAAAAAACAAAAACATCCCCCCATAACTAATCTGAGCAGTATGATGTAGCTATCACTACCATCACTCCACCCTGTTCAGACACACCCCAGGACTCAGCACACCCACGCCTAACCTTCCTTCACCATAACCTATGACAATCATTACACTCACCACAAGCAACACTAGTCACCATCACTCCACCCTGTTCAGACACACCCCAGGACTCAGCACACCCACGCCTAACCTTCCTTCACCATAACCTATGACAATCATTAACACTCACCACAAGCAACACTAGTCACCATCACTCCACCCTGTTCAGACACACCCCAGGACTCAGCACACCCACGCCTAACCTTCCTTCACCATAACCTATGACAATCATTAACACTCACCACAAGCAACACTAGTCACCATCACTCCACCCTGTTCAGACACACCCCAGGACTCAGCACACCCACGCCTAACCTTCCTTCACCATAACCTATGACAATCATTAACACTCACCACAAGCAACACTAGTCACCATCACTCCACCCTGTTCAGACACACCCCAGGACTCAGCACACCCACGCCTAACCTTCCTTCACCATAACCTATGACAATCATTAACACTCACCACAAGCAACACTAGTCACCATCACTCCACCCTGTTCAGACACACCCCAGGACTCAGCACACCCACGCCTAACCTTCCTTCACCATAACCTATGACAATCATTAACACTCACCACAAGCAACACTAGTCACCATCACTCCACCCTGTTCAGACACACCCCAGGACTCAGCACACCCACGCCTAACCTTCCTTCACCATAACCTATGACAATCATTAACACTCACCACAAGCAACACTAGTCACCATCAGTCACCAGCTAATCCACTTTAACTCACAATAACCATCATAATTACTCTCTCTCTCTCTCAATGAGTATAAAGGAAAACAAGCAACAACAGTCCATACGACCCCTCGAGGTTACTTGCCCTCCAAAATACTGCTGTTCCAAGTGTTGCAACAGTATTTCGGAGAGAATTTGGGAAAGATGTGAGAAGGAAGTGCTTCCCTGGGGCTTAGTCCATGGCAGTGGAAATTATATAAAGATCTATTAGGTTATTGAACGTACACTACAAGACATTATTTATACAATTACAAATGCAGTCAACCTAGGGTTCAGGGCAAGGTGTTTGTCTAGGCGAACGGTGTTGCAGACTATGACATCTCGGGGAAGCTCATTCCACAAGTTGACGACTCGATTGAAGATGAAATTCTTGGACTCGTTAGAGTTGAATGCTTTATCAATGATTTTGCAGCCATTTCTCCGCGTGTAGTTTGATCGGTCAATCGTAAAACAATTACTACAGTTCATGTTGTCGACGCCTTTAATGATCTTCAAAGGTCACCTCTCAATCTGCGCTTGGTTAATGGATATAAATTTAGTTCTTTAACCCTGGACAGGTTTCGCGTTCTAACGCGTACGATAAAGGAAACGAGGGTCGAAAGTGGCACGCCGCACTAAAATATTCGCCAAAAATCAGGTAATTGAGATAGATTTTTTGTCTACATTTGAACATGTAATATAAGGAATGCTTAATCGAATGTGAAGTGGAATTGAAAATCAGATTGATTTTTATATTTTTAATGATTATTCTAGAAAAATAACTTAAGAAAATGACTAAGTTTACTAAAAAAATATAAAAAAATACTTAAAGTTCCTGAGGATAGTGAAACTCTGGGGACTAGTAGGGGGATGGTGTGGACCTCATCAGCTGCAGTCTTGTCGACCTGGGTCCCATAGGGCGCGATCTGTGCAAAGAATAAAAAGGGTTACTTTTGAAAACTCAAAAAATTATCAATGGTTTACAAAAAATCATTAGGGTGCCTAAATATTGATGGATTTAGCTGAAATTTTGTCAGAATAGTGTCAAACAACACTGGAACACAGGAAAACCCTAAATATTCAGATCAGAACTAGTAAATTGCAATGACATAGCATTGTGTACACTTAACTCCGAGACGTCCGACAGTTTTCGGCAAAAATTTGAGAGAAAAAAATTCATAACTGAACAAATTGTTTATGTATCTACCTATAAATCACCATGGACATTCCTAAACAACCTATGAACAATATCAGTATGAATAATGGGGTTTGGAGTATTTATACACACACAGTACTGAAAGGGTTAACCTTATCTCCCAGCACCGCTCCGGCCGCAACCCTCTGAAAGTAGACAACACTTTCCACAATGTATAGGATGATTATAAATGCATGGATTTTGATCACAACTCATGTGAATGATGAATACTGCTTGAATAATACATACTACACCCTAAAAATTAAATAGGCATAACATAAATGCCAAAAAAAAAAAAAATTACGTTACATTGCAAGGGAAAACTTGTTGAAGAAATGAGGTTGGCAATTATTAACATTATTTACTTTATATTAACTTATAAAAATAATAACAATGTATAATAATAATGTAAAATCCCTTACCTTTATGTTGTGCAGTTCAAGCAGGTCTGCGACACATGGTGACCACAGACAGACCTCTTGCATCGGTGGCACAGGATGCGCGTCTTGTGGCCTGACTTGGTTGGGCACATGTAGCATCTCTTCCTCTTCTCGGATCTGTCCGCTCCGCTGGCGTCTAGCATTGGTAGATCGAATGTAGTGGAGATGAGTTGTCTTAGCTCCCGAGATATAGTGGCCTGGTCATTGTACCGCTTTCTTACCCAGTTGTCGCACAACCTGATGGAGATGTCCTTGTGGAAGTCGCGCCTCTTCATAATGGTCCCCGTGCAAGATTGAGAGTAGATGATATAGCTGTTCACTAATGCTATATTCACCATACCAAAAAAAAGGCACAGGGGCCACCGTCGGGTCTTCCGGCCAACATTGGCGATGCTGCAGAGCTGGTCAAATGTATCTACACCGCCCTTGGTGGCATTGTAGAACATTTGTATGTCTGACTTCTGCCGTTCAATATAGCTGGGCTTGTGGTGAATGGTGGAGAGAAGCTGCATAACTTTGGTCTTGCTGGCTCGGTGGACCTGAAGGGTGACCTTGTCCTCATAATTGTACACACCCACCGACTCCCCGACCTCCATCTTGTAGTCCAGGACTTGGCGGGGCAGGTATGGCTTTTGGCGGATTGTTCCCACGAGTTCCAGGCCTTCCTTCCGCAGGGAAAGTGCCAAGGGCAAGCTGGTGAACCAGTTATCGGTGGTGACTGTCCTTCCCAGGTGTGCGTAGGGTTTCAGTTAGCTTCACCGTGAAGTACTCCCCCATGCTGAGTGGCTTCTGGAGGGTCACTGTCCCCTTCCCCAGGTAGGGCAAGGCGTTCAGCATGTAGTGGGAGTCTGCATCACACACCATCACCAGCTTCAACCCATATCTGAGGAGTCGGAATAATGCATTAGAAACAAGTAAAAAATGTCAGTAAATGGGTAGCTGGTAACTGGGGGCATCACAGGTAAGTACTCGGCAAAAACTGGGGGCATCACAGGTAAGTACTCGGCTAAAACTGGGGGCATCACAGGTAAGAAATATTCCTTGATAATGAGTTGATGAATGTTATGGCAGGTAAGTTTTACTAGACAGGTAACTCTCGGCAATGACAGGTAAGTAATGATAAGATGCCTAAATATACTATGTGCTAGCCTGGCAATGTTATTCGAAAATAAATTGTTACAAAAAACATTTCTCAGGTCACTTACTTGGCAGGTTTGTTGGGGATGTACATGCGGAAACTACAATTTCCGCGGAAGGCCACCAACTGCTCATCCACTGTCAGGTGAGGGCCCGGCTGGTAGAACTCCTTGCAGTGCCGGATGAGGGCGTCCCAGGTGAGTCGGATCGGTGCCAGCCTGTCGTCCTTCACCCTCTCCTGGCGAGTGGCAGCGTCGTCGAAGCGTAGACACCTAACGATGAAAGAAAATCTTCTCTCGGCCATGGCACACCTGTACAGAGGACAACCAACCGTCTTATCCCACATTTCCATAGTTGTCACATGGTTGTCCTTCTTTACTCCGCTCATGACGAGTATACCCAGGAGTGCCTTCAATTCCATGATTTCAATAGGAGAAAAGGTGTAAGCGTCCTTGTTTTTATACTTGACCTTCAGTATCTCCATCCTTTCATTGGTATGGACGCATATCCTAGCCAACATGGTGTCATCCAGGAATAATCCCAGGTACTGCTCTGGTGTTGTTGCTGCGGAAGTGGCTGCAGTAGGCTTTCCTGGGGTGCTGTAGCAGTCGGTTATTGTGGGTAAGGCAGGATTAGGGGTACAGTGCCACGCAGTTCTGTCTCTCGCCTTGACAACAGCCTGGTTGTAAAGCCTGAAAGGTTGTCCTTCAGGCTGAAGTGTCCCTCGTCTCCTCTTACGACTTCTCAGTTCTGTAGGGCTGAGGGATTCCTCCCTCTGTGGACTGGCTGAAGTGCCCCGCGGAGTGGCGTTTGGCGGCGGCAAGATATTTGGTGGGGGGTCGTCAACTTCTTCGTCAGTATCGTCGTCATCATTGGAGGGAACCCTTACCCTATGCCTAGGCAAGCCTGTCCTGGAATTTCTGGGGGTAGCGATGGGTGAAGACCTGGTCCTGGCGACAGTGACAGTGGGGGTAGCGATGGGTGAAGACCTGGTCCTGGTGACAGTGGGTGCAGAGGTGTTGTGGGCGGCCCTGGTGTTCCTTTCCTCCCTCCCACGGAAGGAGAAATCGCGTCTCAGTGTCGTTAAGGTGCTGGTCCTCCTCGTGACACACGGGGTGGTGGCAATGCGAGGGAGTGGCGAGGGGTGGTCTCACGTTCGGGAGAGTCGTCATGTGGTGCGTGGCTTATCATGTCGTCTTGGATGTCCTCCTCTTCCACATGATCTTCGAACACCTCATCATCGTCAGCACCGTCAGCATCATCATCATCCCAGTCCTCCAGCAGGATGCTTGAGATGGCCTCCGGGGATAAGCCCTTGCGAGCCATGGCAAAACCTGAAAAAATAATGCATTAGAAACAAGTAAAAATGTAAGTAAATGGGTAAGTAGTCCCTGGGGGTATCACAGGTAAGTACTTGGTAAATTTCAATCACCAATAACACCCATAGCGAAATCAGAAAAAAAAAAGTTGAAAAAAAAAAAAATAATAATTGTGGGGGCATAACAGGTAAGTACTTGGTAAATTTCAATCAGCAGGAACAGGTAAAATGGTAATAAAATGGGTAGCTTGTCCCTGGGCAACTGGGGGCATGACAGGTAACTAATTGGTACCAAGCAATCAGCAGAAACCAGGTAAAATTATAAGGAAATGGGTAGGTAGTCACTGGGGGCACAACAGGTAAGTACTTTGTAAAATTAAATCACCAGGAACAGGTAAAATGGTAATAAAATGGGTAGGTAGTCACTGGGGGCACAACAGGTAAGTACTTTGTCAAATTCAATCAGCAGGAACAGGTAAAATGGTAATAAAATGGGTAGCTTGTCCCTGGGCAACTGGGGGCATGACAGGTAACTAATTGGTACCAAGCAATCAGCAGAAACCAGGTAAAATTATAAGGAAATGGGTAGGTAGTCACTGGGGGCATAACAGGTAAGTACTTGGTAAATTTCAATCAGCAGGAACAGGTAAAATGGTAATAAAATGGGTAGCTTGTCCCTGGGCAACTGGAGACATGACAGGTAACTAATTGGTACCAAGCAATCAGCAGAAACCAGGTAAAATTATAAGGAAATGGGTAGGTAGTCACTGGGGGCATAACAGGTAAGTACTTGGTAAATTTCAATCAGCAGGAACAGGTAAAATGGTAATAAAATGGGTAGCTTGTCCCTGGGCAACTGGGGGCATGACAGGTAACTAATTGGTACCAAGCAATCAGCAGAAACCAGGTAAAATTATAAGGAAATGGGTAGGTAGTCACTGGGGGCATAACAGGTAAGTACTTGGTAAATTTCAATCAGCAGGAACAGGTAAAATGGTAATAAAATGGGTAGCTTGTCCCTGGGCAACTGGGGGCATGACAGGTAACTAATTGGTACCAAGCAATCAGCAGAAACCAGGTAAAATTATAAGGAAATGGGTAGGTAGTCACTGGGGGCATAACAGGTAAGTACTTTGTCAAATTCAATGAGGAAATACACCAATAGCGAAATCAGAAAAAAAAACGAAAAAAAAAAAAACAAGAAAAAAAAATATTGTGGCGGCATATGGCAACTCAAATATCTGGCAACAGTCAGGACACGACGTCACACAATCTAGCCATCATGTGTAGAAGACTGAAAGTCCTAAGTCTAATACAAAGGCATGAAATACATGATTACTGTAACTTTCAACAAATATGGTAAAAAAACTTACTGTGTTTACAGGGTCATATGTGGAACCGGAAAAGTGATGAAAGGGTTGTGGCAGGAGGAGCGAGCGGCGCAGGTCTGTCTTTGGTGGGGTCCCAGCTCCTACTGATAGATGGCTTGCCTCACCAGGAAATTCAGCCTCCTATTGGCTCCCGCGGTCACGTGACATGCAAGCATAGACAAAGGCGGATTTTCGTGTTCCTTAAATGACCCCACGAATCCTGTCCAGGGTTAAGACGTTCCTCGTATGGTTTGTTTCGAAGACAGGGTATCATCTTGGTAACTCTACGTTAAACTCGTTCCAATTTGTCTATATCTTTTTAATAGTAAGGGCACCAGAACTGAACGCAGTATGTATGAATACAACAGGGAACCATGGCTGGAAGTTGGAATTAAAATGGTTCACCAATAGTATATGTGGAAACCTTTTCCCATATAAAATCTGTTCTACCTGGAACAAACTTCCCTCAGAAGTTATAAATAGTAGAAGAGAGTAAATAGTATTTTGCACACTACAATAAGTATAGCACACTACATATCTTCATTTAAAGCATCTCTCCGGAATGGCCAGAAAGGTCTTTGAGATACTAACTATTCCTAGTAACGCCTTGTAACTCTTGCTCTCGCTCCCCTCCTCCCCTCTCTCTCTCTCTCTCTCTCTCTCTCTCTCTCTCTCTCTCTCTCTCTCTCTCTCTCTCTCTCTCTCTCTCTCTCTCTCTCTCTCTCTCTCTCTCTCTCTCTCTCTCTCTCTCTCTCTCTCTCTCTCTCTCTCTCTCTCTCTCTCTCTCTCTCTCAGCCACCATTAATGTCTCGGCATGTTGTTTAATAGGCTCATTATGGATGCTCGGCGGGTGAGTCTGGAACCTTACGAGAACAGATTGATAAACAGCCAAGCATAAGGTACGCTCCCTCAGGATATAAATAAACACGAAGACAAACAAACAGACCATCAATGTTTTTAATTGTATATATATATATATATATATATAGATAGATAGATAGATAGATGCCTGTGTGTGCGTGCGTGTGTGTGTGTGTGTGTGTGTGTGTGTGTGTGTGTGTGTGTATAATTAAAACACTACCCGGGTTTTTTATACCTGGACTTTGGTAACAGAGGTATGCTTAATGGGATACCACAAAATACACATAAATTCGATACAGCCACTACAGAGAGAGGGAGAGGGGAGGGGGGGGGGAGGGAGGGGGTCAAGCATCATTGTTATTGTAAGTAGAACTGGCGCCCTGTGCTCTGGACAAGACTGAACAGCTTGGGCCCGGAATAATGACTAGGTAATCAGTAGCCACAAGTCATTAGCGAATCTCTAGAGCAGGCTAATTCTGTACACACACCTCCTTGGATACCTGGTACAAGCACATTGTACACGTATTAGCCTTTCGTTTTATTAACTCATGAGCACTCACCGATTCTATGCAATCTCTCTCTCGTCGAAGCATGTTGCACCTCTCTCGCTATTCTACCGCTATTATATTAATCAGTGTTCCTGAGAGTTCCTTCAGTGTATACCACCCCCTCTAAGTAGAGCACGTAGCACTTGTCTTGCAACATAATCCCAACCCTACCCAGTGCAACTCTCCAACCCAAGAATGAAACGATATTCCCAGTCTTTCTTCTGTTCAATAACTGAGCTCTTTAACTGGCTCCCTGAATCTATTTTCCCCTCACCCTATAACTTAAGTTGCTTTAAACTCCGTGTGTCCAGGCATTTTGACTCTTAAATTCCCTGATTTTGGCCTTGCCACTCTTTCAACTCTGAGGAGGCACTCGTCACAGGCAGTTTTGCCTGTTGTCTCCCTCATCCACATAGAAAAACACATACATACATACATTTATACTCAACAAATAAGCTCTGGAACTCTCTCCCTCAGTGTGTCTTTCCCTCGTCCTATGACTATGGATAGTTAGTGATGTGGGCAGGTAGAGTGAGTAATATAAGGTTGTTTGAGTGGATGGTGAATAATCATGGGTGGTTAGTGAGGGATATCACACCTGGACCTGCTGGTTAGGTTAACTTGTTAGGTTAGATTAGATTTGGTTATTCATTTCATTAGGTTACCAGTAATATCAGTAGCGACACTTGGACAGACAAACAGTGAGTGTGTGTGTGTGTGAATTGAATTGAATTGAATTAAATTAAGTTTATTTTGCTCAGACTTATACAAAAAGTATGGAGCACAGCCCCTTATATATTACACATGTACAATATGCCTTTGCTAACTAAATTAGCGTACACGTAAATACGCTTGTACATCTTATACAAACCATATTAAATGTCCTAAGACTTGATCTATCTATACATATTAAACGTTCTTTTGAGTAAAAGTGACAGATTCTTTATACATTTTAAGTTAGTACTATTCATTGACAGTATATATTTATACTGTGTTGGGTTATGCCTGTAGTAATGAGAAATATATCTATTCCATAGCTGTACAATATCCTCATTCTGACAAATAAACAACAAATGATATTCGTCCCCCACCACATTTCCATTACATTTAGTACATACCCTGTCTTCTCTATCAATATTTCTGTGTCTACCAGTATTAACTGGTAATTTATTATTACTTGCTCTCAGTTTACTTATAGCTAGTCTCTCTCCCTTATCCAATTTCACAAGATAATCCTCCATACTGAAGACAAATGTATAAGTTCTATAGCTACTACAAATGGCCCTACTTGACAAATTACTATTCCATTTTGCTATCCGTTGATCTTTAAGCTGTTGTTCTATTGCCAATCTGAACCAGGCTGGGTTTATTACATTTTGTGACAACCAGACTCCAGACATCCCACAGTCATTACAAATACTTTTAACACAATTCAACCAAGGTGAAGTATAAACACCAACCTGATCCAAATGTAACAAACACTTGTACATTATATAACTTAACTTACTTGTTTTACCAGTAATTAATCTCGCCCAGTAACCCATCATTGAACACTTAATATTCATGTCTATAGGATATTCACCAAGTTCACCATACACCATGTCATTACTTGTATACTTATGAACACATAATGTATGCTTTAAAAACTTCAAATGAAGCTGTTCTAATTATCTAATAACATAATATCCACATACCTCAGCAGCATACAACATAACTGGTCTAACCATTGCTTTGAACAATTCAAGCTGTATATCAACTGGTAAATTAAATTTTCTGCATTTACTAATCAATGAATACATAGCCCTTGTAGCTTGCTGTTTTAATACATAGCCCTTGTAGCTTGCTGTTTTAATACATAGCCCTTGTAGCTTGCTGTTTTAATACATAGCCCTTGTAGCTTGCTGTTTTAATACATAGCCCTTGTAGCTTGCTGTTTTAATACATAGCCCTTGTAGCTTGCTGTTTTAATTATAATTCTCCTTGGCTGAATCTGCCATTGTACTTAAAAGTTAAACCCAAATATTTATATTCACCTGTCACTTCAATGTCTGTTGTCCCAAGTTTAAAGTTATACCTCCCAGTATCTACCTTTCCTCTACTAAATATAATGATTTTTGTTTTGCTACAATTTACTTTCAACTTTAAGTTGTTACAATAAGCTTCCAATGCTAACAAGGTACTTTTCATGCTATCTTCACTATCACATAATATTACTGTATCATCAGCATACATTAATACAAATAATTTAAGATATGTATCGAGAACATCATCATTGAAATTTAAAACATTACAGTTATTTTGTAGTAACTGTTCCTCTATATCATTTACATAAATTAAAATGTAAAACTTGCAAACAAAGTCAAACCAAAACTGGGACAAAGACAATATAAAGAAAGTCAAAACATAAAAGGCAAAAAGTAAAGGTGACAAGTTTTCTCCTTGCCTTACACCCTTGTTACATATAAATGTATCAGACACCTGTTGATTGAACATAACACAACATTTTATGTTGTTATACATGTTTTTAATTACCCTTAATATCTTACCATTTACATTCTGACTCACCAGTTTATACCACAGCCCTTCTCTCCATTCAATATCAAAGGCTTTCTGGTAGTCCACAAACAAGCAAAACTATTTTATTTTTGTCCAGCAAAACAAGTCAATTATTGATTTAAGTAAGAAAATATGATCTACTGTACTGTATCCTTACCTAAAACCAGCTTGTGTTTCATTTAAAATAATATTTTCATTAGAAAAAGTATTTAATCTTTCATTCAAAGTAGATGTAAGAAGCTTCCCTAAGCAACTTACCAATGTTATTCCCCTATAATTATTAGTATCATTAATATCTCCTTTATTGTGTGTGTGTGTGTGTGTGTGTTTGTGTGTGTGTGTGTTGTAACTCTGTAAACAAACTGTGGGTGTTGGAATCAGGTACTTTATATGCGGCTGGTTACTTGGCCTATGCTGGAACCTGCGTCAGAAGGATGCACACACACACACACACACACACACACACACACACACACACACTCCCATAATGACGCCAACCGTTGAGCACTGTGCCTTCACCACTTCTTTATTGGGGGGGGGGGGGGATTTGACAAATACGCAATTATCTCCTGGTTGTCTTATTTATCTGACTGCCACCATTAAGGGGGGTGACCTGCTTTTTGTTATTTCTGTCCTTTTCTCTCTTTCTCTGGCTTGTATCCATTCGGCCCAATTCACCCAACTAACTATTTTAAGACGTTTATCCCCATCTAGGTGTCGATTTCTTCCTGGCGAGCGATAGCGAGCCAGTATTATATGAAGAAATCCGGCTTCGCCGGAGACATTTTTCTATCGAAAAATGTACAAATTTAGCCTGCTGTCTAACAAAAATAAAAAATATGCTGGCTCGCTACCGCTCACCAGTAAAAAATTGACACCTGGATGGGGATAAACGTCTTAAAACAGTAGGCTGAATGGGGCCAAAGGGATACAAGCCAGAGAAAGATAGAAAAGGACAGAAAAAAAACAGGTCACCCCCCTTAATTAAGGGTGGATGGTCGTGTTTTAGTTTGAAGGAAGTTGGGGGATCTTCTTGGGTGAATGGAATCTGTTTGAAGACCCTAACTTATAAATAACTTTTAAGCGACATCACCAACTATCATATGGTGGTAAATGAGTTAGTGAATTCAGACCCCCACCCCTACACATGATGCTGTCCTAGATTAACCCTCCGCGGATCCAATTAACAGACCCCCACCCCCACACATGATGCTGTCCTAGATTAACCCTCCGCGGATCCAATTAACAGACCCCCACCCCCACACATGATCCTGTCCTAGATTAGCCCTCCGCGGATCCAATTAACAGACCCCCACCCCCACACATGATGCTGTCCTAGATTAGCCCTCCGCGGATCCAATTAACAGACACCCACCCCCACACATGATGCTGTCCTAGATTAGCCCTCCGCGGATCCAATTAACTGATCAAAGAAAGTCGACATCTGCATGGGCTAAAATGCCTTATGGTCGCCAAAATCGCCAAACTACAGGAGCGAAGCAAGGGTGGTCCAAAGCAAGATATACAGTACAGTACATGTAGTCTATATACAGTACATGTAGTCTATATACAGTACATGTAGTCTATATACAGTACAGTACATGTAGTCTATATACAGTACATGTAGTCTATATACAGTACATGTAGTCTATATACAGTACATGTAGTCTATATACAGTACAGTACATGTAGTCTATATACAGTACATGTAGTCTATATACAGTACATGTAGTCTATATACAGTACATGTAGTCTATATACAGTACAGTACATGTAGTCTATATACAGTACAGTACATGTAGTCTATATACAGTACATGTAGTCTATATACAGTACAGTACATGTAGTCTATATACAGTACATGTAGTCTATATACAATACAGTACATGTAGTCTATATACAGTACATGTAGTCTATATACAGTACATGTAGTCTATATACAGTACATGTAGTCTATATACAGTACATGTAGTCTATATACAGTACATGTAGTCTATATACAGTACATGTAGTCTATATACAGTACATGTAGTCTATATACAGTACAGTACATGTAGTCTATATACAGTACATGTAGTCTATATACAGTACAGTACATGTAGTCTATATACAGTACATGTAGTCTATATACAGTACAGTACATGTAGTCTATATACAGTACATGTAGTCTATATACAGTACATTAGTCTATATACAGTACAGTACATGTAGTCTATATACAGTACATGTAGTCTATATACAGTACATGTAGTCTATATACAGTACAGTACATGTAGTCTATATACAGTACAGTACATGTAGTCTATATACAGTACATGTAGTCTATATACAGTACATGTAGTCTATATACAGTACATGTAGTCTATATACAGTACAGTACATGTAGTCTATATACAGTACAGTACATGTAGTCTATATACAGTACATGTAGTCTATATACAGTACATGTAGTCTATATACAGTACAGTACATGTAGTCTATATACAGTACAGTACATGTAGTCTATATACAGTACATGTAGTCTATATACAGTACAGTACAGTACATGTGGTATATATACAGTACATGTAGTCTATATACAGTACAGTACATGTAGTCTATATACAGTACATGTGGTATATATACAGTACATGTAGTCTATATACAGTACATGTAGTCTATATACAGTACATGTAGTCTATATACAGTACAGTACATGTAGTCTATATACAGTACATGTAGTCTATATACAGTACAGTACATGTAGTCTATATACAGTACATGTAGTCTATATACAATACAGTACATGTAGTCTATATACAGTACAGTACATGTAGTCTATATACAGTACATGTAGTCTATATACAGTACATGTAGTCTATATACAGTACATGTGGTCTATATACAGTACATGTAGTCTATACACAGTACATGTAGTCTATATACAGTACATGTAGTCTATACACAGTACATGTAGTCTATATACAGTACAGTACATGTAGTCTATATACAGTACAGTACATGTAGTCTATATACAGTACATGTAGTCTATATACAGTACATGTAGTCTATATACAGTACAGTACATGTAGTCTATATACAGTACATGTAGTCTATATACAGTACATGTAGTCTATATACAGTACAGTACATGTAGTCTATATACAATACAGTACATGTAGTCTATATACAGTACATGTAGTCTATATACAGTACATGTAGTCTATATACAGTACATGTAGTCTATATACAGTACATGTGGTATATATACAGTACATGTAGTCTATATACAGTACATGTAGTCTATATACAGTACATGTACGGTAGTCTATATACAGTACATGTAGTCTATATACAGTACATGTAGTCTATATACAGTACATGTAGTCTATATACAGTACATGTAGTCTATATACAGTACATGTAGTCTATATACAGTACATGTAGTCTATATACAGTACAGTACATGTAGTCTATATACAGTACATGTAGTCTATATACAGTACAATACATGTAGTCTATATACAGTACAGTACATGTAGTCTATATACAGTACATGTAGTCTATATACAGTACAGTACATTAGTCTATATACAGTACAGTACATGTAGTCTATATACAGTACATGTAGTCTATATACAGTACATGTAGTCTATATACAGTACATGTAGTCTATATACAGTACAGTACATTAGTCTATATACAGTACAGTACATGTAGTCTATATACAGTACATGTAGTCTATATACAGTACATGTAGTCTATATACAGTACAGTACATGTGGTCTATATACAGTACATGTAGTCTATATACAGTACATGTAGTCTATATACAGTACATGTAGTCTATATACAGTACATGTAGTCTATATACAGTACAGTACATGTAGTCTATATACAGTACATGTAGTCTATATACAGTACATGTAGTCTATATACAGTACATGTAGTCTATATACAGTACAGTACATGTAGTCTATATACAGTACAGTACATGTAGTCTATATACAGTACAGTACATGTGGTATATATACAGTACATGTAGTCTATATACAGTACAGTACATGTAGTCTATATACAGTACAGTACATGTGGTATATATACAGTACATGTAGTCTATATACAGTACAGTACATGTAGTCTATATACAGTACATGTAGTCTATATACAGTACATGTAGTCTATATACAGTACAGTACATGTAGTCTATATACAGTACATGTAGTCTATATACAGTACATGTAGTCTATATACAGTACATGTAGTCTATATACAGTACATGTAGTCTATATACAGTACAGTACATGTAGTCTATATACAGTACAGTACATGTAGTCTATATACAGTACATGTAGTCTATATACAGTACATGTAGTCTATATACAGTACAGTACATGTAGTCTATATACAGTACATGTAGTCTATATACAGTACATGTAGTCTATATACAGTACATGTAGTCTATATACAGTACAGTACATTAGTCTATATACAGTACATGTAGTCTATATACAGTACATGTAGTCTATATACAGTACATGTAGTCTATATACAGTACATGTAGTCTATATACAGTACATGTAGTCTATATACAGTACAGTACATGTGGTATATATACAGTACATGTAGTCTATATACAGTACAGTACATGTAGTCTATATACAGTACATGTAGTCTATATACAGTACATGTAGTCTATATACAGTACATGTAGTCTATATACAGTACAGTACATGTAGTCTATATACAGTACATGTAGTCTATATACAGTACAGTACATGTAGTCTATATACAGTACATGTAGTCTATATACAGTACATGTAGTCTATATACAGTACATGTAGTCTATATACAGTGCATGTGGTCTATATACAGTACATGTAGTCTATATACAGTACATGTAGTCTATATACAGTACATGTAGTCTATATACAGTACATGTAGTCTATATACAGTACAGTACATGTGGTATATATACAGTACATGTAGTCTATATACAGTACAGTACATGTAGTCTATATACAGTACATGTAGTCTATATACAGTACATGTAGTCTATATACAGTACAGTACATGTAGTCTATATACAGTACAGTACATGTAGTCTATATACAGTACATGTAGTCTATATACAGTACATGTAGTCTATATACAGTACATGTAGTCTATATACAGTACATGTAGTCTATATACAGTACATGTAGTCTATATACAGTACAGTACATGTAGTCTATATACAGTACAGTACATGTAGTCTATATACCTTGGTCAAAAGATACCACCCTGGTTAAGGGGGGTCACCTGTTTTTGTTCTGTCCTTTTCTATCTTTCTCTGGCTTGTATCCATTTGGCCCCATTCAGCCTACTGTTTTAGGACGTTTATCCCCATGCAGGTGTAAACATTTTACTGGTGAGCGGTAGCGAGGCAGCATATTTTTTATTTTTATTTGACAGCAGGCTAAATTTGTACATTTTTTAATAGAAACATTTCTCCGGCGGAGCCGGATTTCTTCATATAATGCTGGCTCGCTATCACTCGCCAGGAAGAAATCGACACCTAGATGGGGATAAACGTCCTAAAATAGTTGGCTGAATGGGGCAGAATGGATACAAGCCAGAGAAAGAGAAAAATGGACAGAAATAACAAAACGCAGGTCAACCCCCTTAACCCCGAGCCGTGCAGAGCCTGTGTCAGGGTCGGGAAACCACTTGATCACGGTACAGATATACAGTATGTATTCACTGGACGTACTGCACCTACCGGTATTCACTGGACGTACTGCACCTACCGGTACCTATTATTACATTCCTTTCTTACAGTGCAGGTGTATTCTAATGACAGCTTAAGGGAGCCCACCTCGCATTTTTTTCTCTTTCTCTCCCTCTCTCTTTGGCTTGTATCCATTCGGCCCCATTCAGCCTACTATTTTAAGACGTTTATCCCCATCCAGGTGTCAATATTTTCCTGGTGAGCGGTAGCGAGCCAGCATATATATGTTTTTGTATTGAGAGCAAGCTAAATTTGTAAATTTTTCGATAGAAAAATTTCTCCGGCGTAGCCGGATTTCTCCATACAATGCTGGCTTGCTATCGCTCGACAGGAAAATATCGACACCTGGATGGGGATAAACGTCTTAAATCAGTTGGCTGAATGGGGCCGAATGGATACAAGCCAGAGAAAGAGAGTCAAAGGTCGTATTACCCCTGGCATGTGGCCAGGCTCCCCCGCTCCCTACTAGCGTACATAAGGTCATGACCTTACAATTTGTGTGTGGGTGCGGTAGTTGCTCAATAACGCCGCCCCCTTGTTGCCGCACGCGCCCCCGGTACTGCGTAAGTGACCGCGGTGCATGGTTGGTATTCCTGCGGTGATCGGTGGCGTGTGCGGCGGGAGGTGAACACTGGGGGCGGTACGCTAATAATCTCCATTATCTCTTTCCAAGCACTTTTGAATTCAAGTAAGGAACTAATGGAATCCTCCCTCGGACCAAACAGTTGCATACATATTGTTAATAATGCTTGACCGTGGATGTGCCTGCTGCAGGTATGTTAAGGTCATAGTCAATTAACCCAAAGAATTGTTAATTAAGAAGGTAATTTGATGAATTAATTTATAAATACATTTAATCCCTTCAGCACGATGACGTAGTTTTCTAATTTTGTAGTTCCCATTAGATGATTTTCTTTAGCTTATAATCGTACCCTCGGACTCAAAGGGGCAAATACGATCTCAATTTAGCCTCTTGATTAATATAGGTCCTTCTTAAACTGCATAATATCGTCTACCTTTAGCCAGAATCAAAGGCAAAAGGACGTCATCGGGTTAAAGGGGTTAAAGTGCTTCTGAATAATATTCATACTAAGTACCAGTACTTCCTTCTTCGAGGAATTCACTAGGATTGGACACACTTTTCTATTAAATATAATCCTGGAAATATTCTAGATATATTGTTTTTGTTTTTGGGGGGAACGATGGAAGTTAAAATGGTTTGATTAACCCACACAGTACGGTACCGGTGATTAACCCACACAGTACGGTACCGGTGATTAACCCACACAGTACGGTACCGCTGATTAACCCACACAGTACGGTACCGGTGATTAACCCACACAGTATGGTACCGGTGATTAACCCACACAGTACGGTACCGGTGATTTCCTTTTTATCATATTCTGGAAAATATTAGAAGATTTTATTCTGCTTACGAAGGACCTCTAGCAATAACAAGGCTTCAAACTTATCTGTTATCTGTCAATATCAAGATAAAAATATACAAAAATACATACTTTTTGTATATTTATACTTGATGTTGACAGATAACTTGAATTTAAAGACGATAGTAGGGTTGGGTGGTGGCTGATAACTACCGTGTTTGATGGAGGAGCAATAATGGTTTGGTGGTTCTCACAGGTAAGCCACGGTAGCCTTGTCCGTTTCTAAGTCATTAATGTGTGACTTTAACCTTATGACACAGGGACAAGTGGCTTATTTCTACACTTTTGGTAATGCACTATATTGACGAAAATTAGGGTACGGTGTGAAACAAGCTGTGTCAAAATATCATACTGATCCAACTGTTTGTTAATAGGTTATTCCTGAAAAACGATGTAACACGGCATCTGAAACCCATAGTAAATGGCACGAAAGGTCTTAATATTGACAAAGAAATGGGACGAAAGTTCTTAAAATCGCCAAAATAAAGGAATGAACGTCATACAATGTCAAAACTAATGAGGCTAAACATGAGAGAGAAGGGGGTCCAGAAAAACAACCATCCCCCCCCCCCCTTAAAGGCCCTTCCTTCAACGTTAATTGACTATTTGTATAGGTTATTAAATAATCTCGGAAGTTTAAATGTTATTATCAGCTTATGAAAGATCTCATTAGGACCAATGATAAGATATATTATGTCCCTCCATTACAAGGACACACATTAAATCATTAGTATTAGTATTATTTGTGATAATAATAATAATAATTAATATATTATTTTAATTCACAAAACTTTATTTCCGGTATTAGTAAAATTATTTGTATTATTATTTTTAGTAGTAGTAGTAGTAGTAGTAGTATAATAGTATATTCACTGTAAGTAGGCAAGAAATCATTACCTCTATCCTCTGTACCTCAAAAAGGGCTAGAACAAATTGGCTGTATATTTCCACATCTGTTCCTTGACTGACTCTTCCAAAATGGTAGAAATATTAGCTCGATTACTCTAGTCGTTTTTTAGTTACAGAGGTTAGAGGTCATGATTATTCGCCTACTTACCGGTACTATTGACTATAGTAGTAGTAGTAGTAGTAGTAGCTGCATCAAACACATTATTTCATAGCTTCGGAATTACCTCGTTGTCAAGGGGTAAAACTATTAATTAAGGAGAGGTATTTAGTTTGTTCCCTAGACCTCCATCAAGCTTAAAATTACACCCCCTTGAGTCCCTTTCAAGATAAATTTGTACATTTTTCGGTAGAAAAATTTCCCGGCCGAAGGCCGGTTCCTTTTAAATTACAGGCTCGCTATCGCTCGCCAGGATAAAATCGACACCTGAATGGCACGAAAGGTCTTAATATGGGGTGAAAGTTCTTAAAATCGCTAAACTAATGGGGCAAACGTTTTATAATATCAAAAGCAATGGGGCTAAACATGAGGGAGAAAGGGGTCAAGAAAAAAATCCTTCGAGTGGAAATCTCCCCTTAAATAATGAAGAGTGGTTTTATATTGTCATGGAAGGAGCATGTCATTCGGGGCGTTCCATGTCCGTAGAGTTTATCGCTAGATGTAAGCCACGGATTTAGAGGCGTAGAGTTATTCAATTGTATATGTTTAGTTAATATTGTTATTAGCATTAGCATTATTATAGTTTGTGTTCAGGCTGCACTTGACACACCATGGAGATGTTGGTGCAGTAATTAAGCCTGAAAACTATATGAGATCAACAATGCCATATATGTACGGTATCTATCTATATACTCTAGCACATACCCCATTTTATTTATTTAACATATTGTTTTATAATAGGTTGAGTAGAACGATTATATGTATAACTGTTATATGTATTTAAGATCGGTATAATTATTCCTATTCACAGTATTTAGATTTTTTTTTTTTTTTTTTGATCAAAGCGAAATATGGCAGTATTAATATTTGTATTTGTCATTACTATCGTTGTCACCCGTCGTAATATAATAATGTGATTTCATAAGCTACCACAATAAACTTGGAAGGTATAGGCGCCCCAACCCCCGTGAGTCAAGACGAGAAACCTTATTTGCATAGCGTTAAGGGGAGATGGGCCAGGTTTTTTTCTTCTATTAATTAATGTATTCCTTTATATCTTAGTTTCCTCGCTAGACCTCCATCAAGCTTAGAAAAACACCCACTAGACCCCCCCCCCCTTCAAGAAACATTTGTACAATTTTCGGTAGACAAATTTCCCTGCCGAAGGCCGGTTCCTCATAAAATGTCAGGCTCGCTATCACTCGCAATGAAAATATCGACACCTAAATGGTACGAAAGGTCTTGAAATTGACAACGAATTGGGGGCGAAAGGTGTTAAAATCGCCAAACTAAAGGGCCGAACGTCTTATAGTCTCAAAACAAATGGGGGGTTAACACAAGGGAGAAAGGTGAGCATAAAAGCGACCCATCCCCCCTTAAGGAGAGCTGGCCATTGAAGGGTGTAGGTAGGACATGCGGATGTTAGGTTTCCGGGTCAACACATTTTAATAGGGGAATTTTTACTTATGCAGGATTTTATGTTTTTACTTATACTTTTTACTTATAATTGTTGTTTGTTTTATGAGACAGCCAAGTTAAATTGCATGACCTTGGTACCGCTTAATGTTAAAAGAAATACGTTTTACTTTTTTCCCCATAACGGACGGTATTTTGCAAAACATGATTCTGTCTTACAACCATCTATCTATTTATATATATATATATAATAAGAGATGTATGTATTGATTATGTTATGAACTTCCCGACCTTCAGCTGAACTGTACAGGTTACTGCCGTCATGTAAGCAATTTACCAAAGGAAAGATACTGTATATATTAATGAAGGGGGCAGGACAGACGGATGGGAAGTAGTAATGGGTGGGGAAGGGAAGTAGTAAGGGTGGGGAGGGGGACGGGACACACGAAAGGGGAGTAGTAGGGGTGGGGAGGGGCGGAGGGACAGATGAAGGGAGTAATAGAGGTGGGGAGGGGGAAGGGACAGAAGAAAGGGGAGAGGTGCGGGGGGGGGGGGGGAAGGGGCAGACGAATGGGGAGTAATAGAGGTGGGGAGGGGGAAGGGACAGACGAAAGGGGAGTAGTAGGGGTGGGGAGGGGGAAGGGACAGACGAATGGGGAGTAATAGAGGTGGGGAGGGGGAAGGGACAGACGAATGGGGAGTAGTAGGGGTGGGGAGGGGGAAGGGACAGACGAAAGGGGAGTAGTATGGGTGGGGAGGGACAGACGAATGGGAGTAGTATGGGTGGGGAGGGGGAGGGACAGACGAATGGGGAGTAGTATGGATGGGGAGGACAGACGAAAGTGGAGTAGTGGGGAGGGGAGGGAATGTTGTAGGGGGTGAGGAGGGGAGGGACAGACTAAAGGGGAGTAGTAGGGGCCGGGGAGGGGAGAGGAGAGTAGGGGGAGGGGGGGGGGGGAGAAGCGGCGCCGGGTAGGCATCAGTTGTGCCAGCTGCCCTTGGGAGTGTGAGGGGAGGCCAGCTCAAACCCTCTCACATCATGTTTTCCGGTCTGCACTTTCTGAAGGGGGCGTTTGGGAGGGGGTCATTATGCTGGGCTAATTCCAGAGTTGAGGGGCGTTGTTGTTTTTCATCGATGGGTCGTCTGCTCTTTGAGGAGTGGCGTCTGAAGTGTAATTATTGCCATTTATCAAGAGTTTCGAGAGCCACAGTTCATCACCTTGGCAGACGCCCAAGAGACTGGCTGCCCGAGTGTGGGTGCCAACGCTCACCATCTTTGACCCTACTTTTCAGAGTTGAGTCGTCTCCCAGGAGGCTTCATCATCATAATGTTCTTCTCTAAGCCCTTCCCTTCGATGGCCGGACCCTGTGGTATCAATTAGACCAGTGAATGACCTTGCCGTTATCAGGGGAGTCGGTCTGATACGGGCTGGGCCATGGCGGCATCTGGTATCACCCCCGCCGCCATACTGACTCGACTTCGCTTATCCAGTCCCTGCTAAGTTTCCCTTGTGTAATTACTCCGGATTCCTTTGTAATTGATCATCTCGGGGAGACTTAGAGGTTTACGAGCGGCCGGGGGGATTGAGAGGGGATTGTGGTGATTGTAGCTGATGGGAGGGGATGTCTCGGGTGTGGTTAGGGAGGGTTGGGATGGAGGGAGTGGGGGAGAGCGACTTGGTGGCGACAGGACGAGGATGGTGGCTGGCTGGCTGGCTGGCTGGGGGCCCCACTAACCAACCTACCCTCCCGACTGCCCACACTATTTGCTTCTTGGTTGTTGTTACATTTTAACACCTTCAGTATGAGGACGCCACTATTTTGTATAGTATTCATGGTAACAATACACGATATTTATTATCTTAGGACGGATCTTGGCATCATACAGGAACAAACTAAACTATGTATTATTGATTAACCCTTTCACACCTACAGTACAGTCTATTATAACCTAAATAAACCAATTTAATTATAGCCAGAATAATATAAAGAAAAACGTCATGAAATACTGTAAGGGTTAATACCCAAACCTGGTTCCCACTGCCTACCAGCCTCATTAATTATATAAAACACATGCACCTCTTTAATACGTTAGTGATATGGTAATTATATTCTAATATCTAATTTGGTTTATTTTAACTTTCGGTACCGGTGCCGTCCTTTTAACTTTATTTTGGCTCCTGTTAGACTATGTTATTCAGTTTAAAAAAAGGACCTCCAGCAACAGGTTTCGAACATTCCCACTTAACCCTTTTTACTACCACAGATCTTTCTTAAACTGCACAAAATCGTCTACATACAGCTACAGTATATTTAAATTGGCGTCGCTGGTACAAAATGGGTTAAGAAGAACCTCAAGGTATTTGTAATGGGGCTAAATATAAGGGAGAAGGGGGTCCGGGAAAAATACCCCTAAGATAAAAATTTCCCCTTAAATTTATTCTGGGTAACGTAAGGTGATGCTCATGTTAGGTCCGTGGCCTAGGGTTGGGTGTTAGAGGGATCTGTCTTGTGTGGGCCAATCAGCTTTCTGCAGATTCCCATTTCTTGTGTTATGTTCAATTTTCTCGCCCAACCCTCTGGACTCCCACATGTTCTTACTATGCTGTATAAAATCGTCTAATGAGGGTCAGAATATAATTAACCCCTTGAGGAGTATGACGCGTTTTGACAGTATATTCTGACTATTATTAGGCGATTATGTTCAGATTAGGAAGGGTAATATAGAAGTCAGAGGGTTACTTAAGATAGACTTTACTCTTTTGATGCACACAGATCATTCCTAAACTGTATACAATCGTCTAAGAATATCCAGATTAAACTGTCAAAATGCTTCATAATCCTCAAGGGGTTAAGAGAGACGTTAGATACGGGTTGGTTTTAATTAATGCATCGTTTATATTTATCTACTAAATGCTAACTATACACAACCAAACAAACTACATAGCATAGAGTAGAACCATAAGCACAAGGTTCGAGAGGAAAAGCGTAACTGTGTGCCATATTTATATTCTAGGATCTAGGTTCTCGTAGGGAAAGGGTAAACAACTATATCAATATTGTGAGTCAAGCCCCCCTCCGAAATTTGTATATAAATATATATATATATATATATATATATATATATATATATATATATATATATATATATATATATAAACCAATTTATATTATCACACACACACACACTCTTTAAATAAACTTTATTATTATTAGTATTAGTATTAGTATTATTATTACACACGCCACTTTGTCGACGGACGGTAGCCAGCATGTATGGCTAATATGGGCCTGGGTCAGGAAAGGAAGAACACAAAAAACATGGATGGGAATATTATTATGGGTGGGGCGGCTTTATTTGGGCGGGCGGTGGGTGGGTACGGGAGGGGGGAGGTTACTGTTGATTTGTTGAATGTGTTGTGTTGTGGACCTGTTGGATGTGTTGTGGACCTGTTGGATGTGATGTGTTGTGGACCTGTTGGATATGTTGTGGACCTGTTGGATGTGTTGTGGACCTGTTGGATGTGATGTGTTGTGGACCTGTTGGATATGTTGTGGACCTGTTGGATGTGTTGTGGACCTGTTGGATGTGTTGTGTTGTGGACCTGTTGAATATGTTGTGTTGTGGACCTGTTGGATGTGTTGTGTTGTGGACCTGTTGGATGTGTTGTGTTGTGGACCTGTTGAATATGTTGTGTTGTGGACATGTTGGATGTGTTGTGTTGTGGACCTGTTGGATATGTTGTGTTGTGGACCTGTTGGATATGTTGTGTTGTGGACCTGTTGAATATGTTGTGTTGTGGACCTGTTGGATGTGTTGTGTTGTGGACCTGTTGGATGTGTTGTGTTGTGGACCTGTTGAATATGTTGTGTTGTGGACATGTTGGATGTGTTGTGTTGTGGACCTGTTGGATATGTTGTGTTGTGGACCTGTTGGATATGTTGTGTTGTGGACCTGTTGAATATGTTGTGTTGTGGACCTGTTGGATGTTTTGTGGACCTGTTGGATGTTTTGTGGACCTGTTGGATGTGTTGTGTTGTGGACCTGTTGGATGTTTTGTGGACCTGTTGGATGTGTTGTGTTGTGGACCTGTTGGATGTGTTGTGTTGTGGACCTGTTGAATATGTTGTGTTGTGGACCTGTTGGATGTGTTGTGGACCTGTTGGATGTGTTGTGTTGTGGACCTGTTGGATGTGTTGTGTTGTGGACCTGTTGAATATGTTGTGTTGTGGACCTGTTGGATGTTTTGTGGACCTGTTGGATGTGTTGTGTTGTGGACCTGTTGGATGTGTTGTGTTGTGGACCTGTTGAATATGTTGTGTTGTGGACCTGTTGGATGTGTTGTGGACCTGTTGGATGTGTTGTGTTGTGGACCTGTTGGATGTGTTTTGGACCTGTTGGATGTGTTGTAGACCTGTTGGATATGTTGTGGACCTGTTGAACATGTAGTAGTAGACCTGTTGGATGTGTTGTTGTGATTCATGCTGACCTGTTGGATAGATGGGAGGGAGCCAAAGAACGTATCACACAAGAATATAATCCTGGCAACGTTAACATCGGCAATTTAGGTCTGGTCACATTTCCGAGTTCCTTTTACACATCTTTATCGTGAACCAGGACTGGCGGCATATTGTCATACTTGGTAACATAGTAATATTCATACAAAGCCTAAGTTTAGAAGCTGCTTGATCATAATAGTAAAAGAAAACGGTAGGCAGGCGCGTGTGACTCCCGTTTTCTGATGGTCTTCTTGATAGCGGTACTTGGAAGGGGGTGGATGGGGCAGAGGAGGAGGGGGGGGTGGGGGAGGGGGGGGGGGGGGGGGGTGGGGGGGGGGGGGGGGGGGTGGGGGGGGGGGGTGGGGGGGGGGGGGGGGGGGGGGGGGGGGGGGGGGGGGGGGGGGGGGGGGGGGGGGGGGGGGGGGGGGGGGGGGGGGGGGCGGGGGGGGGGGGGGGGGGGGGGGGGGGGGGGGGGGGGGGGGGGGGGGGGGGGGGGGGGGGGGGGGGGGGGGGGGGGGGGGGGGGGGGGGGGAGGAGGAAGGGGCGTGCTGGAGATTTAATGATTGAGGAAGAGGAATGTGGGGTGAGATATGTGCAAACGATCATAATTCATACCCATGCACGTTCGCGCACACACACACACACACACACACTTGAGTAACACACACACACACACACATATTCATGCACATTTGCTACGCTACTGCTCGTGAAAATTACTTGATAAATTACTAAATAGTTTTGGTTATACAGTATCATGATTTTGGTTAGTTGCTCTTTGGTTCAACTTTCTCAACATGTTTTTTTAATAATGAGGATGTTAAGGGGGGATTGTTGTTTTTTTCAGGACGCAACAATTTATCTTGAAGGGGGATCGTGGGGTGTTTTTTTAACGCCTGATGGACGTCTAGGGAGGAAACTAAATGAATAATAGATACAAAAAAAAAATATATATATATATATACCGGTATATAATATATAATTATATATATATATAATATATATATATATATATATATATATATATATATATATACACCAAAAATATAAACCCTACCCTCCTTAAGCTTGAATTTTGGTGCTTTGAAGTTAGTTTTAATTTGTATGACTATTTGTATACTTATTGTAGTTTAATATTGTATACCTTCATACCATTTGAGTGTGAAAATGGTGATGAAGTATAGGATAAACTTATAGTGAGGGCGATAATTAGTTTAAATATGAAAGTCAACCGGGTTGGGGAAGATCAAAGGGTAAAAAACAATGGTAATCCTTTAATTGCACTTCGTTAGATTCAGAGATAAAACTAAGCATAACTGGTAAGCAGAAGAGAATAAATAGAGGATTATAAGGAATACTTGCATAAAATACCGACTCTCATAATTCTACCTAGCTACGTCTTGGGCTAACGTCGCTGCTGGCTGAAGTATGTACCCAAATGGAAAATAGACACATACACAATAATGCCTTTTTCTCCTTAACTTGGCATTGATAATGTTCATAGAAATGGAAACAAAACTAATAAATTAAAGTCCTGACACGGGGAGAAGAAATGTCCACGGAATAAGACTTGACTTATAACCTTTATTTACCGTCCCACTGAGTGCATGCGGGCAAACAAACGTAAACTTAGATACAAGTCCAAGCAGAATATACAGTAGGTCTGGCTGATAGGCTCTGTGATACGAGAAATTAGAGTAAATAAATGGAATTATGTGGTGGGGAGGCATGCATGGAGGTTAGGCAGGATAGTAGTCTACCTGCTGGGTTTGAGCACCCTAAATAAGTGGAATGAGATCACGGCACAAAGTAGCAAGGATTTTCTGGAGGAAAATAGCACGGTTGCAAGTAGGAATAATATAGCGTAATGGGCGGAAACCCTAGACTCTAGAGGGTGAAAGGGGAACTACTACTTTTCTTATCTCAACCTTTCCTTCTTATTTATAAGTTTATCCCACGAAAGAAAGCCGATCTTAAGGCCACATTTTTGTTTTAATCAAGCGTGACTCACGCACCAAGACCAAGTGGCTGTGGTAATGGTGTTAACTCCGAGGCGTGTGGCGCGACGCATAGAACGAAATTAACAATTGGTATCCGTTACGGCATAATTATAGGATAGCTCAGAGTATATGCATGTGAAAAAGCATCAAATTTGATTCAGTAATAACCAAGAAATAGCCATTTTATAATAAGCGTCGCCCTAACAAAAAGAAGAAGAACAGCAACAACAATAACGACATGAGTAAGCCCTAGAGGTCGTCGCTTGCGTATGGACCTAATAACGGTTAGTGTTACGAGAGAGAGAGATAGATAGAGATAGGGGTGGGGGCGGGGGGAAGGCGTCAACAATGAATAAGGTATGGAAGGTGGCAGTGGGTATGGGGACGTGGGGGGGGGGGGGTCATTTTAGGGGGCGGGCGACATAAACACCTGACTGCGTAGTGAGGGAGACGCAACCTTAAGTACTGACCTACGCACACAACCTTGCACATACATACACACACACACACCTATGTCTCTCTCACATACACACTCACATAATTATATACGTATAACCTACCCCCCACCACCACACACACACACACACACAGCTGCTAGTCCACAGGTGTCTATGACGTCAACATTGTACACACTTCGTTATTACCAGATTTATGATACTTTTGGATGATTTGTTCTTGCATGCTGCTATCTCTTCTCGCTTTATCTATCTAGGCCTATGATTTTGCCTGGTTGTCTATTTGTATTTACTATATATATACTGTATTATGCCAATGTAACTATATATATATACTGTATTATGCCAATGTAACTATATATATACTGTATTATGCCAATGTAACTATATACTGTATATACTGTATTATGCCAATGTAACTATATATATACTGTATTATGCCAATGTAACTATTTGTATCTACTATATATATACTGTATTATGCCAATGTAACTATATATATACTGTATTATGCCAATGTAACTATATATATACTGTATTATGCCAATGTAACTATATATATACTGTATTATGCCAATGTAACATTTGTATCTACTATATATACTGTATTATGCCAATGTAACTATATATACTGTATTATGCCAATGTAACTATATATATACTGTATTATGCCAATGTAACTATATATATACTGTATTATGCCAATGTAACTATATATATACTGTATTATGCCAATGTAACTTTATATACTGTATTATGCCAATGTAACTATATATATACTGTATTATGCCAATGTAACTATATATATACTGTATTATGCCAATGTAACTATATATACTGTATTATGCCAATGTAACTATATATATACTGTATTATGCCAATGTAACTATATATATACTGTATTATGCCAATGTAACTATATATATACTGTATTATGCCAATGTAACTATATATATACTGTATTATGCCAATGTAACTATATATATACTGTATTATGCCAATGTAACTATATATATACTGTATTATGCCAATGTAACTATATATATATACTGTATTATGCCAATGTAACTATATATATACTGTATTATGCCAATGTAACTATATATATATACTGTATTATGCCAATGTAACTATATATATACTGTATTATGCCAATGTAACTATATATATACTGTATTATGCCAATGTAACTATATATATACTGTATTATGCCAATGTAACTATATATATACTGTATTATGCCAATGTAACTATATATATACTGTATTATGCCAATGTAACTATATATATACTGTATTATGCCAATGTAACTATATATATACTGTATTATGCCAATGTAACTATATATATACTGTATTATGCCAATGTAACTATATATATACTGTATTATGCCAATGTAACTATATATATACTGTATTATGCCAATGTAACTATTTAAATCTACCTATTCCCTTAAGGAAGCCCACCTCGCTTTTGTTCTCTTTCTTTCCCTCTCTCTTTGGCTGGTATCCTTTCGCCCCATTCAGCCTACTGTTTTAAGACGTTTACCCCCATCCAGGTGTCAATATTTTCCTGGCGAGCGATAGTGAGCCAGCATATATATTTTTTGTTTTGACAAGCTAAATTTGTACTTTTTTCGATAGAAAAATTTCTCCGGCGAAGCCGAATTTCTCCATACAATGCTGGCTCGCTATCGCTCGCCAGGAAAAAATCGACACTTGGATATGGATAAACGTCTTAAAACAGTTGGCTGAATGGGGCCGAATGGATACAAGCCAGGGAAAGAGAGAAAAGGAGAGAAAGACAAATAAAGCCGGTGATCCCCCTTAAGAACACGTTAGTTATTTCGCTGCCTTTATTTTTCTGGTAAACAAATGGAAAATGATAAATAGGTATTAATTAACATGTTGCCCGAGTATAGTAGCACATAGGGAAGCTCGGCCTATAATGGGTGTAATAGATAGTACCGGTATAATGGGTGTAATAGATAGTACCGGTATAATGGGTGTAATAGATAGTACCGGTATAATGGGTGTAATAGATAGTACCGGAATAATGGGTGTAATAGATAGTACCGGTATAATGGGTGTAATAGATAGTACCGGTATAATGGGTGTAATAGATAGTACCGGTATAATGGGTGTAATAGATAGTGCCGGTATAATGGGTGTAATAGATAGTACCGGTATAATGGGTGTAATAGATAGTACCGGTATAATGGGTGTAATAGATAGTACCGGTATAATGGGTGTAATAGATAGTACCGGTATAATGGGTGTAATAGATAGTACCGGTATAATGGGTGTAATAGATAGTACCGGTATAATGGGTGTAATAGATAGTACCGGTATAATGGGTGTAATAGATAGTACCGGTATAATGGGTGTAATAGATAGTACCGGTATAATGGGTGTAATAGATAGTACCGGTATAATGGGTGTAATAGATAGTACCGGTATAATGGGTGTAATAGATAGTACCGGAATAATGGGTGTAATAGATAGTACCGGTATAATGGGTGTAATAGATAGTACCGGTATAATGGGTGTAATAGATAGTACCGGTATAATGGGTGTAATAGATAGTGCCGGTATAATGGGTGTAATAGATAGTACCGGTATAATGGGTGTAATAGATAGTACCGGTATAATGGGTGTAATAGATAGTACCGGTATAATGGGTGTAATAGATAGTACCGGTATAATGGGTGTAATAGATAGTACCGGTATAATGGGTGTAATAGATAGTACCGGTATAGTGGGTGTAATAGATAGTACCGGTATAATGGGTGTAATAGATAGTACCGGTATAATGGGTGTAATAGATAGTACCGGTATAATGGGTGTAATAGATAGTACCGGTATAATGGGTGTAATAGATAGTACCGTATAATGGGTAATAGATAGTACCGGTATAATGAGTGTAATAGATAGTACCGGTATAATGGGTGTAATAGATAGTACCGGTATAATGGGTGTAATAGATAGTACCGGAATAATGGGTGTAATAGATAGTACCGGTATAATGGGTGTAATAGATAGTACCGGTATAATGGGTGTAATAGATAGTACCGGTATAATGGGTGTAATAGATAGTACCGGTATAATGGGTGTAATAGATAGTACCGGTATAATGGGTGTAATAGATAGTACCGGTATAATGGGTGTAATAGATAGTACCGGTATAATGGGTGTAATAGATAGTACCGGTATAATGGGTGTAATAGATAGTACCGGTATAATGGGTGTAATAGATAGTACCGGTATAGTGGGTGTAATAGATAGTACCGGTATAATGGGTGTAATAGATAGTACCGGTATAATGGGTGTAATAGATAGTACCGGTATAATGGGTGTAATAGATAGTACCGGTATAATGGGTGTAATAGATAGTACCGGTATAATGGGTGTAATAGATAGTACCGTATAATGGGTAATAGATAGTACCGGTATAATGAGTGTAATAGATAGTACCGGTATAATGGGTGTAATAGATAGTACCGGTATAATGGGTGTAATAGATAGTACCGGTATAATGGGTGTAATAGATAGTACCGGTATAATGGGTGTAATAGATAGTACCGTATAATGGGTAATAGATAGTACCGGTATAATGAGTGTAATAGATAGTACCGGTATACAATGTGTTAAGAAAATACACACACGCCAATGAAGCCCAGAGAGAGAGAGAGAGAGAGAGACTTGACTTGACTTGAATTAACAACCTATATTTCCCGCCCCACAGAAAGGATATGGGCAGACAATGAATGATACAGGGAGAGAGAGAGAGAGAGTTAGAGTAGAGTTAGGACGGGGCAGGAAGTGATAGTAGTGAGGGGGTGATGAGGAAGAGGGGAGGGAGGGGGGCAGGGGGGCTAATCAAGGGCGTCTGTCTGGGGGGGGGAAGGGGAGACGCCGACGGCTTATCTCTCATCTGGCGCCAACCCCCCCCCCCCCCCCCCCCCGCCCCCCCCCTCACCCCACTCCCCTCACCTACTACCCCTTCCCTCAATCCCTCTTTCCTTACCTGTCGCTCCCTCCCTGATCACCTGTTCCCCCCTCCCTCCCTCCCTCCCTCCCTCCCTGATCACCTGCTTCCCCCTGTCCCTCCCTCCCCCCCTGATTTCCTGTTTTCCCCTCCACCTTCCCTGTCCGTCCCTCCCTCCCTGATCACCTGTTTTTCCTCCCTCCCCTCCCCTGTCCCTCCCTCCCTCCCTCCCTCCCTGATTACCTGTTTCCCCCTCCACCTCCCCTGTCCCTCCCTCCCCGCCTCCCTCCCTGATCACCTGTTTCCCCCTCCACCTCCCCTGTCCGTCCCTCCCTCCCTGATCACCTGTTTCCCCTCCACCTCCCCTGTCCCTCCCTCCCTCCCTGATTACCTGTTTCCTCCTCCACCTCCCCTGTCCCTCCCTCCCTCCCTGATTACCTGTTTCCCCCTCCACCTCCCCTGTCCCTCCCTCCCTCCCTGATTACCTGTTTCCCCCTCCACCTCCCCTGTCCCTCCCTCCCTCCCTCTCTCCCTCTTTGATCACCTGTTTCCCCCTCCACCTCCCCTGTCCCTCCCACCATCCCTGATCACCTGTTGTCCCTCCCTCCCTCCATTATCACGTGTTTCCCCCTCCCTCCCTCCCTGATCACCTGTCCCTCCCTCCCTCACTGATCACCTGTCCCTCCCTCCCTCCCTGATCACCTGTCCCTCCCTCCCTGAAAACCTGTTCCCCCCTCCACCTCCCCTGTCCCTCCCTCCTTCCCTGATCACCTGTTCCCCCCTCCACCTCCCTTCCTCCCTGATCACCTGTTCCCCCCTCCACCTCCCTTCCTCCCTGATCACCTGTTCCCCCCTCCACCTCCCTCCCTCACCTGTCACTCCCTTACCTGTCACTCCCTCACGTGTCACTCCCACACCTGTCACTCCTTTACCTGTCACTCCCTCACCTGTCACTCCCTTACCTGTCACTCCCTTACCTGTCACTCCCTCACCTGTCACTCCCTCACCTGTCACTCCTTCACCTGTCACTCCCTCACTTGTCACTCCCTCACCTGTCACTCCCTCACCTGTCACTCCCTCACCTGTCACTCCCTCACCTGTCACTCCCTCACCTGTCACTCCCTTACCTGTCACTCCCTCACCTGTCACTCCCTCACCTGTCACTCCCTCACCTGTCACTCCCTTACCTGTCACTCCTTTACCTGTCACTCCCGCACCTGTCACTCCCTCACTTGTCACTCCCTCACCTGTCACTCCCTCACCTGCCACTCCCTCATCGGTCACTCCCTCACCTGTCACTCCCTCACCTGTCACTCCCTCGTCTCCCACTCCCTCACCTGTCCCTCCCTCACCTGTCACTCCCTCGCCTGTCACTCCCTCACCTGTCCCTCCCTCGCCTGTCACTCCTTCACCTGTCCCTCCCTCACCTGTCCCTCCCTCACCTGTCCCTCCCTCACCTGTCACTCCTTCACCTGTCCCTCTTCACCTGTCACTCCCTCACCTGTCACTCCCTCACCTGTCCCTCCCTCACCTGTCACTCCTTCACCTGTCCCTCCTTCACCTGTCACTCCCTCACCTGTGACTCCCTCACCTGTCCCTCCCTCACCTGTCACTCCCTTACCTGTCACTCCTTCACCTGTCACTCCCTCACCTGTCACTCCCTCGCCTGTCACTCCCTCACCTGTCCCTCCCTCACCTGTCGCTCCCTCACCTGTCACTCCCTCACCTGTCACTGACCCAGCTGTCACTCCCTCGCCAGTCACTCCCTCGCCTGTCACTCCCTCAGCTGTCACTCCCTCACCTGTCACTCCCTCGCCAGTCACTCCCTCAGCTGTCACTCCCTCACCTGTCACTCCCTCACCTGTCGCTCCCTCACCTGTCACTCCCTCACCTGTCACTCCCTCACCTGCCACTCCTTCACCTGTCACTCCCTTACCTGTCACTCCCTCACCTGTCACTCCCTCACCTGTCACTCCCTTACCTGTCCCGCCTTCACCTGTCACTCCCTCACCTGCCACTCCCTCACCTGTCACTCCCTCACCTGTCACTCCCTCACCTGCCACTCCCTCGCCTGTCACTGAATGGGTTAACAAAAGGCACGTTATCCAAATGAGTTAGAGCTTTAGGCATGTAAGGTACTGTAGGTTATAATGAATGCTGTGCTTAACCCCATCTGTTGGCCATCAAGAGGGTTATGAGTTAGAGCTTTAGGCATGTAAGGTACTGTAGGTTATAATGAATACTGTGCTTAACCCCATCTGTTGGCCATCAAGAGGGTTATGAGTTAGAGCTTTAGGCATGTAAGGTACTGTAGGTTATAATGAATACTGTGCTTAACCCCATCTGTTGGCCATCAAGAGGGTTATGAGTTAGAGCTTTAGGCATGTAAGGTACTGTAGGTTATAATGAATGCTGTGCTTAACCCCATCTATTGGCCATCAAGAGGGTTATGAGTTAGAGCTTTAGGCATGTAAGGTACTGTAGGTTATAATGAATGTTGTGCTTAACCCCATCTATTGGCCATCAAGAGGGTTATGAGTTAGAGCTTTAGGCATGTAAGGTACTGTAGGTTATAATGAATGATGTGCTTAACCCCATCTGTTGGCCATCAAGAGGGTTATGAGTTAGAGCTGTAGGCATGTAAGGTACGGTACTGTAGGTTATAATGAATGCTGTGCTTAACCCCATCTGTTGGCCATCAAGAGGGTTATGAGTTAGAGCTTTAGGCATGTAAGGTACGGTACTGTAGGTTATAATGAATACTGTGCTTAACCCCATCTGTTGGCCATCAAGAGGGTTATGAGTTAGAGCTTTAGGCATGTAAGGTACTGTAGGTTATAATGAATGCTGTGCTTAACCCCATCTGTTGGCCATCAAGAGGGTTATGAGTTAGAGCTTTAGGCATGTAAGGTACTGTAGGTTATAATGAATGCTGTGCTTAACCCCATCTGTTGGCCATCAAGAGGGTTATGAGTAGAAGCTTTAGGCATGTAAGGTACTGTAGGTTATAATGAATGCTGTGCTTAACCCAATCTGTTGGCCATCAGAGGGTTATGAGTTAGAGCTTTAGGCATGTAAGGTACTGTAGGTTATAATGAATGCTGTGCTTAACCCCATCTGTTGGCCATCAAGAGGGTTATGAGTTAGAGCTTTAGGCATGTAAGGTACTGTAGGTTATAATGAATGCTGTGCTTAACCCCATCTGTTGGCCATCAAGAGGGTTATGAGTTAGAGCTTTAGGCATGTAAGGTACTGTAGGTTATAATGAATGCTGTGCTTAACCCCATCTGTTGGCCATCAAGAGGGTTATGAGTTAGAGCTTTAGGCATGTAAGGTACTGTAGGTTATAATGAATGCTGTGCTTAACCCCATCTGTTGGCCATCAAGAGGGTTATGAGTTAGAGCTTTAGGCATGTAAGGTACTGTAGGTTATAATGAATGCTGTGCTTAACCCCATCTGTTGGCCATCAAGAGGGTTATGAGTTAGAGCTTTAGGCATGTAAGGTACTGTAGGTTATAATGAATGCTGTGCTTAACCCCATCTGTTGGCCATCAAGAGGGTTATGAGTTAGAGCTTTAGGCATGTAAGGTACTGTAGGTTATAATGAATGCTGTGCTTAACCCCATCTGTTGGCCATCAAGAGGGTTATGAGTTAGAGCTTTAGGCATGTAAGGTACTGTAGGTTATAATGAATGCTGTGCTTAACCCCATCTGTTGGCCATCAAGAGGGTTATGAGTTAGAGCTTTAGGCATGTAAGGTACTGTAGGTTATAATGAATGCTGTGCTTAACCCCATCTGTTGGCCATCAAGAGGGTTATGAGTTAGAGCTTTAGGCATGTAAGGTACTGTAGGTTATAATGAATGCTGTGCTTAACCCCATCTGTTGGCCATCAAGAGGGTTATGAGTTAGAGCTTTAGGCATGTAAGGTACTGTAGGTTATAATGAATGATGTGCTTAACCCCATCTGTTGGCCATCAAGAGGGTTATGCGCTACCTTAAGGGGGAAGTAGTTTTTTTTTTCGAGACCCCCTTCTCCCTCATACTTTGCCTCATTAGTTGTGAGATTTTAAGACGTTTGCCCCATTAGTTTGTTGGTTTTAAGGGGAGATCTCCACTTGAGGGATTTTTTTCTTGACCCCTTTCTCCCTCATGTTTAGCCCCATTGCTTTTGATATTATAAAACGTTTGCCCCATTAGTTTAGCGATTTTAAGAACTTTCACCCCATATTAAGACCTTTCGTGCAATTCAGGTGTCGATTTTATCCTGGCGAGCGATAGCGAGCCTGTAATTTAAGAGGAAGCGGCCTTCGGCCGGGACATTTTTCTACCGAAAAATGTACAAATTTATCTTGAAAGGGACTCAAGCGGGTGTAATTTTAAGCTTGATGGAGGTCTAGGGAACAAACTAAATACCTTCCCTTAAGACCTTTCCTCCCATTTCTTTATCAATATAAAGACCGTTCGTGCCATATAGGTGTCGATTTTTTTCCTGGCAAGCGATAGCGAGCCTGTAATTTTTGGAGGAACTTGCCTTTGGCTGGGACATTTTCTGCCAAAAAAACTTTTTTATCTCGAAAGGGGATCTTGAGGATAATGTATTAAGCTTGATGGAAGTCTAAGGAGGAAACAAAAATAATAATACATATATATATATAATTATACATACAGTACATATATATATATATATATATATATATATATATATATATATATATATATATATTTAATAATACCTACCCCCTTAAGCCTTTGACACGAAGGTAAAGCATATTAACCTTATCAGTAACATAGCTTCATAATTTACGGTTACCTGTTAATTTTACGGATATTGTTTACAGTGTAGGCAACAATGTATGTATGTATGTATGTACAGTATGTGTGTATCATTGTATATACTCAAGTACATACCTCGTTGCTGGTGGTGGCCAACTCGAGACAGAGCCCGAACAGAAACAACATTCAAGGGTTTTAATTCTCAGGGTCCGGGACCACTCCCATGTTCCCTCGCCCCTTTCTCTGTATCGATGAGTAGGTGAATTTTACAAGGGGAGGAGGATTCCTAGCCCCCTGCCCCAGTAGGCAACAATACATAATGTTTTATGTCGACTTGATAAGATCCTTTTTACAATGGTTTAGTTGTCTGGTGGTAGATGGTACAATAAACCGTCCTGGTGGTGTAATGGTTAAGGTGGCAAAAATATGTGTGTGATAACCCGGGTTCGAATCCCGGCGGATCATATATACTTTAATTAATTTCATTGAGGGTGTTTGGTGTTGTGGTGAAATTAATAAAATATAGATTACCGGTAATACATTTCACTCCCAACACCAAACACATTACACCCCCATATGAAATTAATGAACGCATGTGATCCTCCCGGGATTCGAACCTGAGAACTGTCTTCGTAGCGCAATGGATAAATGCACTGAATTTCGGTGTGAGCATCCTAGGTTCGAATCCCTGGACTGCCACATGTATGTGTTGATTTCATTAATTGAGTTTAGGAGTAAAGTTGGTTGGTGGAGGTAACATAATAATACACCATACAGAGCTTAAAAGCTAGAACCATTACACCACCAAAACACTTAAAGGTTCAGCATATGACCACGATAAATATCCAATTATCGAATATTCTGGATGAAACATAATATTTGAGTAGCCAGTGTTGAGAAATTCCCAGACTTGATAATTCTGGCTCAACTTAATTCCGCTTCAACTCCAGATAAATTTACAAAATTCCCAAAACGTTTGTGTAATAAGGAAATACCACGAACCTCAGAGGATCAGGAAGGTTTTAAGGGTAGATGGGTCGTTTTTCTGGTCCCCCTTCTTCCTCATGTTTAGCCCCATTAGTTTTCAGATTGTAAGACGTTTGGCCCATTATTTTGGCGATTTTTAGACCTTTCTCCCCTTTTCTTTGCCAATATTAAGATTTGTCGTGTCATTTAGGTGTTGACTTTTTCCTGGCGAGCTATAGCGAGCCTGTACTTTAGGAGGAATCGGCCTTCGGCCATGAACCTTTTTTCTACCGAAAAATGCACAAATATATCTTGAAGTGGGATCCTGGGGTATGTTATTTTAAAGTTTCATGGATGTCTAGGGAGGAAACTAGAAAAATACTAAATAAATGAAAACCTAAAAATTCAGAGGGTTTATTGAGATTGTATATATACCCTTTGAGTCCTAGAGGTAGATTGTAAGCTAAAGAAAAACGACTAATTGTAGCCCAAATAAGATGAAATTACGTCATAGTGCTAAAGGGGTTAAGATGCACGTCATCCTATCCAGAAAGCGGTTAATGATTAGAAAGTGGTTAATGATTATAAAGTGGTTAATGATTATAAAGTGGTTAATGATTAGAAAGGGGTTAATTATTATAAAGTGGTTAATGATTATAAAGTGGTTAATGATTAGAAAGGGGTTAATTATTATAAAGTGGTTAATGATTATAAAGTGGTTAATTATTATAAAGTGGTTAATGATTAGAAAGTGGTTAATGATTAGAAAGGGGTTAATTATTATAAAGTGGTTAATGATTAGAAAGTGGTTAATGATTAGAAAGGGGTTAATTATTATAAAGTGGTTAATGATTATAAAGTGGTTAATGATTATAAAGTGGTTAATGATTATAAAGTGGTTAATGATTAGAAAGTGGTTAATGATTATAAAGTGGTTAATGATTAGAAAGGGGTTAATTATTATAAAGTGGTTAATGATTATAAAGTGGTTAATGATTATAAAGGGGTTAATGATTATAAAGTGGTTAATGATTATAAAGGGGTTAATGATTATACAGTGGTTAATGATTATAAAGTGGTTAATGATAATAAAGTGGTTAATAATTATAAAGTGGTTAATGATTATAAAGTGGTTAATGATTATAAAGTGGTTAATGATTATAAAGTGGTTAATAATTATAAAGTGGTTAATGATTATAAAGTGGTTAATGATTATAAAGTGGTTAATGATTATAAAGTGGTTAATGATTAGAAAGTGGTTAATGATTATAAAGTGGTTAATGATTATAAAGTGGTTAATGATTAGAAAGGGGTTAATGATTAGAAAGTGGTTAATGATTAGAAAGGGGTTAATGATTAGATAAGCTAGTGGACGATATGGAGGAAGGAGTTACGGTAGAGTCTAGACGAACAAGTCAGCCGGATTGTCATATTATAAAATGATAAGAAAATGATAAGAAAATCCCCTGATCTTGTGAGGGGAGAGGGTAAATAGGAGGAATCTTATGGGCAGATGGGCCCTTGTTTTGGTCTCCTCTTCTTCCTCATGTTTAGCCCCATTAGTTTCCAGATTTTAAGACGTTCGTCCCATTAGTTTGGCGAATTTAAGACCTTTCGCCCCTTCTAAGACTCAAACAGGTACATACGATCTCAATACACCTTCTAAATAATATAGGTCCTTCTTAAACTGCATATAATCCTCTAATTTTAAACAAAATCAAAGGTAAAAATATGTCACGCGTGGCGATGGGGTTAAGGGGAGATTTTTAGTTTGTTCACTACACCTCCGTCAAGCATAAAATTACACCGCCTTGAGCCCCTTTGAAGAGAAATGTATACATTTTTCGGTATAGAAATGTCCCGGCCCAAGGCCAGTTCCTCTTAAATTAAAGGCTCGTTATCGCTCGCCAGGAAAAAATCGACACGTAAATGGCACGAAAAGTCTTAATATTGACAGAAATGGAGCGAAAGTTCTTAAAATTGCCAAACTAATGGGGCGAACGTCTTAAAATCTCAAAAGCAATGGGGCTAAACATGAGGGAGAAAGGGATCAAGACAAAAAATCCCTCAAGTGGCAATCTCCCCTTATTGCGACGTCATACGAATATCATTTACGGCGTTTATTATTATTATTATTATTATTATTATTATTATTATTTTTTTATTTTTTTTTTATTTTTTTTTTACCTGTTACATCTTTCAGCAAACTATGGCCTTATCCGCCTTAAGGGGGGTGACCTGCTTTTTGTTATTTCTGTCCTTTTCTCTCTTTCTCTGGCTTGTATCCATTCGGCCCCATTCAGCCAACTATTTTAAGACGTTTATCACCATCTACGTGTCGATTTCTTCCTGGCGAGCGATAGCGAGCCAGCATTATATGAAGAAATCCGGCTTCGCCGGAGAAATTTTTCTATCGAAAAATTTACAAATTTAGCCTTCTGTCTAAAAATATGCTGGCTCGCTACCGCTCACCAGTAAGAAATTGACACCTGGATGGGGATACACGTCTTAAAACAGTAGGCTGAATAAGGCCAAAATGGATACAAGCCAGAGAAAGATAGAAAAGGACAGAACAAAAACAGGCCACCCCGCCTTAAGGGCTTATTTATTTGCTCATTTATGTATCTTCGTTATTATTTCTCTAGTTTCCTGAGAGAGAGAGAGAGAGAGAGAGAGAGAGAGAGAGAGAGAGAGAGAGAGAGAGAGAGAGAGAGAGAGAGAGAGAGATGAGAGAGAGAGAGAGAGAGAGAGAGAGAGAGAGAGAGAGAGAGAGAGAGAGAGAGAGAGAGAGAGAGAGAGAGAGATGTGGGAGCCTGTAACATTGGGACGGCAGACGATCTTGCATCCCCCCCCCCCCACCCAAAAAAAAAAGTTGAGATCAGGCTGTTGATAATGGCATGGGGATTGGGGGTCCTTCAGCGACTTACTACTTCTTCACGATCCCTCTTCTCTCTACACTGACCTTTAAGTTTTTCTAGGCCACCTTCTCCCTCATGTTTAGCCCCATTCGTTTGCAGATGTTAAGATGTTTGCCCTATTATTTTGTCGATTTTAAGACCTTTCGCCCCATTTCTTTGTCAATATTAATACCTTTCGTACTATTTTCGTGTCGATTATTTTCCTGGCGAACGATAGTGAGCCTGTTATTTTGGAAGAACCCGGCCGAAAAATGTACAAATTAATCTAGAAGAGGTATCTAATGGATTTATTTTTTTTGTTTAAAGTTTGATGGAGGTCTAGGGAGGAAACTAAAAAAATAATATATAGGAAATAATCGACCAAAACATAAACCTTTCCCCCTTAAAATGCTTTCCTTCCCGTAATCCATGGTTCCTTTTAGGTCTGTTTTTTTTTTTGTTTTTTTTTTTTTCCTTATCTGTTTACTTATATGTTCTTACAATCTACAGTGCTTTCAACAGGTTCTCGTTACATTTTGCATTGTGTGTGTGTGTGTGTGTGTGTGTGTGTGTGTGTGTGTGTGTGTGTGTGTGTGTGTGTGTGTGTGTGTGTGTGTGTGTGTGTGTGTGTGTTTCCCCCATTTTAACGACCGAATTAATGTCCTTCCTTGGACGCCCTTCACTAAAGTACTATCGTAGATTAACGTCAGAATGGAAAGCATCAATTAGAGCATCGACACTTACCTTACTCTATAAGTTATTCATACCGTGTCGTGTGTATGGTTTGTGTGTGTGTGTGTGTGTGTGAGAGAGAGAGAGAGAGAGAGAGCTTGATCGTGTGTATGTATAATAATAATAATAATTGTCGATTTATTGTTCATTGCAGCCCTGAGGCTGAAAATCTACAGAGTTTTTCTTAAACCTAGGTACCTTAACTACGACGTTTCATGCGACCTTTGGCGACCATGAGGTGCCTGTCTTCCCACCAAGTACTGTACATACGCAGATGCACTTTGTATTGGTGAGAAGATGTGTAGGCTAACACAGGCTGATAGAAGCTTGGTTAGGGAGGAACTACGATACATAGCGTCGCTATGGCCTAAAAAACCTTTAGGATTCTGGTGGATTCGAACCCTCGCCCTGGCCCCTTGCGGTCAGCACGAAATAACGCGCCTTAACCGACTGTGTGTGTGTGTGTGAGAGAGAGAGAGAGAGAGAGAGAGAGAGAGAGAGAGAGAGAGAGAGAGAGAGAGAGATTGACCTTGACCTTGACCTTGATCGTGTGTATGGTGAGTGTGTGTGTGTGTGTGATAGAGGGGAAGGGGGGGGGGGTAGTCATCATATTCAGAATCACAGGCGCCTTATGATAACATACCCTAGCTGTAATTGTAGGTCATGTTGAGTTTCCTACATAACTATATACCGGTACCATCTCTGTTTATACCGGTACCATCTCTGTTTATACCGGTACCATCTCTGTTTATACCGGTACCATCTCTGTTTATACCGGTACCATCTCTGTTTATACCGGTACCATCTCTGTTTATACCGGTACCATCTCTGTTTATACCGGTACCATCTCTGTTTATTTTCAGCTGACGATAAATCGATACTTAATGGAAAAATATAAAACTACTATGGTTCTGCATCATATTAAGACCATGTTTATATAAAACTACTATGGTTCTGCATCATATTAAGACCATGTTTATATAAAACTACTATGGTTCTGCATCATATTAAGACCATGTTTATATAAAACTACTATGGTTCTGCATCATATTAAGACCATGTTTATATAAAACTACTATGGTTCTGCATCATATTAAGATCATGTTTATATAAAACTACTATGGTTCTGCATCATATTAAGACCATGTTTATATAAAACTACTATGGTTCTGCATCATATTAAGACCATGTTTATATAATTACCACCATAAAACTACTATGGTTCTGCATCATATTAAGACCATGTTTATATAATTACCACCATAAAACTACTATGGTTCTGCATCATATTAAGACCATGTTTATATAATTACCACCATAAAACTACTATGGTTCTGCATCATATTAAGACCATGTTTATATAATTACCACCATAAAACTACTATGGTTCTGCATCATATTAAGACCATGTTTATATAATTACCACCATAAAACTACTATGGTTCTGCATCATATTAAGAACATGTTTATATAATTACCACCATATTTCACTACAAAATCTTCAAAATAACTGAGAAATCTTGATGGGAACTATGCAATTTACTGTCAGTTGAAAATGCATAGAGCATTGTTATGGAGATGTAAATTACCGGGGGGTGAGGGGGGGCCTGGGTGGGGGGGGGGGGGGTAGTTTGGCTTCTGAGCTAGTAATCACAAATTCTAGCGTTTGAATCTGATGTATTAAGGGGGGTGACCTGCTTTTTTTCTCCTTTTCTCTCTTTCTCTGGCTTGTATCTATTCAGCCCCATTCAGCCTACTGTTTTAAAACGTTTATCCCCATCCAGGTGTCAATTTCTTCCTGGCGAGCGATAGCAAGCCAACATTGTTTTGAGAAATCCGGCTTCACCGGAGACATATTTCTATCGAATAATGTACAAATTTAGCCTACTGTCAAAAACAATTTTAAATTTTTTCTTGGCTCGCTATCGCTCGCCAGGAAAATATCGACACCTGGATGGGGGTAAATGTCTTAAAATAGTAGGTTGAATGGGGCCGAATGGATACAAGCCAGAGAGAGAGGGAGAAAGAGAGATACAAAACGAGGTGGGGCCCTTTAAAGAAGAAATATTATTGTGATTACATTTGTGCTGTAGCCTACTTAGTTTGAGCAGCACCTAGCCCACCAATAGGATATCAAAACACTCTTGCTGTCTCCAGTACATTAGTGCACAGTATGAGGAACTCCATGGGCCTAATAACACTCTTGCTGTCTCCAGTACATTAGTGCACAGTATGAGGAACTCCATGGACCTAATAATTGATGTCTCGGCACCAATTATGCTTTGATCAATAATTGGACTCGGCAATATTTACACATTTTTGTTTTCTTTTTGAGTGAGATATACAACCATGTTCCTACACATACCCACCCTATTCAACATCTGACAGACATTGATGCAGCACAGAGTGAGCCAAACGTAATGACAGCTGAGACATGACTTATTAGCGCCAATGTTAAGGGGAGGTATTTAGTTTCTTCCCTAGAACTCCATCAAGCTTAAAATTACACCCCCTAGACCCCCTTTCAAGATAAATTTGTACATTTTTCGGTAGAAAAATGTCACGGCCGAAGGCCGGTTCCTCTCAAATTACAGGCTCGCTATCGCTCGCCAGGAAAAAATCTACACCTAAATGGCACGAAAGTTCTTAAAATTGACAGAAATGGGGCGAAAGTTCTTAAAATCGACAAACTAAAGTGGGCGAGCGTCTTAAAATCTAAAAAGCAATGGGGCTAAACATGAGAGAGAAAGGGGTCCAGAAAAAAATCCCTGAAGTGGAAATCTCCCCTTAGTCAGATATGCAGTGGAAAACGGTATATAATGCAGTAGAGCGCCGTTTATCCGGGGAGGGGGGGGGGGGGGGGAGCATGCCGTATAACCAAAAATTCCGTTGTATATTGAGAGTTACTCTTAGGCCTAGGGCGGCTATAGATACTAAACCACCCCAATATTAAGGGGAGACAGACCGTTTTGCTGGACCCCCTTCTCCCTAATGTTTAGCCCCACTAGTTTTGAGATTTTAAAGCGTCGGCTATCGTCCTGACGGTCGGCGGTTCGAACCCCACTGAGAGATTAGAAACACATATATACTGTATATATATATATATAAAAGATAACGTAAACTATAGAATGGTAGAAACAGATGTAAATAAGTACGCAGCTTAAGGGGAGATCTCCACTTGAGGGATTTTTTTCTTGACCCCTTTCTCCCTCATGTTTAGCCCCATTGCTTTTGATATTATAAAACGTTTGCCCCATTAGTTTAGCGATTTTAATAACTTTGACCCCATATTAAGACCTTTCGTGCAATTCAGGTGTCGATTTTATCCTGGCGAGCGATAGCGAGCCTGTAATTTAAGAGGAACCGGTTTTCAGCCGGGACATTTTTCTTCCGAAAAATGTACAAATTTATCTTGAAAGGGGGTCTAGGGGGTGTAATTTTAAGATTGATGGAATTCTAGGAACGAACTAAAAACCTCCCCTTAAGATGACTGCAGGTGTCAGTACAGATGTGAGTTGAAGAGCAGGCTTGGGTGGGAGTGAATCACGTTGTTGCAGAGGAATATGCTGATCCATATCATGATCTACGGGAAGCAAGACGGTGTAAATGCAGTGCTGGAATTAAGGGGGTGACCTGTTTTTGTTCTGTCCTTTTCTATCTTTCTCTGGCTTGTATCCATTTGGCCCCATTCAGCCTACTGTTTTAAGACGTTTATCCCCATCCAGGTTTCAATTGTTTACTGGTGAGCGGTAGCGAGCCATTTTTATTTTTTTTTTTTTTTTTGACAGCAGGCTAAATTTGTAAATTTTTCGATAGAAAAATTTCTCCGGCGAAGCCGGATTTCTTCAAATAATGCTGGCTCGCTATCGCTCGCCAGGAAGAAATCGACACCTAGATGGGGATAAACGTCTTAAAATAGTTAGCTGAATGGGGCCGAATGGATATAAGCCAGATAAAGAGAGAAAAGGACAGAAATAACAAAAAGCAGGTCACCCCCCTTAAGGAGGGATGAGCGTATTTATTTCCTCATTTATGTATATTTGTATAATTGTTTTTAGTTTCTTCCCTAGACCGCCTTCAAGCTTAAAAAAAACCCACTTCCCAAAACCCTCCTTCAAGATAAATTTGTACGTTTTTCGATTGAAAAATGTCCCGACCGAAGGCCGGTTTCTCTTAAATTACATGATCGCTATCGCTTGCCAGGAAAACATCGATACCTAAATGACACAAGTCTTAAAATTGCCAAACTACTGGGCCGAACGTCATAAAATCTGAAAACTAGTGTGGCTAAACATGAGGAAGGCGGACCAGAAAAACGACCCATCTCCCCTTAATCGACTTTGAACATTGTAGTTACAGAAGTAATAAATATTTAGATGCAAGTGAAAATACCGCTCCAGAAGGGGTAAATAAAATGTCCGTCATAATCTTCCCTTTATAGTATATTGGTGGTAATTCTAGTACAGTCGGCCTAATAAGTCATGTCTCGGCACCAATTATGTATTGATCTCAGCCACATTTACACATGATTTCTTCTTTTTTGAGTGAGATATACAACCATATTCCTACACTTACCCACCCTATTCAACATCTGACAAACATTAATACAGTACAGAGCGAGCCAAGCGTAATGACATCTGCGATATGACTTATTAGCGCCACCGTACAAGGATAGAAAAGTTGGTCACTATCAACATAAGAAAATGGGAATAAGAACATATGAAAATTGGAAACATCAATATACCCAATGATCTTGTATACCTTTTTCATATTCATTTTTACCTTGAGTTTTTTTTACAGCACAGCCCTACTCAAAACACGTCATCCAGGGTGTCGAACCGGAGCCATTTTGTTTGAAGATTTGATTGAATATGAGAAGGAATACAAGAAAATGAACATGAAATCGCATTGATTTGGCCATTTTATCACTTCCAAAGACTTAATTTTAACTATAAACCATAATGTTATCTTCACTTATACAATAATATAGCCTAGAAATAATGGAATCTGCTTTCGTTTGTCACTCCGACGTCATCCTTTATTATTGTAGCCCCTTATGTCTGCCTGTAGCGGGAGTCGCGTGAGGGCTTGCATCAGATACTATACCCTATTCCAAGTAAACAGGCCAAACTCTTCAACATTAAGCTCTGTAACTCACAAATGACTAGAGTACCGTAATCGAGTTAACATTTTTGCCATTTGGGAAGGGTCAGCCAAGGAATAGGTGTGGGCAATTACAGCCTATTTGCTGCAGTCCTTTTCGACTGCATACACTGCATAAAATCATCAAATTGTAGACATAATCAATGGTAAAAAGGGGTCATGGTGCTGAAGGGTTAAGTGGGTAGATTAATATGGACACATTATATACCCTTTTCGTACTCATATTAATTTGTTTCGAGTGTGGACCCAGCTGGCAGAACCTTTTAAGGGGAGGTGGGCCGTTTTTCTGGTCACCTTTCTTCCTCATGCTTATCCCCATTAGTTTTCAGATTTTAAGAAGTTTGCCCCATTAGTTTGTTGATGTTAAGACCTTTCGCCCCCTTTCGTTGTCAATATTAAGACCTTTCGTGCCATTCAGGTGTCGATTTTTTTTCCTGGCGAGCGACAGCGAGCCTGTAATTGTGAAGGAACCGGCCTTTGGCCGTGACATTTTACTACCGAAAAAATTTACACATTAATCTCGTAGGGGGATCTAATGGACGAAATATTAAGTTTGATGGGTGACTTAGATGTGTGAGAATTTGTGTTTTGTTTTTGTGTGTTCATGGTTTTTCTGTTGTGTTGTGTTGTCCCTGTTTGGGCTCTGTCTCGAGTCGGCCACCCCCAGAACAAAATGGGGAATGGGCCTGAGTAAATACTGTAGATAGATAGATAAAATATATATATATATATATACACCCGGTATATAAATATATAGACCCCCAAAATATCCACTGTCCCTATAAGATGTTACTCATTGGGGGGCTTTCCGTGAGAGAGGGGGGGATTACACGATTGGTCTAAGGGATTGGGGGGGTTTAGGGGGAATCTGGGCCCTTAAGCTGACAGGCGCCTCAACAGTAGTGCCACCTCTTGGGAGTCGGAAGTTGGATGTTGTGGCAACGTTGTAGTGACGTGTACAATCGAGTGGCTGAAGGAAAATTAGTAATAACAGTAGTAGTTGTAAACATGATGAAGATTTGGGAATTTTGGGATATTATTCATTACTTTCAATGATTTAATTAGTTAGGTTCATTTGTAAATTAATTGGCGAGTTGGTGAAAACAAATATGAAAATATATAAGCAGTCGGAAACGGGAATAATTGAGACGGTGACATTTTGTATTATGTTTATGTGTTCTGAGAGTATTCCAAGTAGGCCAACTCAAAGACACGTAGCTGAAGATTTCAAATATGGTGCGATTTAGTTTTTCTTTGTAAATGTATGTTGTTCTTATTAGCTGTTTAGTTCGTCTTTCCGTCAATTTACATTACCATTGGCTTGTATGATATTACATTACCATTGGCTTGTATGATATTACATTACCATTGGCTTGTATGATATTACTTACCATTGGCTTGTATGATATTACATTACCATTGGCTTGTATGATATTACATTACCATTGGCTTGTATGATATTACATTACCATTGGCTTGTATGATATTACATTACCATTGGCTTGTATGATATTACATTACCATTGGCTTGTATGATATTACATTACCATTGGCTTGTATGATATTACATTACCATTGGCTTGTATGATATTACATTACCATTGGCTTGTATGATATTACATTACCATTGGCTTGTATGATATTACATTACCATTGGCTTGTATGATATTACATTACCATTGGCTTGTATGATATTACATTACCATTGGCTTGTATGATATTACATTACCATTGGCTTGTATGATATTACATAATATTATAGTAAAGTCAAATAGAAATAGTAACTTCTTTAAGGGGAGACGGGTCACTTTTTCTGGACGTCCTTCTCCCTCATGTTTAGCATATTAGTTTTGAGATTTTAAGACGTTCGTTCCATTAGCTTGTCGATTTTAAGACCTTTCGCCCATTTATTTCTCAATATTAAGACCTTTCGTGCCATTTAGGTGTCGATTTTTTCCTGGCGAGCTATAGCGAGCCTGTAATTTTAGAAGGAATGCCGGGAAATTTTTCTGCCGAAAAATGTACAAATTTATCTTGAAAGGGCGTCTAGGGGATATATTTTTAAGCTTGATGGAGGTCTAGGGAGAAAACTAGAAAACTAATAAATATATGAAAATATCGACCAAAAGTTAACCATACCCCCCTTATCGTATCAAAAGTGAACCATACCCCCCTTATCGTATCAAAAGTGAACCATACCCCCCTTATCGTACCAAAAGTGAACCATACCCCCCTTATCGTACCAAAAGTGAACCATACCCCCCTTATCGTACCAAAAGTGAACCATACCCCCCTTATCGTATCAAAAGTGAACCATACTCCCCTTATCGTACCAAAAGTGAACCATACCCCCCTTATCGTATCAAAAGTGAACCATACCCCCTTATCGTATCAAAAGTGAACCATACCCCCTTATCGTATCAAAAGTAACCATACCCCTTATCGTACCAAAAGTGAACCATACCCCCCTTATCGTACCAAAAGTGAACCATACCCCCCTTATCGTATCAAAAGTGAACCATACCCCCCTTATCGTACCAAAAGTGAACCATACCCCCCTTATCGTACCAAAAGTGAACCATACCCCCCTTATCGTACCAAAAGTGAACCATACCCCCCTTATCGTATCAAAAGTGAACCATACCCCCTTATCGTATCAAAAGTGAACCATACCCCCCTTATCGTATCAAAAGTGAACCATACCCCCTTATCGTATCAAAAGTGAACCATACCCCCCTTATCGTACCAAAAGTGAACCATACCCCCCTTATCGTACCAAAAGTGAACCATACCCCCCTTATCGTATCAAAAGTGAACCATACCCCCTTATCGTACCAAAAGTGAACCATACCCCCCTTATCGTACCAAAACTGAACATACCCCCTTATCGTACCAAAAGTGAACCATACCCCCCTTATCGTACCAAAAGTGAACCATACCCCCCTTATCGTATCAAAAGTGAACCATACCCCCCCTTATCGTACCAAAAGTGAACCATACCCCCCTTATCGTACCAAAAGTGAACCATACCCCCCTTATCGTATCAAAAGTGAACCATACCCCCCTTATCGTATCAAAAGTGAACCATACCCCCTTACCGTACCAAAAGTGAACCATACCCCCATTATCGTAGCAAAAGTGAACCATACCCCACTTATCGTACCAAAAGTGAACCATACCCCCCTTATCGTACCAAAAATTAACCATACCCCCCTTATCATACCAAAAGTGAACCATACCCCCCTTATCGTACCAAAAGTGAACCATACCCCCCTTATCGTATCAAAAGTTAACCAAACTCCCCTTATCGTTTCAAAAGTGAACCATACCCCCCTTATCGTACCAAAATGAACCATACCCCCCTTATCGTACCAAAAGTGAACCATACCCCCCTTATCGTACCAAAAGTGAACCATACCCCCCTTATCGTACCAAAAGTGAACCATACCCCCCTTATCGTACCAAAAGTGAACCATACCCCCCTTATCGTACCAAAAGTGAACCATACCCCCCTTATCGTACCAAAAGTGAACCATACCCCCCTTATCGTACCAAAAGTGAACCATACCCCCTTAACGTACCAAAAGTGAACCATACCCCCCTTATCGTACCAAAAGTGAACCATACCCCCCTTATCGTACCAAAAGTGAACCATACCCCCCTTATCGTATCATTTACCAGTTCCCCGTTATTCACGTGCATCATTGTTTACTATAAGACCTAAAGTTGGTATTAGTGAGACTATATTATAGTCTGTTCATTATAGGTTGGGCAGAAATCCTAACCTCTAAACTCTGTAACTCAAAAAGGACTAGAGTAATCGAGCTAATTTTTCTACCAAATAGGAAGACTTGGCTAGGGAATAGGTGTGGAAATTGACGGCTCATTTGCTCTAGCCCTTTTTGAGTTACAGAGGTTAGAGGTTACAGTTTCTGCCCAACCTAGAATGAACGGACTATAGGTCATGTATACTTTCAGCGCAGCCATCACTTCCCGTCTCCCACAGCCTCACACACACACATACACACACACACACACAGTAAAAAAAACGAAAAAAAAAAAAAAAAAAAAACGGGCCCAGTGAATGAAGTCATGATATAAACAAATGACGTCACTTCCCGCCATGTGCAGTAAACAGTGATGGTGATGAGACCACTATACTCGTTTTTTTTTATCCAGCTGATGGTAAACTGAATTCCTTAGCAACTGATGTTTCAATACTAATGGCAAAATATGCATCTACTATGTCTCAGCGTCGTATTACTGTCAAGTTTTCATAATTAACAACTTATTTCGCTACAATATAATTATACGTAATAGCTGAGTAAGCAAGCTAGTAACATGGCAATTTACCCTCAGCTGGAAAAAAATACTTTAGTGTATGTTAGCCGTCAATTGTATAGTATTTATTAAATAATATAACTATTTATGAACCATTAATGTTGTTTGGTGTGGCAAAAAAAAAAAAAAAATCACATTGGCGCGATCATCTGCAATTCTACATAGTAAATAAAGAAACACATTAGACGGACGAAACACATTAGGCGGACGAAACACATTAAACGGACGAAACACATTAGGCGGACGAAACACATTAGACGGACGAAACACATTAGGCGGACGAAACACATTAGGCGGACGAAACACATTAGGCGGACGAAACACATTAGACGGACGAAACACATTAGGCGGACGAAACACATTAGGCGGACGAAACACATTAGGCGGACGAAACACATTAGACGGACGGAACACATTAGGCGGACGAAACACATTAGGCGGACGAAACACATTAGGCGGACGAAACACATTAGGCGGACGAAACACATTAGGCGGACGAAACACATTAGACGGACGAAACACATTAGACGGACGAAACACATTAGGCGGACGAAATTATCTATCCTAAAAATACTTTCGTCTGCGTATGTGTTTTCTACGATTCTGGCTGTGTATTTTATCATTCTTTTGTTCGATCAATGGCTAACTTTATCAGGGCTAATTGTGATTCGGAATTTTACAGCGTTGTTTATGAGTGTTTGTTTAACTCATATTTTCCCTTTGAGGTCTAAAATTGCCTGAATATTCAAGCTGCCTCCATGTGCACATTGTTGGTGGTATTTATACTAGTCATAAAAGTTACGTACGTGTGTGTGTGTGTATACTACGTTTGCGTGTGTGTATTGTGTGTGGAAACTGTGTGTATGTGTGTGGAGAATATAAATGTGTGTGTGTGTTTGTGGAGACTACGTTTGTGTGTGTGTTTGTGTAAGTGTGTGTGTATGTGGAGACTACGTTTGTGTGTGTGTTTGTGTAAGTCTGTGTGTGTATTTGGAGACTACGTTTGTGTGTGTGTTTGTGTAAGTCTGTGTGTGTATGTGGAGACTACGTTTGTGTGTGTGTTTGTGTAAGTCTGTGTGTGTATGTGGAGACTACGTTTGTGTGTGTGTTTGTGTAAGTTTGTGTGTGTATGTGGAGACTACGTTTGTGTGTGTGTTTGTGTAAGTTTGTGTGTGTATGTGGAGACTACGTTTGTGTGGAGACTATGTTTGTGTGTGTTTGTGTCTGGAACCGGTACGTTTGTTTGTGTGTTTGTGAATGTGTTTGTGCGTGTGTGGAGACTACGTATGTGTGTGTGTGTGTGTTTATGTGTATGTTTAATTCGCTATCTTTGATGTAATCGTATGCTGCTTATTTTGTCCCTGGCATCGGAGAAGTTGTGATGACCGCATGTGACGTCACCAGCAGCTCGCCTCTCATTGGTCGAGCCATGTAAACAGAGACACTCACAGATACGAGCCTGCGATAGAGCGACCAAAAATTCGTCCTACAAGGCGGACCTTTTTCAATATGCCATTGTTTACATTGTTCATTCCATCATTAGACGGTAATATGCAGCTTAGGTAAGTCCCGCGGAATTCATTTTTTTTTTTTTTTTTTTTTTTTTTTAAAGATAACTTTTCCAATCTGAATATAATCTGATTAATGGATATGAAACCACCGTACTAAAAGGGTTAACAGGTTTGTCACTATCCGTCCATACTATTATTTTGCTAATAGGAAAACATTCTCAGAAGTTGTACGTAGCTGCTTATCTTCCTGAATGAGGTAGAATAATCACAAACCATGCTGGGACGCCAAACAGTTTTATGGCTTGTTTTCTTGTATCATTACTTCACAACTGGGAGCTAATTCTGTGACTTATTAGAGAGTTTGTGTGTCTTATAGACCCGGGTGGCAGTGCAAGCAGTAGTCGTTTGTACAAGCAAAACACTTTTATGGCATGTTTTCTTATGTCATTATTTTTGCAAGTGGGCAGCAATTTGATGGTGTAATTATGGTTTGGGTCTGTCTAGAATCGGCCAACCCCAGTTAAAAAAATAATATATAAACACATATAGAAAAAAATGGGGAATGTGCCTGAGTAGATAGTTAGATTATGGTTGTCTGAAACGTAAGACTGTCATGTCAAAAGAAGACTGTCTCGTGTCTTCAGTATTACATTTATTTATTTTGTAAATATTGTTGTAATCTGAAGACATTTTTCGTAGGTCCTGTAGGTTAGAGGGTAATATCTGCAATGTGATAATACTACTACTACTAATAATAATAATAATAAAATACTATAAATAATAATAATTATAATAATTATAATAATACTAGTAATATAGGTAAATACATTTAAGTTGCATATATTAATAGTGATTTATCTCTCATTAAAATATAAATTTGTATCATTAAATTACATGGGTTTCTCACTTACTACTAATCTACTTTTAATCGATATATATATACAGTATATATATACAGTATATATACAGTATATATATACAGTATATATATTATATAAATAAATATATATATATATATATATATATACAGTATATATATATATATATATATATATATAATTATATATATATATATACTGTATATATATATATTTTTTTTTTTTTAAATATCCAAAGACCTAAATATATATCGTGTACCAGTGTTACCATATGATTATCATGGGTATGTAAACTATGTAAGTCGCTTTTTGTGGACCTCCTTCTCCCTCATTTTTACAATATTAGTTTTGAGATTTTATGACGTTCCTTCCATTAGTTGGGCGACTTTATGACCTTTCGCCCCATTACTTTGTCAATACTAAGACCTTTTGTGCCATTTAGGTGTAGATTTTTTCCTGGCGAGCGATAGCGAGCTTGTAATTTTAGAAGGAATCGGCCTTCGGTTTGGATTTTGTTTTTACCGGAAAATGTACAAATTTATCTTGAAAGGGGCTCTAGGGGGTGCTATTTTAAGCTTGATGGAGGTCTAGCGAGGAATTTCAAAAATAAATAAATAAATACATTAGCCAAAAAAGAAGCACTACCCCCTTAACTCTGATACATATCAAAGTCTAAATATAGAATAATAACATCACTACGGGGGAGGTTGGCAATCTGTGTCACTATAGGGTCTCTAGTAGTTTACCACACACGGGTAGCCTTGGTAAAACAAGTCATCATTGTCTGGGCCCACAAATAACTGTTTACGATTTGTTTGCTATTAGCATTATTTAGCAACTAGCAGCTACTTCTCAGATATTAAGTAAATATTGAAATAACTTAGAAAAGTTGACAAAATGAATATAAACACCATATGAGGAGGAACACTTTATTGACAACGTTTCGCAGATAGCTTCTTCAGGTCACTCACTGACCTGAAGAAGCTATCTGTGAAACTTCAATAAAGTGCTCCTCTTCATATGGTGTGTATATTCATTATGGAAATAGTTCCACTAACCTCACCCTGTTGATAGTAAAGTGACCATCGTGCTAGAAGAGTTACAGTAGAATAAATCTTTCACAAGCCTTCGACTTAGAAACCTTCTCTTTGCCAATTGAAATTGTCTCGTATTAACTAGAATTACCGGTAACAAAGAATTGCACTGAAATAATTCCAGACTAGATTCTAAACCACATAATTATACAATACATATACAGTATATCTCTCTCTCTCTCTCTCTATATATATATATATATATATATATATATATATATATATTATATTTAACAGTTGAGATTTTGAATTATTGTTATAGAACATTTTGAGTTTAGAAACATCTATATAATCATTTCCTGGAGTTTGGCACGACTATCTTAGGACACTCTACACATGTATATGTATATATAGGCGGAGACACTTTTTACAGGCAGTCTTGCCTTTTGTATCCTTCATTCACATTGAAATATATATATATACATATTTAAATACAAACAATAGCCACGATATCAATGTAAAACACCATTTATAACGTGGATATGAAATTGTTTTTGCAGCTTTTGGTGGAAGGTTGTCACTGTTATACTGTATATATTTGTGTTGGTATATATTTCGTTTTCTAATATTGTATAGGATCCTCCAGGTGCTGGGTCCTTCCGAAATTGTTCTTATTGGGTACCGGTACTGTATTGTTTATATATGCTTAAGAAGTGTAAAGGAAAATAACAATTGTTGTAATTAACCCATTATATACTAACCAAACACTATAATATCCTACACAAATGATTCACGTTGTCTACAGTTATATGTCCGTTTGGAAGGGACATTAGTTTATCTGGAGACTGTTGTACGCGGGGGACGAGGAGTGTAAGAAATGTATTTATATTTATATAATCTATCTAGCCAAAATAGATGTTATTATATATGAGGAATACTCGAGGAAATATAACTAAGGTGTCGTCTTTAAGGAGAGTTTTCTCTCAAAGGGCTAGGCCAGTTAAATTTGACAATGTACTATTATATATATATATATATATATTAAATATGTTTTGGCTAAATGTAATGTTTCACTTTCACTTTCACCGCCAGTACCAATAACGATAACTACATTATTTGGTGGCATTGATTGACCCGTATCGGACCTTCAGGTAAAAAACAACATTTCCCCCTCCCTCACCCCACCCCAACCCCCATACTTTAAAGTGTGGGAGAAACGCTGTGTAACCAATCCCGGGCGCCGTAAGAAAGGCAGGTAAAAAACGATGGCTAAAGCGGAATCACGCCAGCAATGTTTCTGGCAACTTTTTATCGACAACTTTATTCGAGTAATATTTCGGTGTTATTTGGCATTATGACCTGCTTTTGAGAACACATGTGGCACTTAATATTATTCAGGGTTCCACAATTACATGCTGGCCGTCATAATTGTTAACATACTCTTGGTTTCTATTTACCACTAAGGGAACATAGACATCATGTGTGAGGAGACTGGCCATACATCTCGTCATGTTCAGGAATTAAAATGTTGGTTCGGAGCCGACAATTTTTATTGGTCATGTTCTTCTACCTTTAATATAATTCCCGTTAGTAATGCAAAATAGCGCCGATATGTTGTCAGAGTCAAAGCTACTGATGCCAGGAAACATTGATCGTGTGAATTCCCTTGAAAAAGATCGGCAGTGAGGCAGAACGGAGAGGGTTCAAACCACTGTCGGGAAGGTGTGGAACCGCAGGGAGAAAAACTAAATAAAAACACAGTTGCTGGCGTCAGGCCCAACTTTTCAACAAGAGAGAGAGAGAGAGAGAGTTAGAGTTAGTTATTATCTGTGTCAACATTACCATTTATATCATCATCGTTGCTATTTTCGTCGTTAATATCGTTATATATCAAAATTAATTATATACATACCGTATATACATACCGTATATATATATATATATATATATATATATATATATATATATATATATATATATATATATATACATATATATATATATATATATATATATATATATATACATATATATATGTATATAGATATATAGATATATATACTGTATATATATATATATATATATTTATTTATTTGTATTTATGTATACAGTATATGAAGATTTTTTAAACATTTATTTGATATTTTTATTTTTATGAGTTAAAAAAACAGTGTTAAGAGGGTAACTAAAGTGTCCACATTAATAGATTCTCGTGAAGGTATGTTAAGGGGAGACAAACCGATTTTCTGGACCCCTTCTCCCTAATGTTTAGCCCCGCTAGTTTTCAGATGTTAAGATGTTTGCCCCATTAGTTAGTCGATTTTAAGACCTTTCGCCCCATTTCTTCGCCAATATTTAGACCTTTCGTGCTATTTAGGTGTCAATTTTTTCCCTGGCGAACGATAGTGAGCCTGTAATGTTGGAAGAACCGGCCTTCGGCCGGGAAATTGTTCTACCGAAAAATTTACAAATTAATCTAGAAGGGGGATCTAATGAATATTTTGATTACATTTGATGGAGGTCTAGGGAGGAAACTAGAAACATAATGAATACATGCAAAAATCGCCCAAAAAGTGAACCAGAGAAGAAGTAGCAACAGGAGATATTATGATCCTTACTAGGCTGTTTGTATCTAACCTACCTAGTCAATGTGGAAAATAAATGTTTGGGAGGCTATTCATTTGTAAAAGCAGTTAAGGGGGGATGGGCCGGTTTTCTGGACCACTTTCTCCCTCATGTTTAGCCCCATTAGTTTTCAGATGTTAAGATTTTTGCCCCATTAGTTGGTCGATTTTAAGACCTTTCGCCCCATTTCTTCATCAATATTTAGACATTTCGTGCTATTTAGGTGTCGATTTTTTCCCTAGCCAACGATAGTCAGCCTGTAATGTTGGAAGAACCGGCCTTCGGCCGGGAAATTTTTCTACCGAAAAATTTACAAATTAATCTAGAAGGGGGATCTAATGAATATTTTGTTTAAATTTGATGGAGGTCTAGGGAGGAAACTAAAAAAATAATGAATACATGCAAAACACGCCCAAAAAGTGACCCATCCCCCCTTAATTGGGTGAGGCTGGTGGACTGTTGAGGTTAAGGGGAGATGGCTCGTTTTTCTGGTCTCCTTTAATCTCCCTCGTGTTAAGCCCCATTTGTTTTGAGATTATAAGACGTTCGGCCCATTAGTTTGGCGATTTTAACACCTTTCGCCCCATTTCTTTGTCAATTTTAAGACCTTTAGTGACATTTAGGTGTCAATTATATCCTGGCGAGCGATAGCGAGCCTGAAATTTTAAGAAAAACCGGCCTTCGGCCAGGAAATATTTCTACCAAAAAATGTACAAATTTATCTTGAAGGGGGGTCTAGGGGGTGTTTTTCTAAGCTTGATGGAGGTCTAGCGAAAAAAACTAAGAAATAAAGGAATAAATTAATTAATAGACCAAAAAACAAAACAAAAAACGGTCAGTCTTCCCTTAATTGGGTGTTAAGGGCGAGATATTTATCAAGCCGGGTTTTGAACGATTGAACAGGACAACATTCAATAGCAATCCTAGGCAGAAGGCGAAGAAGAAGAAGAAGAAGAAGAAGAAGAAGAAGAAGAAGAAAGAGGAGGAGGAGGACGAGGACGGAAAGGTGAAGAAGAAGAAGAATAAAAGGAGTTATAAGATGGAAACCAAAATACAACTGCTCGTGATAGACTACAAAGGAGAGAGAGAGAGAGAGAGAGAGAGAGAGAGGGGGGGGGGGGTCCTTGGTAGAGTCCGGCGCCAGAGTACCTGCAAAAGGGGGGGGGGGGGAACGAACCACGGAAGGGGAAGTCTCCAAGGAAATGTTGATCTTTGTTGTTGTTTTTCTTTTTCCTATATAATCTACATATACCCATCACGTATATAATCTACATATACCCATCACGTATATAATCTACATATACCCATCACGTATATAATTACATATACCCATCAAGTATATAATCTACATATACCCATCACGTATATAATCTACATATACCCATCACGTATATAATCTACATATACCCATCACGTATATAATCTACATATACCCATCACGTATATAATCTACATATACCCATCACGTATATAATCTACATATACCCATCACGTATATCTATGTGCAGTGTATGGAGAAGATGTGATGTCTCTTCTTAGAAGGTCACTGTAAAGGTAGCGCCAACGAACTTGACAATAATTATGATCCCTGACCTCTCTTATGACTCAAAAGGGCCTAGAGCAAACTGGCTGTAAATATCCACACCTATTTCCTTGGTGGACTGCCTCACTGCCGATCTTTTTCAAGGGAATTCGCACGAGCAATGTTTCCTGCCTTCGGTAGCTTTCACTTAATCTATAACAACATAGCAAAACCGAACAAGAGTGTACTGCGAACACATTATCTGTGTTAATGGGGGTCACCGGCTTCTTTTTTATCTTTTTCTACTTTTCTCTCTTTTCTCTCTTATATCCATTCGGCCCCATTCAACCAACTGTTTTAACACGTTTATCCCCATCCAGGTGTCGATTTCTTCCTGGCGAGCGATACCGAGCCAGCATTGTACTGAGAAATCCGGCTTCGCCGGAGAAATTTTTCTATCGAAAAATATACAAATTTAGCTTGCTGTCAAAACAAAAATATATATATGCTGGCTCGCTACCGCCCGCCAGGAAAATATTGACACCTGGATGGGGTTAAACGTCTTAAAACAGTAGGCTGAATGGGGCCGAATGGACACAAGCCAAAGAGAGAGGGAGAGAAAGAAAAAAAGCGAGGTGGGCTGGCTTAACAGACATGGGTGTGTAGGCGTGTAGGTTACTGTTCTTACCACATTATAGTATAACTTGTGTCCTCTCTATAGTATAACTTGTGTCCTCTCTATAGTATATATGAATATAAACACCATATGAGGAGAACCACTTTATTGACAACATTTCGCAGATAGCTTCATCAGGTCACTATAACAGTTAGTGACCTGATGAAGCTATTATATCTGCGAAACGTTGTCAATAAAGTGCTCCTCCTCATGTGGTGTTTATATTCATTCTGTCAACTTGGCAAAATTATTTCAACAACTCTCTATAGATCTTAGCGACTGGTCTTCTTTATCATAGGTACTATACCGTATCATAGGTACTATACCGTATATTATACGGGCTAAGTCATAGATGGTTTAGTTCCCCGCCTGTACTTACTGACAGTCAAAGTTATCATAGGTACTATACCGTATATTATACGGGCTAAGTCATAGATGGTTTAGTTCCCCGCCTGTACTTACTGACAGTCAAAGTTATCATAGGTACTATACCGTATATTATACGGGCTAAGTCATAGATGGTTTAGTTCCCCGCCTGTACTTACTGACAGTCAAAGTTATCATAGGTACTATACCGTATATTATACGGGCTAAGTCATAGATGGTTTAGTTCTCCGCCTGTACTTACTGACAGTCAAAGTTATCATAGGTACTATACCGTATATTATACGGGCTAAGTCATAGATGGTTTAGTTCTCCGCCTGTACTTACTGACAGTCAAAGTTAAATACAATCTTCCCCACTATGAACATTCTAGATACCATATTTGATCACTTGCGAGTTTCAAGCTATAAGGAAGTTGGAGCTGTAGACATCGATATTTAGCAGAATTACCGGCTAAAATGTGCTCGCGGTACATCTTTAGCACATGCAATTAAAATTAACATACTTTCTAGCCATCAGAAACCTACATTATTATTGCATTTCCCTATAATATTGAGGTTTATGGCTCCAACTTCCTTATAGCCTAAAACTCGTAAGGGGTCAGTTAGGTAGGGAGGTGCTGGGTTATCACATAGGAGACCCCAACTACTTGATTATAAATGTTACTTCTGCACAGGCAAACAAAGCATGAGAAACACTTTATTGAACAAATAAATATAAACAAAGCTACAACAACGGAATATATATTATCTCTCTCTCTCTCTCTCTCTTCTAATATACAAATCACATTTCCTTACCCCCTGACATTCTTGAAATACCCACTAAGTATATTCAATTAGATACCAACCATGCAGACTATAATACGTTCGTTGTGTATGGGTACGAGGCGATCTCAAGACACCTTAGCTCCCAGTGCACAACGAACCGGATCATGATTATGTCCGCCTGTATTAAATTATGTATTATGTTGATTTATACCATTGCCTATTTTTGTAATAATTGTATTCAGCTAACTATGATCTCAATAACCATTGATGTAATGAAAATATGAATAGTCTCCTCATACGATTGCACTAGTTCTGTAGTGCTATTATTTACAACCTGTCAATTAATAATTCAGTCACTACAAGCTTGCTTGCTTGCTTTTTTTTTTTTTTTTTTTTTTTTTTTTTTTTTTTTTTTTTTTTTTTTTTTTTTTATACAGACCATATGACAATTAAATGAGGAAACTATAATAACACATCTGAATAATGCCAACCTGACTTATAAACACAAATATGAATGTAACCAGACGACGATGCTGTTGTTTCAGTGGAATAATGGCTCTTTGAGCAGTATGTATCGCCTTACTAGTGGTTGTCCCCTCACAGGATGGGGGGCGCTGCTCAATAAACTCGCCCCTCGGGGCAAAATCAAAAATCAATCTCTCTCTCTGTATATATATATATATATATATATATATATATATACAGTATATTTATATATATGTATCAAGACTTTTCGTGCCATTTAGGTGTCATTTTGTCCTGGTGAGCGATAGGTATACTGTATATACCGGTATATATAAATATGTATACAATCCTAGTTATGTTACTTCTGAATGTAATTGCAGTGCTTACTCCATTTTTATTATTTACCCTTGCATCGCATGTTTGTGTGATGCACTGTACTTGAGTTTCAATATGGCTCACTAATCTAAAATACCTTTCTTTACAGGTAAGACGATAGAGCTGACACCTTGGCTACCACAACAGAGGTCAGGTCAAGGCAGGTCAGTGGTAATATTGCCTCAGATATTGGTTTCCTAATAGGTTAAATGTACGTATGTATGTGTATATATGTACTCTGGCACTTACCCCATTCTTCCTCTGTTTATTTTTTTATTTTAGTTTTTTATTTTTATTTGTTTTGGGGGGGGGGAGTGGTATATACAGTATTATGTTCCTTCCAACAACCAACTATACTCCTAAAATCGATTAATGAAATTTATATATATTTATATACCGGTATTTATTGTGTTACCCAAGGTATTGCTATGTGACAGGTAAGCACAGGTTATCAGGGATATTACCTTATGAAGCATTGACTATTTAGGTAGCAGGTACCGTATACAGTATATAGGTTATTAAAATATAAAACTTGAAAACGAACTCAAAAGCCACTGTTCAAACTAATACCACGAACTCACCAAAATATAAAAAAACATCGAAACGACAACACACGAAACAAAATCTACATGTGGCAAAATGCATCCAAATTTATCGGAAATTAAACTTTGAAAACAACAAACTCACAAACTCAGTATGTTATGTGACATTTTGAAATACATTTTTTGTCGTGTTTTCTTGCGATGTTATTTTCGCTAAGAGCTATTGGGAAATGTGTGCCTTTGTTTCACATTGTGTTGTATATATTATGAACTATTTGTTCTAATTAGCTGCCGTATATAATATTTAAGCCCATGAGGATCCTGACGCATTTAGAAAGTATATTCTGGCTATCAATAGACGATTTAAAGCAGCTTAGGAAGGATCTGTGGAAGTTAAAAAGGCCAAGACTATCTCAATTCAACCCCTGACTTCATATACCTTTCCTAATCTGAGTAAAATCGTCAAATAATAGCCAGAAAATATGAAAGAAATGCGTCTTAGATCCTCAATGGGTTAGTATATATTATATTGTATACGTTACATACAGTAATTAGCTTATATGTTAATATCTGTAATGCTTTATTTGATTTAAATAATACACATACATACACATAAAGTAATACGGGAAGAGGAAGGCCTATAATTAGGCCTTGTAATTGGGGTTGGGTATGAGAGGGATCTGCCGTGTGTGGGCCAATCGGCTTTCTGCAGACTCCCATTTTCTTATGTTCTAACATAAGAAAATGGGAGTCTGGAGAACGGCAATTGGCCCACACATAACACGGCAGATCCCTCTCACACCCAACCCAACCCACAAGAAAAAGATGAGCCATTGATATTTGTGAACGAAACAGCAGATTATAAACAAAATACGACTAACATTAAACGGCAACTCAATTATAAATATACCTCTTTTTGTATTATTGTATGGTTTGGAGCCTGAAATTACTGAGCTACATTATAATACAATATGGGTATCCTACATAAAGTATCAATAATAATATACCCATTTGATATATGGATAGAAAGGTTATATCACTATCAATATACCCAATTATCTTATATACCCATATTATACCTATATAGTATTTACTGTGTATTATTCGTTAGGGGTGTTTTAAAACAACACTGCCAGACCTCATCTGCTAATTAGTAAATACAATAACGAAGAAGATTATCTAAGGACAAAATGCAAAATAATATACCATTAATGATTTAAACCGCATAGAGTAAAATAATTAGGGACACCCAGGTATGAGCTATAATCCGAACACGGGCTAGTGTCCCCCCAAAAAAAAATAGCCTACCTCTTGCCTCCCATCCCAGTTCGAGTTTTTCTTCGAAGCTTTGGAGTCATAACGAATCTTTTCATGTGTTTAATCATCTGCTCGGCCATGGTGCTATCTTCTGTCGTAGTGATTTTATTTACCTTATAATATCACATAAATATGGATTGTAGTTATTTAGGTGTGTCTCTGCCTTTGTTATTTTATACTCGTTAAGTCCAAGTGACGTAAATTGTTTGTTTTGGGTACCATTAGATGATTTTAAATATTCATTAGTGAACACCGTATACTTGTATGTCTACAGCTACGTAAAATCGTCAAACTTCAACCATAAAACTGATAGACATATTTCGTTAGTACTCTGTGATAATAGTAACGTAATGAGGTACCGGTATTTGTATTGAAACAGTAAATTGCGCAGGAACAATTTTTCCCATTCAAACAGTTTCACGAACGATTAAATTACCTATAGCAGTGTTCGGATACCTGACCCAGACTTGAGATTCATTATTTTACCTCTTGGTCATCGTTACAAATGGTGCATATCTTTTTACGCTACTTGGATTATAATACTTAGCAGTTTTCTTCTAATTGCAAAATATCATTACCAATTTTATGTTACTTTGATTTTGTAATTATTCATATGTGATTAGGTCATTAGATATCTCCTCTTTACCTTTTTTACTTGGTAATCATTCATATTATGTATCATATGTTTTGTGCTGAGCTCAGAACCCTGTTTTGCTACATTTCTAAATAACCATTTACCTCCGTTACAATACATTTTTGGTAAAAATAGAATAGAAATAGAAAGGATGTGTGAGAGTTTGTGTTTTTTATCTGTGTTTATTTTTTGTTTTATGTTGTTTTTGTGTTTTCCCTGTTCTTGCTCTGTCTTGAGTCGGCTACCCCCAAAATGGGGATTGGGCCTGAGCATATAGATAGATAGATAGAATAGAAATATGTGTATTATATATTTTTATCAATGTGGTCGTCATACTCTGGCAGTGTTGTTTTAAAACACCCTTATACCTGTACCCTCCTTATGTAACGTTGGTCTAATTATATTATCTGTATCACTGTTAAATAGGGCGAATGTTTACCTAAGAGTTTTAGATTTATTGGGTTTCCTGAATTTATGACATAAGCACATAAGAAAATGGGAGTGTGCATAAAGCCGATTGGCCCTCACAAGGCAGATCCCTCTCACAACCAACCCTAATTATAAGGCCAAAGGAGAAAACTCACTATGACTATACCAAACTATTGCATATATACCTTTGTCATACCCTTGATTATTTACAGTGGGGTCCCCTTCTTTATTTACAGTGGGCTCCCTTTCTTTATTTACAGTGGGCTCCCCTTCTTTATTTACAGTGGGCTCCCCTTCTTTATTTACAGTGGGCTCCCCTTCTTTATTTACAGTGGGCTCCCCTTCTTTATTTACAGTGGGCTCCCCTTCTTTATTTACAGTGGGCTCCCCTTCTTTATTTACAGTGGGCTCCCCTTCTTTATTTGTAGATATCTTTCCCCTTCACAATATTTTGCAAGTCGTAGCGTTAAGGGGGCCCACCTCGGTTTGTTTTTTCTCTCTCTCCCTCTCTCTCTGGGTTGTATCCATTCGGCCCTATTCAGCCTACTGTTTTAAGACTGTTATCCCAATCCAGGTGTCGATTTGTTCCTCTCGAGTGGTAGCGAGCCAGCATATTTAAAAAAAAAAAATTGACAGCAGACTAAATTTGTAAATTTTTCGATAGAAAAATTTCTCCGGCGAAGCCGGATTTCTCCATACAATGCCGGCTCGCTATCGCTCCCCAGGAAGAGATAGACACCTGGATGGGGATAAACATCTTAAAACAGTTGGCTAAATGGGGCCGAATGGATACAAGCTAGATAAAGAGAGAAAATTAGAGAAAAAGAGCAGGTGACCCCCCCTTAAACAGACTGACTTAGAATAAGGAGATACATTGAGCCATTTCTGTACATACATCTGTGGTCCCCGTCACCCTCACCCCCACGATTCCTTACACCCCCATATAGTAACAGTGAGACTTTAGATCACTATATTACCGTTGCCCGAATAACTACCTTTATTATACGGGCGATACAGGGATGCTTCTAAAGGACTCCTTATAATTATAGGCTACACTGCGGATACCATAATTCCTGGGCCCTATATATTTTTCTTTATGCATGTACAACTACCTGGATTGATTTTTTGATAGAACTTGCTTGTTAATAAATAGTATATATAGTTTTGTAGTTGATTTACAGACAATTATATTCATAAATTCCTTTCCAGAGATATACTTCCATAATTAGAAATGGGTCAAGTCCACGAATGTTTATGAGTGGGCTAGAGACTATGGCATCCGAGTGTGCAGTCGGCCAAATAAGTGATGTCACGGCAACAAGTATATCTCGATCACTAATTGGTATCAGCACTATCTAAGGTTTAAATTATCGTTCGAGTGAGATATACAAATATGTTCCTATCTGTATACACCTTATTCAACATCTGACAGACATTAATACAGCACACAGCGAGCAAAACGTAATGACAGGGGAGACACGACTTATTTGGCCAACCGTACTAGACTAAGATTAGGATATAACTTTGTAAGGAACCATGATGTCACACCCTGCACCACTACGGTATTTTCTTCAGTCTCCTACATTAATTAATTGTAGAAATCCTCTTATAAATGATGTCACAGAACAAGTTATATGGATGATTAACAACAATATAATTGAACTTGAGCCTGTATCACACGAGAGCGTTTATAGTTAACATTCGATGATCAACATTATTCTGGCAACATTTATGGAATATTTTACGCGGGTATCGGAAACTAGATTGATGAATGATGAATTTAGGAAACCGAAATATATTAAATGTTTACCTCATAAGCTGCCAGACCAGTGTTGAAGATAATTTTTGAGGGAAAAAGCGCCTGTGTGATACTGGCTTTACAGGTGACCAATGACATATGGCTAAAGGGTATACCCACATGTTTCATTAAAATATAATTATAAGCTTGCCCCAAAGGTAAGAACAATTATAAGCTTGCCACAAAGGCGTGAATTTCCATTGATGACCGCAGGTGGGATGGGGCGGGGGGCGGTCCATTTAACTCGTTAAGGGGGGTCATCGGTTTTTTTTTATGTTTTATCTTTCTCTCCTTTTCTCTCTTTCCCTGGCTTGTATCCATTCGGCCCCATTCAGCCAACTGTTTAAAGACGTTTATCCCCGTCGAGGTATCGATTTCTTCCTGGCGAGCGATAGCGAGCCAGCATTGTATGGAGAAATCCGGCTTCGCTGGAGATATTTTTCTGTCGAAAAATGTACAAATTTAGTTTGCTGTCAAAACAAAAAAATAAATGTGCTGGCTCGCTACCGCTCGCCAGGAAAATATTTACACCTGGATAGGGGTAAACGTCTTAAAACAGTAGGCTGAATGAGCCCAAATGGATGCAAGCCAAAGAGAGAGGGAGAAAAAGAGAAAAAAGCGAGGTGGGCTCACCTAAGAGTAAATGTGACCGTGATCCCGTCCACTGGAGATTAGCGGAGATTAAGGGGCCAGTGGCTGGTTTTTTTTTTTGGTCTATTAATTCATTCAATAATTTATTTCTTAGTTTCCTCGCTTGACCTCCCTCATACTTAGAAAAACTTCGGAGGTGGGTCATTTGTTTTCTTTGGCCGCCATTTTGGTGTGGTAATTACCAAACAAGGGGTGATATTGTATTTATGATCATGTCAAGTTTAAATCCAAATGCCAAACTTTATAACCTGTACCATTGTTGCCGAATGTTTATTATGGTTGTGGACATACTGTGAGTGTAAAGAGAGGTTAAGGGGAGATGGGCTTAATTGACTACTTGCGAGCTTCCGGCTATAAGGAAGTTCGGCCTGTAAACATCGATATTAAACACAAATACAGTAATAATGTAGGTTTCTGATGGATAAATAGTATGTTGAATTTGGTTTTATGTATGTATAACATTACTAAAACCGTATTATGGGTGGTTATTATACTAAATATCGACGTCTACCGCTCCAACTTCCTTATAGAATTAATCTCGCAAGTACCGGTAGTCCATTATTTGATCATTTATGTATCTTTTGATTATTTTTCTAGTTTCCTCCCTAGACCTCCATCAAATTTAAAAAAAACATCCATTGGATCCCTCTTCTAGATTAATTTGTAAATTTTTCGGTAGAAAAAATTTCCGGCCGAAGGCCGGTTTTTCCAACAGCTCACTATCGTTCGCCAGGGAAAAAATCGACACCTATATAACACGAAAGGTCTAAATATTGACGAAGAAATGGGGTGAAAAATCTTAAAATCGACTAACTAATGAGGCAAACATCTTAACATCTGAAAACTAATGGGGCTAAACATGAGGGAGAAAGTGGTCCAGAAAACCGGCCCATCCCCCCTTAATGGCACCAGTGGCACCAATATGGCGGAGGTTGGCCGATCTCTGTCCTCCACACTAAGCCTTAAAGCATCTAATGACAGTCAGTATAACAATCCATCCCTTCAAAACCACGGTGTCATTGTAGTTATATTCACGATAACTCCATTTTATTTATGTTAGGATGAACCTCTATAAATCGAGATGGGCATACACTACTGTACAAATACATAATGGGTATGTATGGAAAAGGTATATAAGATCAGCAGATATTATTGATATTGTTATACTTTTCTACCCTTCCATTAGACGGGTATATTACTACCAATATACCTTTAAAAGGATATATGATTATGGACGCTTTATTTACCCCTTTCATACCTTTTGAAACCCATATTTTTTGACAGTGCAGACTATCTCCACTAATCCTTATAGTGCCACACGTCCTTCCTAAACTGCCTAAACGAGTCACATAAGAACATAAGAACATAAGAAAATGGGAGTCTGCAAAAAGCCGATCGGCCCACACAAGGCACAAGGATTATCACCATTATTATATATGATGAGAGCAGCGAGACAGGCATGCAAGAGGAATGTAAGAAGATCCGGAAATGGCTTGGGGGTGAGGGAGGAATGGTGGGCGTCAAGATGTGGGGGATGGGGGAGAAGAGAGGTGGGTGTGGGGGCGAGGGGAGGTGGGGTGGGGGAGAGGTGTGAGGTAGGAATGGTAGGGGTGGAGAGGTGAGGTGTGAGAGAGGAATAGTGGTGACAGGGAGAGGTGGGGATAGGGTGGGAGGTGAGAGAGAGGAGACATAGGGGTAGGGGAAGAGGTGTGGTGAGGGCGAGGAAGTTGGGGTGTGGAAGAGGTGTGAGGGAGTATTGGTGGAGGTGGAGAGGTGGGGGCGAGAAGAGGGGTGGGTGGAAGGGGGAAATGGTTGGATGGAATATTGGGACGAGGAAAAGTGAGGGTGGGGGAGAGGTGAGTGACAGGAATGGTGGAGGGGGGGGGGGGGGGAGATGTGGGGTCCAGGAGATATTTGATTTGTTTATCGATTTGATTATCTTACTAAACTCTTATAAATACAGGAAACACAAAGGTTGAATACAGGTTCGTACATACACGGAGAGTCAAATGGGTCAAGATGCTTGGGTTTCCTTCCCCCCCCAATCTATATTGTAATACATATTTCAATAACCTCTGTGAAGGACGTATATGACAGTCAAAGGGTTAAGGCAGTGGTTCCCAAACTTGTTCAGCTTGTTACCCAATTTACCATGCCACATTAACCGTGTTACCCCTTTCACAAAATGTTGTCAATCTTAATATATATATATATGATTAAATAAAAACACTAGAGATATTTTCTTTTATTTATTGGCTAAACATTTTACATCACTATTACAAAGTACGTCAAGAACATTATTGTCATCAGTCAGTGGGATGGGTGGAGTTGCATGTTTGAAGCTAGTTGAGGAATTCTTGGCTTTGTGGTTGAAAGTGCCAGCCTGGCATCATTTGCAACATTCAAGCGAGTTCTCTTCTTTGTCTTCATCCCCAGCACAGTCGAGAACCCCTTCTCGCAGAGATATGTTGTTGAGAATGCCACCAGCAACTTCAAGGCTCTCTTGGACAGAGTCAGCTAGTCGTGAAATCCAAAAGGAATCTACATTTTGGTTTTGGAAATTGATTTTCAAAGCGTCATTGGCTCGCATGGTGATCCACTCCTCCTTTTCAGGGAAATCATCATCATGAATGGCCTCATCAGGTACAGAGAAGGGATGAATGATCCACTGAAGACTGGCTGTTTCTTGGTCATTCTCTGGAAAGTAGTGATGCATGCTTGTTTCAAGCCCCTTCAAATGGTCGCTCATCTCTTTCCTGATGGTCTGTAGAAGTGATCCAGTTTCATGGCTATTCTCCTCAACAAACTGGTCTAGGGTGGGGAACTGGGCGATCACTCCTTTCTCCAAGCGCCGAATCCAGAGTCTCAGCTTCCCCAGAAATGTAGTCACAGTTTGATGGGCATCCATGACAGTTTTGTTTCGGCCCTGGAGTTGCAGATTACCACTGTTCAGCTCCGCAAATATGTCAGCCAAGTAACACAGTCGAGCAAGCCACTCCTTATCAGCGAACTTGGTAGCAAAAGGAGATCCTTTTTGTTCCAGGAATACCTGAATAACCTTTCGGAGCTCAATGACTCGACGTACAACCTTGCCTCGTGACAACCAGCGAACATCAGTGTGGTAGAGCAGAACTTGATACTGTTCTCCCATTTCCTTGCACAGTTCCTTGAATATTCGCGAATTCAGATCCCTGGACTTGATGAAGTTGACGATTTTCACCACATCTTCAAACACTAACTTCAGACTACCAGGCAGACTTTTTGATCCAAGAGAGTACCGATGAATGATGCAATGATCTACAGAAATTTCTGGATTCACAACTTGTATGAGGCCCCGTAAATTTCTTGATTTCCAGAATTCTTCACTTTATTTCTGTCACCCCCTCCATTACCCCCGAAAAAATGCTATATTACCCCCAGGGGGTAATTTACCCCTAGTTTGGGAACCAATAGGTTAAGGGGAGATGGTTCACTTTTTGGTCGAGTTTTTCATTACTGTATTATTTAATTACTGTAGTTTCCTCCCTAGACCTCCATCAAACTTTAAAAAAACACCCCATAGACCCCTTTTCAAGATACATTTGTAAATTTTTCGGTAGGAAAATGTCCTGGCCGAAGGCCGGGTACTCTTAAAATTACAGACTCGTTGTCGCTCGCCAGGAAAAAATCGACACCTAAATGGCACGAAAGGTCTTAATATTTACAAAGAAATAGGGCGTAAAATCACCAAACTAATGGGCCGAACGTCTTAAGATCTAAAAACAAATGGGGCTAAACACGAGGGGAAAAGGGGCCAGAAAAATCAGCCCATCCCCCCTTAACGGAGATATTATTTACCCCAGCTAGAATGGAATTATAATTATATTGAAAGGGTTAAGGTGGGGATCAAGGTGAATGTCAATGTACCTATTGTAAATAAATAGCATGATAAAAGTTTAGCCAGATAATGAAAACAATGGAGACTTCAACAGAAGGATGCATAGTGATCAAAATAGTTCTCTCGGTCGAAGCACCCAAGAATGGTCAATCAATCAATTAATGGGAGCATACGTCATGACAGTGCGTAGACGCACTTAGGCCGCACTCACCCTCCACTCCGGGGGGATTCTCCTGGCTAGACCCCAGGCATCTGCCTGGCCCATATCAAGTATCCTATCGCATGATTGGCCGACTTGCCTAAGCCATGAGTTCCGTGGTCTTTCCCTGGGCCTCCTCCACTCAGGGTTGGCTTCTGTAGAGACAACCTGGTGAGCAGGGTCTGCTTCAGGGAGGCGAACCACTGCCCATATAGCCCAAGTTGGCATTCACGGACCATGCAACTAATATATCTTGAATCAGTTTCATGGAGTAGTCGCTTGTTTGAGACGTAATCATTCCAGCGATAGCCCATGATTACACACACAACTGAATTAATTTAATCTTTAAACAAACATAAATAATAATAATTTTACTCAACTCGAATATTCTCGATATTTAAGAAGGTGCCTCATGGACACTAATGATTGTTATGACTACAAAGGTGGTTCATGCATCTACAGCATTTAAAACACACACACACACACACACACACACACACACACACACACACACACACACACACACACACACACACACACACACACACACACACACACACACACACACACACACACACACCTAAAACTACCGGAAAACGCGCTCGTGTAAACACCAGCTTTCCAAAATACGGTGAACCGACTAGAAAAACCACCCTAGACTAAAAGTAATCAAAGTCATACGAGATTAGTCATCTCTATCCTAGATAAACAAGTAAATCAACTCACAAGCTTTCAGAAAACACTTTTAAAATGTACCACTATTATCTCGACTTGAAAACCATCAGCAAAGGAAGTATATAATATCTAACTGATCAAAATCTAATACCGGTAGCTCTTGTGCAATCTCTTACTTTGGTCCATATTGTAAGTTAATGTAAGTTAGAGTTAAGCAACAATCTGTTCATTTGTAAATGTTCAGCCAATGGCTGCAACTATCAATAAACCGTTCCTCCTTCCTTGGTTTGCCTTCTACATTTTGCTTCAAGTTTTCTGTGTCTTTGACCATTCCGTTTTCTGTGATGAAGTGGTGTGTGTGTGAGTGTGAGTGTGTGTATCTTGTGTGAGTGAGTGTGTGTGTGAGTGTGAGTGTGTGTATCTTGTGTGAGTGAGTGTGTGTATTTTGTGTGAGTGCGTGTGAGTGTGTGTATATCTTGTGTTTGTGTGTGTGTGTGAGTGTGTGTATCTTATGTGAGTATGTGTGCGTGTGAGTGTGTGTATCTTGTGTGAGTGTGTGTATCTTGTGTGAGTGTGTGTATCTTATGTGAGTATGTGTGCGTGTGTATGTATCTTGTGTGAGTGTGTGTGTGTATCTTGTGTGAGTGTGTGTATCTTGTGTGTGTGTGTGAAAGTGTGTGTATCTTGTGTGTGTGTGTGTGCGCGTGTGTTAGAGTAATAGCTCAGCTTTGAGTGAGTCATTGTGTTACTCTTTCCATCTTTCGCACACAGCTCTCACATTTACAACCCTCTTACTTGCATACTTTTACAACGCTCTTACTTTCGTGTACACCCTGCTTACTTTCTTACTTTTACTACCATCTTTGTTACTTTTACAACGCTCTTACTTTCTTACTTGTACAACCCTCTTACTTCCTTCCTTGTTACTTATACAACGCGTGGACTCCTATCATCTCTCTCTCTCTCTCTCTCTCTCTCTCTCTCTCTCTCTCTCTCTCTCTCTCTCTCTCTCTCTCTCTCTCTCTCGTTGCCTCTAAACTTGGAAAATGCAAGGTGATACATATCAGCTAAGCAAACCCCAAGTCAGACTATTCACTATAGGGAATGCCTCTGGAAGTGACTGACTTGGAAAAGGATTTGAGTGTTCTGAATAGCAGTGACCTCAACTTTTCCAAGCAATGTAATGAAGTAGAGAAGAAAGCTCAGAAATTATTGGGCTATATGACGAGGCAATTTAACTATAGAAATAAGGAAATAGTCCTCACACTTTACAACGCTCTAATACGGCCTCTCCTGGAGTATGGTGTTCAATTCTGGGGCGGTATTTATAAAGCACTTTTAGGCTTAAGAGTAGCTTTTTAAGATGGCGGTCACTTTTAAAAGATAAAAGTTGGGTAAAAAATACTTTTAGCGGCTAAAAGTAGCTTTTAAACCCGGCGAAAACTAAAAGCCCTCCTGGGGACTTTTAGCGCTTAAAAGTTACTTTTAGAGAGGACGATGAAGATGGTTGAATAACAAATCCGCCACCCCCTGCCAAGGAATTATCATGTTAAAAAGACTAATTGGATTAATAGGCCTATAGCGACTCTGAGTTAATCAAAAGATACCATATAAACCACGAATGAAACTTAGAGGAACAAAGCTCCTAACTCCGAGATGAAAGTGTGTATTACCCTACATTATTTGGCAACGGTCAAAATGTAACTGTATGAGTAACTCATGGTGGTATGATTGTAGGTTAACTATATTATCAAATGCAGTATGTTAAGGCGCGGTTACACATAGCCGAGTTGTCCGAATCGGTGACAAAAGTTGCTCCGTGGAGCAACTTTTGCGCCCCAAGCAACTTTTTCGGGACCCATTTGTCACCCGAATAGGGCAACTTTTGCGTCCCGAACGTAAGGGACGCATCGCCTGTTGCAGCAACTATAAATATGGGTTGCATGCAATAGTAGTAATGTGATAACTATATATATGATGTGCAAGCATTAATATACTATAATAGTGCTCAATCCTTAAATATATAGGCCAATGTCATCACAGTATAATATTCAATAAATTGGGATGAGAGAAAACGGTTTAATCAAGAAGTAGGCTACAGTATGAATGCGCAATTTCAAGTGTGTACAAATAACCTACAATATCTTTGGGCAAGAATGGGAAGAATATTCTCTCAGGGGATTAAATGTATCATATATCGGTTATTATAATCAACTTACAATTATAATTTGCAACAGTAAACGATTTTTTATAACTAAATATGAGTAGTAGCTTCGTTACTGCAATGGTTAGCCTAATACTTCCTTCAGTATTACAAATTATTTATTCTGTATGGTTTGTAATCTTGATAAAATACCGTATTTATGCATTATAGGTTCGGTTAATGCGACGTGCTAAATAGTAGGCTACTCTTTAAATAACTTAGTAGTCTACTACATATACAGTATACGCTAATAGTGTTTGGCGTGAATTAGTAGGCTATGTCGTGGAAATATATTCCATATGTAGCCTATAGCCTAAATATATATTGATATATAATTATAGCCTATATTCCATATACAGTAGGCTATATTAAACTAAATAAGTTAATACTTCTAATGATAATGTGACAGGTGATATCCGAACCTTAAGAGCTATAAAATACCACATGGAACACATAAAATCGTACATATAATACAGTAAACACAAGCAAGGAAAGAAATACTGTCACTGCTTATTTTAAATGTGTAATATGTAAAGCAAGGCCTGTGATTGGCTAAAGTCAGCCAGTCTTCTCTCTCGCTTACTTCTTGGTTTATAATTTCTTTATCTTGCTTGTGTTTACTTTATGATATATACCTTATTATTGTGTTTCCTGTGTTCTTTGAGAGCTCTTTAGATTCGGATAGTAATGTAATTTATTAAGTAATCATTAAAATTACTTAAACATATCTAGTTTGATGAATAAATAAGGAACAATACAGATAATAAATAAATTATCAGGGTAATGATAAGATAGCCAATCATGAGTGTGCTGCTGTTTCAACTGACTTGCACTTTTACCGACAGACGTGGATTCATGTCGCTTTTTTTATGTATTGGCGAGCAATATAGTCATACATACCTTGGTTTTTATATATGCTCAGCTTTATTATAGGGATTGTGATGTATTAATAGCGTGACGGGAAGCTAAAACGGCCGAATTATGACCAATTAATTTCGAAGTGAGAACGAGAGTGTAGCCTACGTGAGAGTGCCATTAAAATCTGTGCTACAAACAACTCTGCCATGTGTAAGCACTTTTTTGGGTCTCAAAAAAGTTGCCCGTAGCGGTGACAAAAGTTGCTTGGGTGGCAAAAATTCGGGCATGTGTAACCGCCCCTTTAGGTAACTCTTGATTCTATCCATATACCACCGCACATCATACTACTCAAAGGTGATCCACTGTGTGTTCTCCAACGAATAAGCTATATTAGAAAGTAACCTACAACCATATACAGGTATATCAACCTACTTTAAACATTTCGATTCATACTGTGTACTGTATAATATGTCCGACTACATTTTTTGCCGCGGTCGGTCTCTCTATTTTTAGATGGGTAAATCCTCCTCCTCCGCCCACAACCTCGACAGTTCCAGCGTCCTCGTTGACAAACGCCTATACTGTACTTGTTGGAAGAACACTAACAAATAGACCAAATTAAAGGAGTGTAGAAGGAATAAGATATAATATTCGATTGTCACAAGATAGGCCTATTTCATAACAGCCGAGAACAAGTAGCCTATTTGCACCCTATTTTTCGCAAATTACCAGTAATTTGCGAAAAAATAGGGTGCAAATAGGCTACTTAAATTGGTCTCGGATGTTATGAAATAGGCATATCTTGTGACAATCGAAAGTAAAAGTAAAACTAGAGAAGCTGTTGAACAAGACATATCAAGTAATTATATTGAGGACTAAGCTTAAGCTTTGAAAATGCCAGAACAATTTTTATGACAAGGACAAGAATGATAGAAGTAAAAGAAAACTTCAAAAACAAATATGAATCTAACCTATTGTGCGATATTTGTCAAAATGAAAATTAAAATCAAATGCACCTGTTCAACTATGAATCATACGAAGACCTATACAAAGATCTGAGAGGTAGGGACAACTTGAGGGAAATATTTGAACAAAATGAATTAAAAAGGGTAGCAGAGATTATAAGAACAGTTCTAAAAGGGAGGGAGACTATCGTTAATTTGAGAAAAGAAATATATAAGTAATATGAAAATGTTTAACAAATACAAATAACAATAAGGAAACTGCCATCGTTCATAGAACGAACTCCTGGATGGGAGAGTGCGCCAAAAACAACAACAACAATCTAATATTATATGTTAGTCCTTCTACACTCCTTTAATTTGGTCTATTTGTTAGTGTTCTTCCAACAAGTACAGTATAGGCGTTTGTCAACGAGGACGCTGGAACTATAGAGGTTGTGGGCGGAGGAGGGGATTTATCCAAGGTTAAGAGATTTAAGAACATAAGAAAAACATTTGTATCTCTTAACCTTGGATTTACCCATCTAAAAATAGAGAGACCGACCGCGGCAAAAAATGTAGTCGGACATATTATATACAGTATGAATCGAAATGTTTAAAGTAGGTTGATATAATTATATGGTCGTAGGTTACTTTCTAATATAGCTTATTCGTTGGAGAAAACACAGTGGATCACCTTTGAGTAGTATGATAGGCCTATTAATCCAATTGGTCTTTTTAACATGAAAATTCCTTGGCAGGGGGTGGCGGATTTGTTATTCAACCATCTTCATCGTCCTCTAAAAGTAACTTTTAAGCGCTAAAAGTCCCCAGGAGGGCTTTTAGTTTTCGCCGGGTTTAAAAGCTACTTTTAGCTGCTAAAAGTTTTTTTACCCAACTTTTACCTTTTAAAAGTGGCCGCCATCTTTAAAAGCTACTTTTAAGCCTAAAAGTGCTTTATAAATACCGCCCCTGGTCTCCAGCACTCAGGAAAGATATAGAGCGTCTATAAAGAGTACAAGCTAGAGCTACAAAGCTTATTCCATCGCTTAGAAGAATGAGCTATGAGGACCGATTGAGAGCTCTTGATCTCTTTCCGTTGAAGACACGTAGACTACGAGGTCAGCTCGTTGAAGTATTTAAAATACTTAATGGGTTTGACAATTTGGATTATAGCAAAATGTTTAGATCCAATATAAATACAACACGGAACCATGGCTGGAAATTAGAACTGAAAAGGTTCAGCACTAGTATTGTGGAAACTTTTTCACATTTATTATGTTCCTTCCAACAACCAACTATACTCCTAAAATCGATTAATGAAATTTACAAACACATATGGCAGTCCGTGGATTCGAACCCAGGCTGCTCACACCGAAAATCAACACCTTATGCATCGCACCACGAAGACAGTTATATAAGATCTGTTCTACCTGGAACAAACTTCCCTCCGAAGTTGTAAACAGTTCTTCAGTAGAGCAGTTCAAGAAGAGAATAGATAGTATGTTGCACTCTGTAATGAGTTTAGTGCACTATACAAGTCTCTCTCCTTCCACTTCGAGTATCTCCTCGGAATGGACAGCAAGGTCTCTGAGATACTAACTATTCCTTGTAACTCTCTCTCTCTCTCTCTCTCTCTCTCTCTCTCTCTCTCTCTCTCTCTCTCTCTCTCTCTCTCTCTCTCTCTCTCTCTCTCTCTCTCTCTCTCTCTCTCTCTCTCTCTCTCTCTCTCTCTCTCCGTAAACCACGTCAGCAATAGGGTTGTACCGATCACAACATGTAAGCTGATATAGATACGCCGATACTGTGACTGCATGATACTTAGCCGATACCAATACTTCCAGAAAACTTAATTAGTGAATGACTACATTTAAACTTATTTTGAAAAAAAATCATGGGCAACAAATAGCTTCTTTGGTAAAGAGATGCTTTATCTCAATTCCTATTAGGCAAGATAGTTGTTTTCACTCTTGTACAGCTGTCTGTCTGTCTATCTGTTTGAAAAATCATCAAGAACAAATTAATGAATTTGAACTAAACTCTGTCAGTATCTTCGTTTGGTATCCGAGTAGATTCTATTAATCTTAGGTTAGCTGACATCTCCCCAAACCTGAACATGGGGATGGGGAACATGGATAAGCATGACATTCAAGGTACCACTAACTGTGCAGGCAAATTTTGGTAGTGATATTGAGAACTCCCTTGGCGGTGAGGGTCTTAAACCCAAAATATTAATATTGCCTTAACTCTAAAATGTACCGTATGCAATAAAGAACAATATATTATTGTATTGATTTAATATTCATAAATGATTAACTTTTGTTACTGGTAAATGTTTCATGTATGGCCGTATGTCTTTGTTGATCTGCCATGCTGTTCACTACACTGTTAAGGGGGGTCACCTGATTTTTTCTCTCCTTTTTTTTTTTTTTCTTCTCTGGGTTGTATCCATTCGGCCCCATTCAGCCTACTGTTTTAAGACGTTTATCCTCATCCAGGTGTCGATTGTGTCCTGGTGAGCGGCAGCGAGCCAGCATAATTATGTAAAACAAAATCAAATTGACAGCAGGCTAAATTTGTAAATTTTTCGATAGAAATATGTCTCCGGCAAAGCCGGATTTCTCCATACAATGCTAGCTCGCTATCGCTCGCCAGGAAGAAATCGACACCTGCATAGGGATAAACGTGTTAAAACAGTAGGCTGAATAGGGCAGAATACAAGCTAGAGACAGAGGAAAGGAGAGAAAAACACAGGTCAACCCCCTTAAATCTTACAAACGGAATTGAACAAATCTTGGTCAATATCTCCACAAGTACATCTGATTTAATATTTTATTATGATTAGATCACCCCCCCCCCCCCCCCTCTGCCCCCCACCCACCCCAGTAGCCTAATCAAGTAACAATTCTGCCTCATACTAAACACTGCTCACATGGTCAAAATAATGGATTCTACTTGTCTTGCTCGGAAGGGTTGGAAGCGTGTAGTCGAGTCTGCAGCTTCTTCGGATGCGCTTTCTCTCTGTCTTGGTCATCATCTGCGTTGACTTTCGCTGACGATCACTTGTTGTTGTCATTTGTCTCCACTGCTGTCACTAGGCCGGTCACTCTGTCTGTCTGTCTGTCTCAACTCTCTCACCCACCCTAACTCTCTCTCTCACAGCACCCGGCCTCTCTCTCACTCATCTCTGTCCCTCCTCTCTCTCTCTCTCTCTCACCCCACCCTCTCTCTCCCTCCCTCCTCTCTCTCTCACCCCAACCTCTCTCTCACCCACCCATCTCTCTCTCTCTCTCTCACCCCACCCTCTCTCTCCACCCTCTGTCTCAGCCCCCCCTCGCCCCCATACCCCACCCCCCAGGCAGTAGGTAGGACCATTGGGCGCAGCTGGAATACGACACAATCTTACCAGGACCATTTAAGCAAGATACATAGACTATGTATCTTGCATTTAAGGGGGCCCACTCGGCCCACCTCGTTTTTTTTCTCTCCCTCTCCCTCTGGATTGTATTAATTCGGACCCATTCAGCCTACTGTTTTAAGACGTTAACCCCCATCCAGGTATCAACAATGGGTACTTCAAAAATAATGGGTCCAGTATAGGTACTAGTAGAATGACCCCAGCAGAGAGAGAGAGAGATTCAGATTATTTTATTTCCATTAAATATACAATGGCTGTTCATACAGTTGTAACATCTTAACCAAATTACATAATACATAGACACTTAGACTATCTCCCCGGAATGAACCGCAGGATCGTTGTAATACTAACCATTCCCTGTGCTCCTAGAGATTCAGATTTAGATTCATATTATTTTCTTCTGTTAATTATGCAACGGCTGTTCATACAATAAATTAATTTTAAACAAATTACATAATGCATAATACATTAACAGTGTCGTTAAGAGTTTACAGATAAATAACTCCTGCCAGAAATACGTTTAACGTGTATAAAATAGATTAATAATAGATTAAAAATATGTAGAACGTGATCAGTTCTCACACTGTATGATCTTCTAAATTGTGTGTGAGAGAGAAGAGTGTGTATGTGTGACGTGTGTGTGTGTGTGTGTATGTGTATGTGTATGTGTGACTTGTGTGTGTGTGTGTATGTGTGACGTGTGTGTGTGTGTGTGTATGTATGTGTGAGTTGTGTGTGTGTGTGTATGTGTGACTTGTGTGTGTGTGTGTGTGTGTGACTTGTGTGTGTGTGTGTATGTATGTGTGACTTGTGAGTGTGTGTGTGTGTGTGTGTGGAAGAGTGTGCATGTGTGTGTTAAACAGAGAGGGAGAGAGAGAGGTAAGGTAAAGGTAAGGTGGTAGACATGAGACTCTAGGACCAATTAGCATTCGTCCGGGGCAGGTGAACCAGTGGCATGACAGACAGGCAGGCCGACTGGAGCCCATCACATCATTTTCTGTAACCTAGCTATGCAGGGTGGGTAAAGGCCCGACCCCATTTCGCTCATAATTTTACTTTCTGTAGTGTCTATCCTACGCGAACACAATACACATTTTTGAACTCTCCTTCTTTCATATTGATCCCCATGTTTTACATTCAGGCATTATTTCATTCATCCTCAGGACAGCACCACGCCTCATTATTATCACTTATGTTATTAACCCTTTAACTTAATATCATACCGCTCTCATACTCTTCGCTTATATTGATTGGTTACATTTATATACAGTAGATCAAACACAGATTAGAGTAACTTTGCCAGGGATCACAACCAATAACGGAGGGCGTGGCGCTCGTCGCGGTTCCATTAAATATGTAACAAAGACTAAAGATATCCAAAGTTAGGTAGGCGCAGGTTAACTACAGTAATACTATAGCCCTGAACCATAACTGGGTTGCCAATACTAACCTGGCTGGGGTCCTACTGGCATATAAGCAAGGCAGGGCTGGGTGGGGGAGATGGGCCGTTTTTCTGGTCCCCCTTATTCCTCATGATTAGCCCCATTACTTTACAGATTTTAAGATGATTGCCCCCCAATTTTGTTGCTTTTAAGACCTTTCGCCCCATTTCTTTGGCAATATTTAGACATTTCGTGCTATTTATGTGTCGATTTTTTCCCTGGCGAACGATAGTGACCCTGTAATGTTGGAAGAAGCGGCCTTTGGCCGGGACATTTTTCTACCGAAAAATGTACAAATTAATCTAGAAGGGGGAACTAATGAATGTGTTTTGTTAAGTTTGATGGAGGTCTAGGAAGGAAACTAAAAAAAGGAATACCGGTAATAAATATTTGAAATAATCTTCCAAAAAATACACTCTTCCCCCTTAAACATACCCTGCGTGTCCTAGAGGGGGGAGAGGGGGTTTGTGGGTGTGGGTGTGGGTGTTGTGGGGTGGGTGTGGATGGCTGTGGGTGCTGGGGTTAGTTGGTGTACAGGTTATGGTGGTTTGGTGAAACAGATGGGTGTGTACCTCCCTTGGAACGGAATGGCTTAATTTATCTCCATCATGAATGCACATACATACTCGCGCGTTCACACACACACACACACACACACACACACTGTATATATATATATATTTGAATTTGTGTTTGTGTTTTCTAAGCTGGATTATGCATATTATGGTGAGAGATTAAGCTAGAAACTAACTTCTTTAATTGTCTACATTAATCTTTTTCTTGAAAATACCAAATGTTGTCAGAAATCCCATGGTTTGTCCCCCATGGTACACGTTACCCATGGTGCACCGGCGAGATGGTGGTATGGAGGAGGATTTAGTGATGCAGGGTGTCAAACTCTCTGCAATCTCTCTCTGTCCGCCGCAATGTTGCATCTCTCTCGCTATTCTATCGCTACTATAATAATCAGTGTTCCTCAGAGCTTTCCCAGTGTATACCACCTCCTTTACGTAGGGCACGTGGTACCCGTCTTGCAACTCAATCCCACCCCTACTCTGTGCAACTCTCCAACCCAAGAGTGAAACGTTACTCTCAAGCTTTCTTCTACTCAACAGCTGAGCTCTGGAACTCTCTCCCAGAATCAGTCTTTCCCTCTTCCTATAACTTAAATTGCTTCAAACTCTGTGTGTCCAGGAATTTTGGCTCGAACATCCCTTGATTTTGGCCCAGTCACTCTTTCAACTATGGGGGAGGCACTCGTTATAGGCAGTTCTGCCTTTTGCCTCCCTCAATCACATAGAAAAAAAAAAATATCCCAGTCCATTATGTCAAGTCTTTATTAGTGTATATGTATAGCTAACATTCTGGTTTATAGTTAATTAAGTATTTGGAAGTGATAAAATGGCCAAAAACAATGCTATTTCATCTGATTGTATTCCTTTTCATATTAATTCACATCTAACAATATTGTTCCGGTTTGACACCCTGTAGAGTCTGGAGGGGTACGGTTGACACCCTGTAGAGTCTGGAGGGGTACGGTTGACACCCTGTAGAGTCTGGAGGGGTACGGTTGGCACCCTGTAGAGTCTGGAGGGGTACGGTTGGCACCCTGTAGAGTCTGGAGGGGTACGGTTGGCACCCTGTAGAGTCTGGAGGGGTACGGTTGGCTTGGTCTGGAACGGAATAGGAAGCTTCAGTTAAGGGGAATTGGGTCGTTTTTATTTGCTCATTTATGTATTTTTATATTATTTTATTAGTTTCCTCCCTAGACCTTTATCAAGGTTAAAATACACCCGCCCAGGACCTTCCTTTAAGATAAATGTGTACATTTTTCGATAGAAAACTGTCACGGCCGATGGCCGGTTTCTCTTAAATTACAGGCTTGCTATCACTCGCCAGGAAAAAATCGATACCTAAATGACACGAAAAGTCTTAATATTAACAAAGAAATGGGGCGAAATGTCTTAAAATCGCCAAACTAATGGGCCGAACGTCATATAATCTGAACACCAATTGGGCTAAACATGAGAAAGAAGGGGGTCCAGAAAAACGGCCCATCTCCTCTTAACGGTGTGACAGCCTAATAATATTGGAAGAACGGTTTGGAGGGGAGCTGGATCGGTCTGAACAAAAATATATACATAAATTTGGTTCTTAGATTCCGGAGGTGCCTGTGGGGTAACAAATCTGAACATAATGTGCTATGGATATAATGAACTATGACAATAATGTATCTTTACTCGTTTCATCTTAGCCTCGATTACTTGACACTTATTGCAGACTACGAAACTACTGGGTCTCTGCGTCACATGAACAGTGTTGGTATATACTGTATAAGTGACTATATACAGTATACTGTATAAGTGACTATATACAGTATACTGTATAAGTGACTATATACAGTATACTGTATAAGTGACTATATACAGTACTGTATAAGTGACTATATACAGTATACTGTATATAAGAACATGGTGACTATATACAGTATACTGTATATAAGAACATGGTGACTATATACAGTATACTGTATATAAGAACATGGTGACTATATACAGTATACTGTATAAGTGACTATATACAGTGTACTGTATAAGTGACTATATACAGTATACTGTATATAGGAACATGGTGACTATATACAGTATACTGTATATAGGAACATGGTGACTATATACAGTATACTGTATAAGTGACTATATACAGTATACTGTATAAGTGACTATATACAGTATACTGTATAAGTGACTATATACAGTATACTGTATAAGTGACTATATACAGTATACTGTATAAGTGACTATATACAGTATACTGTATAAGTGACTATATACAGTATACTGTATAAGTGACTATATACAGTATACTGTTATTTATATGTCTGCTCAGTGATAGAGATAGGGAACATGACTTTTTACCCTGTTAAGGGGGAAAGGGTATATTTGTTGGTCGATTATTTCATATATTTATTATTATTATTATTTTAGTTTCTTCCCTAGACCTCCATTAAACTTAAAAAAAACATCCATTAGATCCCCCTTCTAGATTAATTTGTAAAAATTTTGGTAGAAAAATGTCCCCGCCTTCCAAAATTACAGGCTCACTATCGTTCGCCAGGGAAGAAATAAACACCTAAATAGCACGGAAGTTCTTAATATTGACAAAGAAATAGGGTGAAAGGTCTTACCATCGACAAGCTAATGGGACAAACGTCTTAAAATTTGAAAAATAATGGGGCTAAAGATAAGGGAGAAGGGGATCTATAAAAACGACCCATCTCCCCTTAAGATGAACAGTGTATTGCAAGTGAAAGTAAACAGTGAAAAATATACAGACCTAAAACAATATGGAGGAAAATGTAGATCTGAAAATGTCTGGAGGGGTCTGTTGAGTATTGGAAGAGCTCCAAAGAGATCCAGAAATGAGATATGATGTGGAAATGACTGAATAGGAAGTGTAAGGAAGTTATGAATGTCTATGGATGAATTGTGTAAATGTGGAAGTGTTTCTAGGGTACTTGTATACATTGTCTGGAAGTGTTTTGGGGTGACTCTGGAAGTGTATGGAGTGTAAAGGGGTACGTATATACGGTATCTCACGAGAGCTTTGATCGTCTATGTTAAAAAAAAAAAATCCGGATATATATGTGCAGTATATACTGTACATAATGAAAATACCCTTGACGGTGTCGAACAATTCTAATATAATACTTATATAGACAAAAATGAAGGATTAGATGAAATGGAGAGTGGCGCCAGAGACAGACACACACACACACACACGTACACGGGACAGTGGATATCGAAAGTGGTCCGAAACAGAAGAAATTATGGAAAATGGAAGAGTAAGAAGAGATCAAGGTTTGGTGCCAATGATGAGAGAGAGAGAGAGAGAGAGAGAGAGACAGACAGACAGACAGACAGACAGACGGATGAGAGGGGGGGGGGTAGACAGACAGACATATTATGCGGAACAAGACAAGAATGCATAAATGACGAATGTCATATAAGGATATCAGATTGGCGCCAGATAAAAAAGTAGAATGAGAGAAAGAGAGAGAGAGAGGGGGGGGGGGGGACGGGGAGGGGGTAGGGGGTAGACAGACAGACAGACATATTATACGGAACAAGACAAGAATACATAAAAGAGGAATGTCATATAAGGATATCAGGTTGGCGCCAGATATAGAAGTAGAATGAGAGAGAGAGAGAGAAGGGGGGGGGGGGGAGACAGACAGGCAGACATATTATACGGAAGAAGACAAGAATACATAAATGAGGAATGTCATATAAGGAAATCAAGTTGGCGCCAGATATAGAAGAAGAATGAGAGTACAAAGGAGTACAGAGATAGAGAGAGAGAGAGAGAGAGAGAGAGAGAGATGAAATAAAAGAGGAACAAAGAGGAGAAAAGGAGGAAAGGTGGCGCCACGGTTGGGATGATGACGCCGGTGATGTCGCCAGAGGGCCTATACTGTATGTTGGCGCCAAAGACACACACACACACACATTCACACATCACAACACACACACACACACACACACATTCACACATCACAACACACACACACACACACTCACACATCACAAAACACACACACCCACACACATACACACACACACACTCACGAGACAGACATAATATATTCAAATTATATAGTCAAGAAAAGATAGTGTATAAAAGGGAAGGGGAGAGGGAGAGAGAAGATGATGCTGCCATTAGAGGGAGCTGGTGGGTGAGCAGAAGACGGGGCGGAGAGGGAATAATGATAATGGTGATGAAGAGAAAGAACCAAGAATGAGGAAAGATGGACAAAATTAAGGATAATAACTAATGAACAGTAAGTAGGAACAACTGGTAGTGGTGATAACACACACACAGACAGACACACACACACTGCATGTTTTATTCACACACAGGGTACACATTATACACCAATACCCACATATACAGTGCACACAGACCAAGGGTAACTCATGTGGACAATACAGTATATAATCTGTATATACAGTATATATATATATATATATATATATATATATATATATATATATATATATATATATATATATATATATATCCGGTATATATATATATATATATATATATATATATATATATATATATATATATATATATATATATAGATATATATATATATATATATATATATTATCTTTCTAGTTTCCTCCCTAGAACTCCATCAAGCTCTGTAAAATACCTCCCCTTCGATATAAATGTGTGCATTTTTCGGTAGAGAAATGCTCCGGCCTTTTCCTCTAAAATTGCAGGGTCGCCATCGTTCGCCAGGAAAAATTCGACCCCTAAATGGCACGAAAGTCTTAAAATCGCTAAAGTAATGGAGCCAATGTATAAACTATCAAAGCTAATGGGGCTAAACACGAGGGAGAAAGGGTCCATACCAACTCCCTCAGCTTCCTTATATTTACATGCCCCTGGGTGTGAACCCCCGCACTAACCTTACCCCACAACCAAAACTACCCAGGAAACCCTGTGGTTATTTTAACCCATTCTGTACCGGCGACGTCTTTTAAAGTTTATTGTAGCTATATTTAGACGATTGTGTGCGGTTTAAGAAGGAGCTGTGGTAGTAAAAAGGGTTAAATTACATAGTTCGAAGCCTGTTAACTACTGGGGGCCGTTTTTAAACTGAATAAAATGGTCTAATAGTAGCCACAATACAGTTAAAAGGACTGCACCGGTACAGAAGGGGTTTATTATAGCCGGCGTCACACGAATATTTTTCTGGATCCTCTTCTCCCTCATGTTTTGTTCCATTAGTTTTGAGATTTTTAGACGTTCGCCTCATTAGTTTGTAGATTGTTAAGACCTTACACACACACACACACACACACTTACACACGGAACTAAGTCACCTAACCACAGGAATGACGCTCTTAAGGATTTACCCTATTTCCTCTCTCTCTCTCTCTCTCTCTCTCTCTCTCTCTCTCTCTCTCTCTCTCTCTCTCTCTCTCTCTCTCTCTCTCTCTCTCTCATATGAAAAAAAAAAAAAAAAAAATTATGTATGTGTGTGCACTGTACAGTATGTATATATATACTGTATATATATGTATGTATGTGTGTATGTATGTATGTGTGTGTGTGTGTGTATGTGTGTATATGTATGTACCGGTATATATATATATATATATATATGCATATATAGTTTGTAAGGCCAGACTACCTAGTAAGGACCTTGAGGTATGTGTGGTCTGTGTATCTCTCTCTCTCTCTCTCTCTCTCTCTCTCTCCTCTCGCCTCCTCTCGGCTCCTCTCTCATCTCTCTCTCTCTCTCTCTCTCTCTCTCTCTCTCTCTCTCTCTCTCTCTCTCTCTCTCTCTCTCTCTCTCTCTCTCTCTCTCATGTCCCTGTAATTGCTTCTCCCTTCAGTTCTCCTTTGTTCTCCCCTGCACTTCTCCCCTGCTATCCATCATTCTTGTCTCTTTCTTTCATTTATCTCCTACTTCCATACTTTACGTTCGCCTCATACAATCTCTCATACACAGTACACTAGGATAATCAGATTATATGTACTGTATATACTCAGGCACATATCCCATAGCTGGGGATGGCCGACTCGAGACAGAGCCCGACCCGAGACAAAATTTCAGAATATGAAAAAGGTAAACAAAATCAAGTAGGGTAATTTGACCCGTGATTTGACCCGTGATTATTAGAAATACCGGAATATACGATAGCTTTTTATATGGGTGTATTGCAATCAACACTTTAAGGGCAGTTCTTTTTTCTGGGCCCCCTTCTCTCTCATGCTTAGCCCCATTAGTTTTGATATTTTAAGACATTTGCCCGACTAGTTTTGTGATTATTTGACCTTTTGCCACATTACTTTCCCAATAGTGTTTCGTGTCATTTAGGTGTAGATCGTTTCCTGGCAAGCGATAGCGAACCCGTAATTTAGGAGGAACCGGGATATTTTGCTACCGAAAAAATTACAAATATGTCATGAATTGGGATCTGGGGGGGGGGGTAATTTTTCAAGCTTGATATAGGCCTAGGGAGAAACCCCCCCCCCCATACCTTTAATTACTCTCTTCACACCCTCATTAAACCCATTCTGTTTACAGTGCACTAAGTTCAAGCTCTTGTTATTATTTATTCTTATTCCTTTGTAACTTTTCATCCACGTCTTCCTATCCTCATCTTTATCACCCTTCTCACTTCTCCACCTACCTCCCATTAACCCCTTCTGTACCGGGGACGTCTATTCAACTTTATTCAGGGTAGAATTAGACGATTGTATTCAGTTTCAAAAGGTCCTCCAGTAATTAACAGGCTTCGAACTATCTCACCTAACCCTTTTACTACCACAGATCCTTCCTGAGCTGCACAAAATCGTCTAACTGTAGCTAGAATAATACTTAAAATACGTTGCCGGTACAGAAGGGGTTAAGAACGTAGGTCTTAGTTATGTGTTTATTTAGTGTTGTATATGTATTATAATTTTAGTTTCCTCCCTAGGCTTCCATCAAGCTTTAAAAACAAAAAAACATCCTCAAGATCCCCCTGCGATATTATTGTATAAATGTTTCGGTAAAAAAAAATCCTTGCCGAAAGGCCGGTTCCTCCAAAATTACAGGCTAGCTATCGCTCGCTGGAAACAATTATGACACCTAAATGGCACAAAAAGTCTTAATGTTGACAAAGACATGGGGTAATAGGTCTTAAAATCGACAAACTAATGGACCGAACGTCTTAAAATCTCAAAAACGGATGGGGCTAAGCATGAGAGAGAAGGGGGTCCAGAAAAAGCAACTATACCTCCCCCCTCCCCCGTAATTCCTCCTGGTTACAGTGTGCTCTAAGACATACGTTGTCAATAAAGTGCTCCTCTTCTAATGGTGTGTATATTCTTGCTGTCAACAGTTCTGAGTGTATTTAATTAATTAATTATTAATGCTTTCATTAATTGCAATGGAGGTGTTTGGTGTTGTGGTGAAATTAATAAAAACATAGATTGTCAATAAAGTCTTCTTTCTCAAATGGTGTTTATATTCATGTTATCAACATTTCTGAGTCTATTTATTAATCTCCATTGTCCATAAAGTGCTCCTTCTCAAATGGTGCCAACATTTCTGGGTGTATTTATCCCTCTGTGGTCTGTGTGCCTCCCCCACCCTGTCCGGCCTTGGTCTCTGGCCCTCTCTGTGTTCTGGTAGCCCCCCTCCCTTCAGAGCAATACATTACAGAGCGTATAACAACCACCCCAGGCAACTTAGTAAGGACCTACGCTATATATCTTTCTATACTATAAGTATATCTATCTATGTCAGTCAAATCATCTACCTAACTATCTATCTATCTATCTACCTATTTATCTTTATATATATATATATATATTCTGGTACAGCTAGTATTCCATTAACCCTCCGTCTGCCTCTCCTTCCCTCCTCATCATCATCATGTATCCCCCCCCCCCCCCCTCTGCCTGTCTGACGCCGCTGACGCCCCCTCTTGGCGCCACTCTCCCCTCCCTCCCCCCCCCCCCCTTCATGTGGTGCCTCCCCCCCCCCCCATTCCCTCCTCCCTTTATGTGGCCTTTCACCCCCCTTCCCCGCCCCAAGTCCCTATCATTTTCTTTAGTTTTCTTGGTTTTCTTTCTATATTCTCCTTCCCTTGGTGTCCTTGCTTCTCCCTTTGTTATTATCGTATTCTGTCTGTCCTTCTTTTAATGTTCTTAGTCCCTCTATTTTGTCTTTATTATTTGTCTGTCTCCTTGTACTGTTCATTCGTGCTTTTCTTGGTTATTATTGTGTTTTGTCTCTTCTTTCGGTGTTCTTTCTCCCTATTTTTGTTTAGTTTGTTCAGCCTCATTCCATTTGTATCGTCGGCTTCTTTTTCTGTATTCTCTTATCTTCAACCTTTCTTTGTTTTCACATCTTCTTCCTTTCTGTATTGTCCTTACTTCCTGCTTTATTCTATGTTCTCTTCTTTAGATGTACTTATTCTTAATTATTGATATATTTTCCATCTCTGTCCTTCTTTTGCTGTCTGTTCATTTATTTAAAAAAAAATGCTTTTCGATTGTCTCTTTCCTTCCCTATCTCTTCCTCCTCTGCTTTCTTCTCTTCTGTATAATAGGTCTTTATTTTGACTTTTGTTTATCCTTGTTTATCCTTTATTTTCTCTATTCCCCCCTCTCTTCTTCTCCTTCTGTCTTCTTTTCCTCTGTTTACCCCTGTTTATTGTTTATTTCTCTCTTCCCCCTCCGTTCCTTCTCCCTCTGTCTTTCTGTCCGTTGTTTATCATTGTTTACTCTTTTTTTATCTATTCCCCCTCTCCTATCCTTCTCCCTGTTTTTCTTTCCTTTGTTTATTTATCCCTGTTTATCTTGTCCTTCTCTATTACCCCCTCTCCTCTCCTTCTCCCTCTGCCTTCCTTTCCTTTATTTATCCCTATTTATCCTTTCTTTTTTTTAGATTCCCCCTTTCCTCTTCTTCACCCCTCCCCCTCTCCATTCCTTTGTTTATCCATGTTTATCTTGTGTTTCTCTATTCCCTCTCTCCTTTCCTCCCTCGGTCTCTCTTTCTTCTGCTTATCCCTGTTTATTCTTTCTTTATATATTCCCCCCTTCTCCCTCTGTTTTTCTTTCCTATCTACTGAACGGGTTAGCCTCTCTCTTGCCTTCCTTTCTTTCTTCTTACCAAGCAATTTATCTTCTTTCGCCGATCCCTCTATTCATGAAGTATCTTTTTATTTATGTCTGCTATGGTTGGTCCTTCCTTTGCTATCCTCTATTCCATTAGTTTCTGCTGATTTTGTCTATAGCCTATCTACTCATCCAATCTGTCAATGGCCCTCTGTGTTTCTAAGCGGTGTATGTCTTTCCCCTGTCCCCCATTCGCCTATTGGTTTTGTATGTTTATGTATTGTTTATATAATTATTGTGTTGTGTGTTTTGTTTACATGTCTTACCCACCACCCATTGTCTGTGTTTATTTATTTACCGTAGCTATTGTGTGTGTGTGGGGGGGGGGGGGGGGATGTGTGTGTGTGTGTGTGTGTGTGAGAATTTGTTATCTGTTCTTTTTACGTGTGTGGGCTTTTTTCTACACCCAGTTTGTCTATAGCATACTCTATGCCATTTCATGTGTGTGGGCTTTTTTCTGCATCCAGTTTTCTATGCCTTATTGTGTGTGGGGGTTTTTCTGCAACCAGTTTGTCTCTGCCCCTCTGTGTGTGAGTCGCTTCTCTGTATGCTCTCCTTCACTTCCCCTACAAGCCATTACTCGCTCTCTGTCTTCTCAAATGTTTTGCTCTTTGCCTTGTTTGTCTTTGTCTCTGATCCTTTATACATCGATTGTTGCATACACCCAGATTGTTGCATACACCCAGATTGTTGCATACACCCAGATTGTTGTACTGGTAAAATGTATAACTCACCCTCATTATTGTACTGGTAAATGATATAACTGGTGAATATAAACACTACCGGTATATGAGGAGGAGCACTTTATTATACTGTATATTATATATTACTGGTATACATAGATGAGTAGATAGATATAGCCTATAGACAGAGGGATACAATTTGAAATAGTATTCCTGTTATTTCTTCTACATTGCATTGGTTAGGTTATTTCGGATGTTCTATGTACCGTACTATATCCTGTTCCAAATAATTAGGCCAAAACTCGTGACCATTAAGCCTCTATAATTCACAAGCGACTATAGTAATCGAACTAATATGTCTGCCATTTGGGAAGCGTCAGACAGGGCATAGGGGTGGAAATATACAGCACATTCGCTCTAGCCCTTTTTGAGTTACAGAGAATAGGGGTCAGGATTTCTGCTCTCTCTCTCTCTCTCTCTCTCTCTCTCTCTCTCTCTCTCTCTCTCTCTCTCTCTCTCTCTCTCTCTCTCTCTCTCTCTCTCTCTCTCTCTCCTGAAGCCAGCCATGGCGGGCGACTTCAACACTGGCGTCTGGTTGGCGAGAGAGAGAGAGAGAGAGAGAGAGAGAGAGAGAGAGAGAGATCTACCGTCTACTAATCTACAGTGGTAATAATCTTAAACACTGCTATTAATAACATGAACTGAAACACTGAGATGAGTAAAGAAGAATGGCAAAGCAATACTAAAGGAAGAGAGGGAATATATAAAGGAAGGAAGGAAGAGGGAAGGAGTTATATAAAGGAAGGAAGGAAGAGGGAAGGAGTTATATAAAGGAAGGAAGGAAGAGGGAAGGAAGGAAGAGGGAAGGAGTTATATAAAGGAAGGAAGGAAGAGGGAAGGAGTTATATAAAGGAAGGAAGGAAGAGGGAAGGAGTTATATAAAGGAAGGAAGGAAGAGGGAAGGAATTATATAAAGGAAGGAAGGAAGAGGGAAGGAGTTATATAAAGGAAGGAAGGAAGGAAGAGGGAAGGAGTTATATAAAGGAAGGAAGGAAGAGGGAAGGAGTTATAAAGGAAGGAAGGAAGAGGGAAGGATTATATAAAGGAAGGAAGGAAGAGGGAAGGAGTTATATAAATGAAGGAAGGAAGGAAGGGAAGGAGTTATATAAAGGAAGGAAGGAAGAGGGAAGGAGTTATATAAAGGAAGGAAGGAAGGAAGAGGGAAGGAGTTATATAAAGGAAGGAAGGAAGAGGGAAGGAGTTATATAAAGGAAGGAAGGAAGAGGGAAGGAGTTATATAAAGGAAGGAAGGAAGAGGGAAGGAGTTATATAAAGGAAGGAAGGAAGAGGGAAGGAGTTATATAAAGGAAGGAAGGAAGGAAGAGGGAAGGAATTATATAAAGGAAGGAAGGAAGAGGGAAGGAGTTATATAAAGGAAGGAAGGAAGGAAGAGGGAAGGAGTTATATAAAGGAAGGAAGAGGGAAGGAGTTATATAAAGGAAGGAAGGAAGAGGGAAGGAGTTATATAAAGGAAGGAAGAGGGAAGGAGTTATATAAAGGAAGGAAGGAAGAGGGAAGGAGTTATATAAAGGAAGGAAGAGGGAAGGAGTTATATAAAGGAAGGAAGGAAGAGGGAAGGAGTTATATAAAGGAAGGAAGGAAGAGGGAAGGAGTTATATAAAGGAAGGAAGGAAGAGGGAAGGAATTATATAAAGGAAGGAAGGAAGAGGGAAGGAGTTATATAAAGGAAGGAAGGAAGGAAGAGGGAAGGAGTTATATAAAGGAAGGAAGGAAGAGGGAAGGAGTTATATAAAGGAAGGAAGGAAGAGGGAAGGAGTTATATAAAGGAAGGAAGGAAGAGGGAAGGAGTTATATAAAGGAAGGAAGGAAGAGGGAAGGAGTTATATAAAGGAAGGAAGGAAGGAAGAGGGAAGGAGTTATATAAAGGAAGGAAGGAAGAGGGAAGGAGTTATATAAAGGAAGGAAGGAAGAGGGAAGGAGTTATATAAAGGAAGGAAGGAAGAGGGAAGGAGTTATATAAAGGAAGGAAGGAAGGAAGAGGGAAGGAGGTATATAAAGGAAGGAAGGAAGAGGGAAGGAGTTATATAAAGGAAGGAAGGAAGAGGGAAGGAGTTATATAAAGGAAGGAAGGAAGAGGGAAGGAGTTATATAAAGGAAGGAAGGAAGAGGGAAGGAGTTATATAAAGGAAGGAAGGAAGAGGGAAGGAGTTATATAAAGGAAGGAAGGAAGAGGGAAGGAGTTATATAAAGGAAGGAAGGAAGGAAGAGGGAAGGAGTTATATAAAGGAAGGAAGGAAGAGGGAAGGAGTTATATAAAGGAAGGAAGGAAGAGGGAAGGAGTTATATAAAGGAAGGAAGGAAGAGGGAAGGAGTTATATAAAGGAAGGAAGGAAGGAAGAGGGAAGGAGTTATATAAAGGAAGGAAGGAAGAGGGAAGGAGTTATAAAGGAAGGAAGGAAGAGGGAAGGAGTTATATAAAGGAAGGAAGGAAGAGGGAAGGAGATAATTATATACTTGATCCGGTCAGAATATCTGGGACAAAGGGAAAATATAAGATGTGAGGGAACGAATGAAGGACAGTAATATATTAAAAGAGAGAGAGAGAGAGAGAGAGAGAGGGCGAGAATGAAGGACAATACTATAACAAGAGGATGATTGGAGAGAAGAAGAGATGAGAGAGAGAGAGAGAAAATGAAGGATAATAATATAAAAAGAGGATGATTGGAGAGAAGAGATGAGAGAGAGAGAGAAAATAAGATGTGCGGGAAAGAATGAAGGACAATAATATAAAAAGAGGATGATTGGCGAGAAGAAGAGATGAGAGAGAGAGAGAGTCACCATCACTCACCAATGCATCCAATACCAGTTTCGTCTTAAGGGGAGAAATACCGTTTTTCTGGACCCCCTTCTCCGTAATGTTTAGCCCCACTAGTTTTGACATTTGAAGACGTTGGTTCTAATAGTTTGGGGATTTTATGACCTTTCACTCAATTTCTTTGTCAATATTAGGACCCTTCGTGCCATTTAGGTGTCGATTTCTTCCTGGCGAGCGATAGCGAGCCTGTAATATTAGGAGGAACCAGCCTTTGGCCGGGACATTTTTCTACCGAAAAATGTACACATTTATCTTGAAGGGTCTAGGGCAGTGGTTCTTAACCAGGGGGGCGTTTGACAATGCTAGGGGGTGCGTGGGGTAATCAAAGTTCAAAATAGGGCATACAAATGCATACAGGGTAATCGCAAAGATATATATAAATAAGAAACTTTGATAGACAAAATTCACAACCGTCATTCCGAGCAACCACATGTAGGCCTAGATTGGACATAAAATCATTAACCCCTTCTTTACCGGCGCCGTCTTTTCAATTTTAATCTAGCTATATTAAGACGATTTTGTGCAGTTCGAGAAGGATCTGTAATAGTAGTAGTAAGGGTTAAGTGAGATAGTTCGAAGCTTGTTAATTGCTGGAAGCCCTTAAGAAACTTAATAAAATCGCCTAGTAGTAGCCAGAATAACTTGAAAGGACATCGTCGGTACAGAAGGGGTTAATCAGTGTTAATCATTGCATGCAGATTGGTTATTTGTTCGCCCTTATTACAGTATCTTGGGTCTTAAGCATCCATATGGAATGGATAAAAACAATCGTTTTCTAAGCATCAGAGGCGTGTTTGTGTGTATGTGTGTGTGTGTGTGTGTGTGTGTGTGTGTGTGGTGGTGGTGGTGGTGGTGGTGGTGTGGGGGGGGGGGGGGGGGGAGGGCATCATGAATACAGTCCTGACCATAGGGGGGCGTGGTGCTAAAAAGGTTAAGAACCACTGGTCTAGGGGGTGTTTTCTAAGCTTCATAAAGGTCTAGGGAGGAAACTAAAAAATATATGAATACATGAATTAATAGACCAAACAAACAGCCACTGTCCCCTTAATATTGCTATTCCGACAGATCATGCTCTTTCTCTCTCTCTCTCTCTGTCACACACACACACACACACACATACAAAACTAGGCCTACTCTCTTCTGTAGGTTCTCCATTGTCCGTATGTCAGATTTATCCCATATTTCTCTTCCCTGTTCAATAAGTGTCTTTTATTCCTTAACCCCTGGAGGATTATGAGGCATTTTAAGGGGAGATGGGCCGCTTTTCTGGTCCCCCCTTCTTCCTCATTTTTAGCCCCATTAGTTTTCAGATTTTAAGATGTTTGCCCCATTAATTGTCGATTTTGAGAACTTTCGCCCCATTTCTTTGTCAATATTCAGACCTTTCGTGCTATTCAGGATTTAGGTGTCGATTTTTTTTCCTGGCGTAATTTCCTGCCTGTAATTTTGGAAGAAGAATTTTTCTACCGAAAAATGTACAAATTAATCTAGAAGGGGGATTCAATGGATGTTCTTTTAAGTTTGATGGGGGCCTAGGGAGGAAAGTAGGAAAATAAATGAAAAATGGACCAAAAAAGTGAACCATCCCCCCTTAACATTTTATTTCTGGCTATCAGTAGACGATTTTACTCGGCTCAGGAGGGAACTTCGGTACTCAGAGGGTTCCTTGAGATATAATTGACCCGTTTGGTTCCTAGAGGGCCTTCCTGTGCTGAGTAAAACCGTCTGATGATAGCCGGAATATACTGTCAAAAGGCGTCATAATCCTCAAAGGGTTAACATCAGATATGGGTCGTTTCCTCCTTCTTCACCTTTCTTCTTCTTTCTGTTTATATTTGTCTTCCTCTTTCTCCTCGTTACTATCTACTTCTTTCTTCTTCCTATTCTCCTTTTATTTCTATTTGCCTACTCCATCTTCTCCCGATCGCTGTCTACTTTTTACTTCTCATTGTATTCGTTTCTTCTCTGATAATTTAAACATGCTTTCTCTCTCTTCCACGATCATCCTGTGCCCCCCTCCTCTCTCTCTCTCTCTCTCTCTCTCTCTCTCTCTCTCTCTCTCTCTCTCTCTCTCTCTCTCTCTTTCCTATAGAGTACAAGGTCTGACTGGTCGGGTGTTATCTCATCAGTTAATCCGCTGTATATATAACACAATACTTCTCTTGTTCGGTTGTTGCCATACGTATCTACTGTTTCACTACTGTGTGGGGGAGGCTCTTATCCCCCCCCCCCTCCCCCCCCCCCTTCACTCACTCTCACTCTCTCTCTCTCTCTTCCCTTTTATCTCTTGTTTTCCTCCTCCCTTTATTCTCTCTCTCTCACTCACTCTGCAAATGAGTTTCAATGCGGATAAATGTAAAGTACTACATGTCGGATACCTAAATGAGAAAGCAAACTAAACTATTCGATGAATGGCACTCAGCTTAAGAATGTAAACAGAGAAACCGATCTGGGAGTAACAATATCGAGTAACCTAAAACCGAGTCAACAATGTTCAGAAGTTGTTAAGAAGGCAAACAAAATAATTGGCTTTATAGGCAGGTCATTTGAGCATAAATCCAAAGAAGTTATCCTAACCCTTTACAATTCCTTAGTCCGCCCTCTTCTGGAATACTGCGTTCAATCCTGGTGCCCTTATTACCAAAAAGATATAAACAAGCTAGAACGAGTTCAACGTAGAGTTACCAAAATGATACCTAGCCTAAAGAACAAACCATACGAAGAGCGTCTTAGAGAATTAAATCTATTTCCTTTAACCCAGCGCAGATTAAGAGGTGACTTAATTCAAGTGTTCAAAATCATCAAAGGCATCGACAATATGAACTGTAGTAAGTACTTCACTATCGACCAATCTAATTACACGCGGGGAAACGGTTGCAAAATTATTGGTAAATCTTTTAACTCGCACGAATCTAAGAATTTCTTCTTCAATCGAGTTGTCAACTTGTGGAATGGGCTTCCCCGAGACGTTATAGACTGCATCACCGTTGATTCATTTAAACTCCGCCTAGACAAATATCTCTCATCAAACCCGCGACTGACTGCGTTTGTAAATGAATAATTTATGTTATCCCCCCCTCAGTTACTAACCCATCTGTCCTCTACTAACTTCCTAATCTTGCCACGGACATTAGTTCCAGGGCAGTAATTCCCTTTCCAATGTTCCCTTACCCACTCTGAACCACTGTTTGGACACTTGATCCTCAGTGTTTTGGAGGACAAGCAACCTAGAAGGGTCACTAGATCTGTTGTTGCTTGATTTCCTTTGTACTCCTTTGTACTCTCACTCTCCCTCTCTCTTGTTACGCTCGAGACTCTCTATCCCTATTACCCCCTACCCTACCTTATAGTTGTTATGGTTACACAATTACTATCTCTATTACCCCCTACCCTACCTTATAGTTGTTATGGTTACACAATTACTATCTATATTACCCCCTACCCTACCTTATAGTTGTTATGGTTACACAATTACTATCTCTATTACCCCCTACCCTACCTTATAGTTGTTATGGTTACACAATTACTATCTATATTTCTCATCCCCTTCCTTTCTCTGCGTCCTGAGCTTCCTTTTATAGCACTGGTGGAACCCTTTCTCCTGCCGTGTGTGTGTGTGTGTGTGTGTGTGTCAGCGAGAGAGAGACCGCGCATATATACCGGTATGTAAGCGGGTATTGCATGTGTGTTTGTATTTGTGTGAGAGTATATTATGTTGTGTGTGTGTGTGTGTGTGTGTGTGTGTGTGTGTGTGTGTGTGTGAGAGAGAGACCGCGCATATATACCGGTATGTAAGCGGGTATTGCATGTGTGTTTGTATTTGTGTGAGAGTATATTATGTTGTGTGTGTGTGTGTGTGTGTGAGAGTATATGTTGTGTGTGTGTGTGTGTGTGTTTGTATTTTTGTGTGTGTGTGTGTGTTTGTGTTTGTGTGAGAGTGTAGGATGTGTGTGTGTGTGTGTGTGTGTGTGTTGATGTTTGTATGTGAATATGTTGTGGGACTGTGTGATTGTTCGTCCGTCCCTCCATTACCACCACACCTGCCCCCCTGTCCCCCTGCCCCCTGCCGCGCCGTTGTGGTGGAGCTGTGTGGATGGCGCCCCTGAGTGTGTCCTTCTGGCGCCAACACCACCACCACCACCACCACCACGACCACCACCACCACCACCAATACCACCACCACCACCACCACCACCACCCTAGTTTGATTCCTTTTGTCTGGCCCTATGTTATACTCCGGTTTTCCCTCTATTGACATTTTTCTACCGTATATTCTTTGCAAGCTCTGTTCTCTCTTCTGTCAATCATCGCCACCACAACCACAACCCATCGTTTTCCATCTCTTATTCTCGGTGATTAGTTCATGTCAACCAGTAGATCTCAACCAGTGTCAAGTGAACCAGTAGTGTTAGGTTAGGTTAAGTCTTTATAATTGGGATTGGTTTTGTAGAATTGGCACTAACCGAGACCAATATTACTGGATAACATGATCTACTATTTGAGATGTCCGGAAATACCTTTTTGCTCCTTCCCACTGAGGTCACATCTACTGGGACCCTGGATTTTTATAATAATATTTTTATAATATTCAGCCCATCTGGCGATGGGCTGGTCTATCAGAGTGAGACCTGAGCGATCTCTGCCATACCCATAGCTTACTCTGACTGTTCCTTTTACTTATATATTTTCTAAATCTCAAGTGACGGCGTCTCTTCCGTGGATTGACCTCCCAATCTACCAAGATTGGAAGCTAAAGCGTCACATTATTCCTTTGCCCCTCAACTTTCTCTTCATAATTGCTGAGGGGCACAGGGCCCTGGGTGGGGCTTTGGTTTCCCGGGCGTTTACGCACCCTCTCAGCTCCCCGCCATGGAGTGGCTTCGGTCACCCAGGCTTTATTGTGGTCGGCAGGGAGGGTTCTGTGGGGGCGCTCGTTTATGGCCTTGGCCTTACTCGGGGCCTTGGGGCTGTTCGGCCAGGCAGCTTGGGGAACAACAACAACAACAACAACAACTACGTTAGAAATGGCCCGGCTTCAGTTTCAGATTCTTCAAAAATTCTGCCCTCTGTCCCATCCCTCCCCTCCTTGGCTGAAGAACATCGTCTGGCGTTAGTCTCTCCTGCTTCCTCTCCCTCCATCCTCTTCCCCTCCCTCCCTCTTCCTTTTACCCACCCTCTCTATTTCTCTTTCCCTCCCTTCTCCTTCCCCATCCCTCCCTCCCTCTTCTTCTTCTTCCCCCTGTCTCACTTCATCTTTCCCTCCCTTCTCTTCCCGTTCCTTCTCTCCGTCCTCCCATTTCACTTTCCCTCCCTTCTTCCCTCCCCCCCCCCCCCCCCCCTTGGCGCCAGTCTCTGCCAGTCTCCCTTTCATCTCCACTTATTGCGGTGTCACACAACCACTTTTTCACACAGTTTTTTGATTGGCAAGGTTTTCTCCGACAGCGTATTTGAGATCTATATACTTGCGAGGCCAGTGGTGAAGGGATACTCAACGGTAGCTAGAATGTTAGATGATTTGTAGGAAGTATAGTTTATGGTGAGACGTTAGCATTAGGTCAGTGGCGAAGGGGTAACCCTATAGGCCTATACTGATATAATTATATGTGTGTATAGTATATATATATATACAATAGCTTCGCTTTCCCTTTTCATCTTCCTATTTGTCATTTTCACTTTCTATTATTCTTCCTTGATCTTGCCAGATGTTTACTCTGCAATATCCCATACCATTCGTCTATGTTTAAGGGGGTTCACCTCGCTTTTTTTTTCTCTCTCTCTCTCTCTCTTTGGCTGGTATCCATTCGGCCCCATTCAGCCTACCGTTTGAAGACGTTTACCCCCATTTAGATGTCAATATTTTCCTGGCGAGCGGTAGCGAGCCAGCATATATATGTATTTTTGTTATCACAGCAAGCTAAGTGTGTAAATTTTTCGATATAAAAATGTCTCCGGCGAAGCCGGATTTCTCCATACAATGCTGGCTCGCTATCGCTCGCCAGGAAGAAATCAACACCTGGATGGGGATAAACGTCTTAAAACAGTTGGCTGAATGGGGCCGAATGGATACAAGCTAGAGAAAGAGAGAAAGAGAAAAAAGCAGGTTACCCCCCTTAAATTTGCACTGTATTATCTCCATTTAGTTCTTGTATATATATTGGCTCCCTTCCTGCTCTCCCATCTCCTTCCTCCTTTCCTGAATATATACCTCATCTTCTATTGTGCGTTCTTATCATTCGCCCCTTCCCATCCATCCCTTTCTGTTTCCTCTCTTCCTATATTTCTTCATTTCCTTTCTCCCTTTCTTTCTCCGTCAGCTCTGTTTTGGGGTGTCCTTGTACAACCAATATACATCCACCTTACCCATTGCCCGCTCCCCTTCCATCACCACCCTCTCTATCTATCTCTCTCTCTCTTCCATCACACTGTCACTTATTATTTTCCCCAGGTTTTCCCTCTTACGCTAGGGGAGGGGGGGGGGGGGGGGGAGGGAGGGAGGGGAGGGGAGGGGAGGGGAGGGGAGGGGAGGGGAGCAAGGGGGATAAGGCGACGGAGATATGAATAGGCAAGGGACGTTCTGTAAAGGAATCAGGGGGGAGGGAGAGAGGGAGGGAGGGCGGACGACTGGAGCCAAGAAAGGTTACAGAGGGTTGGTGAGGTCAAGGGGGGTCAGGGAGAGTATTTAGGGTCAGGGGGGAGGGAGGGGAGAGTCTGTAAGGTCAGGGGGTGAGGGGGATCAGGGAGAGTTTGTAGGGCCAGGGGGGAGGGAGGGGATAGTCTGTAGGGTCAGGGGTGGGGGGGGGGGGGTCAGGGAGAGGCTGAAGGATCAGGGAGAGCCTGTGGGGTCAGGGGGGAGATCAGGGAGAGTCTGTGGGGTCAGGGGGAGATCAGGGAGAGTCTGCGGGGTCAGGGAGAGTCTGTAGGGTCACGGGGAGATGGGATGGGAGAGTCTGTAGGGTCAGGGGGGATGGGGGGGTCAGGGGGTATGGGGGGTTAAGGTGATGGGCGTGTAAGGGGGGATGGGGGTGGGTCAGGGAGAGTCTGTAGGGTCAGGGTTCAGGGGGGGCCAGAGAGGTCAAAGGTCGGCACTGGTGAAAGACGCGGTTCGGGGGGCTTGGCTTGACCCACCTCAAACCTGACCTGCATAAAAAAAAGAGGCTCCAGCAGTCTCTAAAGGAAAGGTTGCTGACGGGGGTGGTGGTGGAGTTTGTGGTGGACTGTGCTAGAGTTTGTGGTGGAGGTTGATGCTTTGTGGCAGAGTTTGTGATACATTGTGGTGGAGTTTGTGATACATTGTGGTGGAGTTTGTGGTACATTGTTGTGGAGTTTGTGGTACATTGTGGTGGAGTTTGTGGTACATTGTGGTGGAGTTTGTGGTTCATTGTGGTGGAGTTTGTGGTACATTGTGGTGGAGTTTGTGGTACATTGTGGTGGAGTTTGTGGTACATTGTGGTGGAGTTTGTTGAACATTGTGGTGAAATCTGTGGTCATTGTGGTGGAGTTTGTGGTACATTGTGGTGGAGTTTGTGGTACATTGTGGTGGAGTTTGTGGTGCATTGTGGTGGAGTTTGTGGTTCATTGTGGTGGAGTTTGTGGTACATTGTGGTGGAGTTTGTGGAATATTGTGGTGGAGTTTGTGGAACATTGTGGTGGAGTTTTTTTTTTTTTTTTTTTTTTTAAGAGACAATGAACGGAGGAAGGAAAAACACAGATAAAACAAAAAGGTCCATGTGCCTAAAGGCATCCTCCATTCATAAAATGTTTGTAACAACTGGATTTAAACATTTGTAGATTGTAAGTTTGTGGAAAGCAATTCGAGGGAAGTGAATTCCAAAGAGTAGTAGCTCTGGGGATAAATGAATTCTGATAAGCAGAAGTTCTGCATTGTGGAGGAGAAAGTGTAAATTCATGGGCGCTCTCAGCTGCCCTAGTTCTACGGGGAAAGATGTGGAGAGGCGGCACAATTGAAGCAAGTTCCTCGGAACAATTGCTGTGAAAATATCTGTAGAATAATGCAAGGGATGCAACGTTTCTTCGTATGGATAATGTAGGAAGGTCCTGTGTGATTGCAGGGTTATTGATTAATCTAATAGCTTTATTTTGAATTTTGTCCAACTGCCTCAATGCAACCACTCCACTTCCACCCCACAGAGGTGAACAGTAATCCATCTGAGAACGCACATGACTTTTATATATCACGGCCAACTGCTCGTCAGTGAAGAATTCTCGAACTCTGTACAGGAGTCCCAGTTTTTTTAGAGGCATTCTTAGCAATGCTTCTAACATAATGTGTCCAGCTCAAGTTAGTAGTTAATGTTACACCGAGAATGTCAATACTAGGGGAAGTGGGAATATTTACATCATTAAAAAATATATGGGAGTCAGTGAGATTCTGTCGGTTAGAAAATTGAATGTACTTGGTTTTCTGTGCATTAAAGGAAACTAGATTCTTTTGTCCCCATCCATTAATTCTAGAAAGGTCCTGGTTCAGAGAAATTGCAGTGTTTATTTTTGAATTTATAAGATCGGGTTGGGTGAAAGAATTGGTAAATGTGAAGGAACTGTGGAGTGTTGAGTCATCTGCGTAGGAATGTATTGGATTATGAGTGGTAGATATGAGATCATTGATATGAATGAGGAATATTGTGGTGGAGTTTGTGGAACATTGTGGTGGAGTTTGTGGTACATTGTGGTGTACTGTTGTGGAGTTTGTGGTTCATTGTGGTGGAGTTTGTGGTTCATTGTGGTGGAGTTTGTGGTTCATTTTGGTGGAGTTTGTGGTACATTGTGGTGGAGTTTGTGGTTCGTTGTGGTGGAGTTTGTGGTTCATTGTGGTGGAGTTTGTGGTTCATAGTGGTGGAGTTTGTGGTTCATTGTGGTGGAGTTTGTGGTACATTGTGGTGGAGTTTGTGGTTCATTGTGGTGGAGTTTGTGGTTCATTGTGGTGGAGTTTGTGGTACCCGGCACATTGTGGTGGAGTTTGTTGTACATTGTGGTGGAGTTTGTGGTTCACCGTTGTGGAACACCACCACCAACAACATCACAAGAAGAATGTAGAAAGAAAGAAAATATTTGCAACAGAAAATGTAGACAATGTATCGAGAAGACATGGAGAACTAAAACAAAGACAGGGAAATCTATTAAAATGGAATAAAAACCAATCTGGATGATTACCATGAGTATGTATATATGTATATACTCGGGCACATACTCCATAGCTGGGGGTGGCCGACTCCAGACAGAACCTGAACAGAAACAACAACACATAACAAACAAACAAAATGAGATAAATAATAGTAAATAAATATAAATAAATATAAATAATATAACTCACACACATTTAAATCACCCAGAGACCAAGGTTCACTAGGGTCCTCCAGCACTCCTACGGTCCCAGACCTCCCAAAGAAGTTCCGGTCTCAGCAGGCAGACACACAGCGAAGCTCACCACCACAATGCCCGCCCACCTACTTCCAGGCATGGCCGTTCACAACATAGACCGGCTCCCCGGGCCAGGCGCCTGACAGACTATTATTTAGTTCAACTAGGGCCCGACCTCCTCTCCCTACGACCGCGTTATCACTCATCTATTTACAAGCATTCTCCATTAATTCCTATTATTTACCACTTCTCTTGCCAGTTCTTCACTCATCTCTCTACCTTCCAACGCTTTTATTACACCATCTCTCCCTCTATCATAAGAAGACAAATATAAAGATGAAGAAAGAGAAGACATGAGTGAGCAAAGAAAAAGAAGACAAAGACAAACAAAGAGAAAATGAGTAAGGCAGAGGAATCAAAACACAGGATGGTTAACATAATAATTATCACACACACACACACACACACACACACACACACACACACACACACACACACACACACACATTTTACAGACCTGAGAAATTCATAGCATGTAACTATGTCCTGACGAAGATGTTCCAAGCAGCTAAAAAATGGAATATGTGTGAACAAGAATAAAGAGACAAAAAGAAAGTAAATGAATGAGCGTGAAGAAGAAGAAGAAGAAGAAGAGGAGGAGGAGAAAGAGGGAGTGTGTGTGTGAGAGAGAGAGAGAGAGTGTGTGTGTGTGTGTGAGAGATAGAGAGAGAGTGAGAGTGAGGGAGGGAGAACCTGTAGAGTGTAGAGTGACCGGAAGCCCATGACAATAGTTTAACCACTTACCCTTCGCGTCGCCCTCCTCCATGTCTGACCCTCTCTTCCTTCCTTCCTGACCTGAGAGAGAGAAAGAGAGAGAGAGATATGAGTGTGGAGAGAAGAAAGTCAAATAAAGAAGAACAGTTGAAAGACATGAGTTTTAAGCGACAGGAGAGAGAGATAGAGAGATATGAGTGTGGAGAGAAGCTTGAGAGTGAGAGGAGAAAAACAAATAAAGAAGAACAGTTGAAAGACATGAGTTTTAAGCGACAGGAGAGAGAGAGAGAGAGAGAGAGATATGAGTGTGGAGAGAAGCTTGAGAGTGAGAGGAGAAAAACAAATAAAGGAGAACAGTTGAAAGACATGAGTTTTAAGCGACAGGAGAGAGAGAGAGAAAGAGAAAGAGAGAGAGGTCCTGGTTGATATTACTGGCTTGGTTTAATTACTCTTCTTTACGCAGCCTATCTTTTTTTTTTTTTTTTTTTTAATCACTTGTTCGTCAATGGTCCTTCCTGTCAATTCCTCGCCTGTTTTGTTGGTGTGTTATAGTCGTTCGCCAGGAAAACAAATCGGCACCTAAATAGCACGAAAGGTCTTAATATTGACAAGGAAATGGGGCGGGAGGTCTAAAATCGACAAACTAATTGGACAAACATCTTAAAATCTGAAAACCAATGGAGCTAAACATGAGGGTGAAGGGGATCAATAAAAACGACCCATTTCCCCTTAATATACTGCATATAACTGATGCACACACTGTAGATAGTAAGTACAGTCAAAATTAATAGCTTCCCCGAAAACTTTGGTCGTAAACTGTGTAATTTTAAGATGGGCGTATATAATCGGGGGCCGGGGGAGTGCTGGAGCGACCTTGGTGACCCTGGTCTCTGGGTCTTCTCCTGGGTGACCTGGATGTGTGAGTTTGTGCTTTTTATCTGTGTTTATTCGTTGTTTTATGTTGTTTTTGTGTTTTCCCTGTTCTTGCTCTGTCTTGAGTCGGCTACCCCCAAAATGGGGATTGGGCCTGAGCATATACTGTAGATAGATAGATAGTATATACTTGCTCATTTATATATCTTTATATATATATATATATATATATATATATACAGTATACTGTATATATAGATATATTTTTTCCCTCCCTAGACCTCCATCACCCCCCCCCCCCCCCCCAACCCTCCTTCAAGATAAATGTTTACATTTTTCGATAGAAAAATGTCCCGACCGAAAGGCGGGGTCTCTTAAATTACAGGCTCGCTACCGCTCGCCACGAAAAAATCGACACCTAAAGGACATGAAAAGTCTTAATATTGACAAAGAAATGGGGTGAAAAGTCTTTAAATCGTCAAACTAATGGACCGAACGTCATAAAATCTGAAAACTAATGGGGCTAAACACAAGGAACATGGGGGACCAGAAAAACAACCCATCCCCTTTAAGCTACTATCACTTTCCTTTGGCAGTCCTCAAGCACCCAAGCATATTATTTATTTATTTATTTTTTATTTTATTTTTTATTTTTTTGCATTATCCAATAAAGTTTCAGCTACACATTCCTCTGATGAAACGTGTGAGTACCTCAAAAAATGTCGACTGTCTTCAAACCAAGATATATTATATAGACTAACTTAAGCTGGTAGCTCACGAGACCTTTTATAGTCAACATTCGATGGTCAAAAAAATTCTGGTAAAATTTCTGGAATATTTTGCATTGGTATCGGACACTAGACTGGTGGTGTATGAATTGGTATTGCATTGGTATCGGACTAGGTATTGCATTGGTATCGGACACTAGACTGGTGGTGTATGAATTGGTATTGCATTGGTATCGGACACTAGACTGGTGGTGTATGAATTGGTATTGCATTGGTATCGGACACTAGACTGGTGGTGTATGAATTGGTATTGCATTGGTATCGGACACTAGACTGGTGGTGTATGAATTGGTATTGCATTGGTATCGGACACTAGACTGGTGGTGTATGAATTGGTATTGCATTGGTATCGGACACTAGACTGGTGGTGTATGAATTGGTATTGCATTGGTATCGGACACTAGACTGGTGGTGTATGAATTGGTATTGCATTGGTATCGGACACTAGACTGGTGGTGTATGAATTGGTATTGCATTGGTATCGGACACTAGACTGGTGGTGTATGAATTGGTATTGCATTGGTATCGGACACTAGACTGGTGGTGTATGAATTGGTATTGCATTGGTATCGGACACTAGACTGGTGGTGTATGAATTGGTATTGCATTGGTATCGGACACTAGACTGGTGGTGTATGAATTGGTATTGCATTGGTATCGGACACTAGACTGGTGGTGTATGAATTGGTATTGCATTGGTATCGGACACTAGACTGGTGGTGTATGAATTGGTATTGCATTGGTATCGGACACTAGACTGGTGGTGTATGAATTTAGATGACCGAAATATTTTAAATGTTAACCTATTAGGCTGCCATACTAGCATTGAGCATAAATGTTGAGGGCAAAAGTGCTCGTGTGAGACCGGCTTTAGTCTATATATCTTGCTTCAAACGAGCCAAGATCATGTTTCGATGGAAATTTTATGTTCTGTTTACTTTAAAATGAACACTATAGTTGTAAAATTGCCGTTGAATTCATCCCATGCGAGATAGAAGACAAGATTTTGCCTATAATTAAGTAGCACCCCGTTCTTTACATTAATCATCAATTACAAACCCCAATCTATCTATCTATCTATTGCCTGACGCCGTGATCCGTGAAGGTGTGGCCACGAACGAACCGCCCCCATGCACCTCTGTCCCCAGTCAGTCGACGCCCCTCCCCCCAACCAGCACCGCCTTCGTTCATGTACTTCCTCACTCCATCCTTCCACCTCTCATTCGGTCTACATCTCCCTCTCTGTCCCTCCACCTCGCTCTCATACACTTGAATAAACTAATGAAAGCATATGGTCCTCCCGGGATTCGAACTCGGGACACCACACCCAGAACATAAGCATTTAAACCATTACACCACCAACACAGTAATATAATATACTAATACGGGAATCTGCAAAGGGCCGGGTGACCTATGCGTATCCGATCCCTTTTCATTCAATCTTGATTAACAATTATTGTATTGTACAACACATAATTCTCTGACTTTATCAAATTAATTCGTGGTACTATTGTTCCTTGTCCTAGTTCGTAACATTGATTCCTTTTTGCGCACCTTATGGCACTTTTGTTTTTGTTTTTGTTTTGCTTCCTCGACTTTTTTTTTATGTTTCTCTCCTTTTTATTCTTTCTTGGTTGTATCCATTCGGTCCCATTCAGCCTACTGTTTTAGGACATTTATCCCCATTCAGGTGTCGATTTTTTCCTGGTGAGTGATAGCGAGCCAGCATTTTATGGAGAAAACCGGCTTCGCCGGATAAATTTTTCTATTGAAAAATTTACAAATTTAGCCAGTTGTCTAACTCATTATCCAAAATATGGAGGCTCGCTATCGCTCGCCAGGTATAAATCGACACCTGGATGGGGATAAACGTCTAAAAACATTAGGCTGAACGGGGCCGAATGGATACAACCCTGAGATAAAAAAAAATGATTTTGTCTTACCACACATAATTCCCTGTCTATATAAAATTAATTCGTGGTACGGTACTATTGTTCCTTGTCCTAATTCGTAACATTGATTCCTTTTTCGCTCACCTTATGGCACTTTTGTTTTTGTTTTTGGTAGACTTTTGCTTCCTCGACTCAAGGCATTCCGAGAGTTTAACCCCTTCTTTACCGGCGACGTCTTTTCGATTTTATTGTAGTTATGTTTAGACGATTTTGTGCAGTTTATGAAGGATCTGTGGTAGTATAAAGGGTTAAGAGAGATACTACTGTTAATTGCTGGAGGCCCTTTTTAAACTGCACACAAATCGTCTAATAGTAGCCTGAATAAAGTTAAAAAGACGTCGGCGGTACAGAAGGGGTTAAGGCATTGTTGTTGGTGACTGTGCCTGGTGAGGAATGTTGGTGCAGTGGTGCCAGAGTGAGGTGATGTCATGGGTGCCACTGTGGGGGGTAGGTGCCAAGGGGGGTTCTAAGATGGGGGAGGGGAGAGAAGGGGAAGGGAAGGGGGTAGGGGTGCCAGGTGAGAAGGGGCAGGGGGGGGAGGTGCCAAGGGGGGTCTAAGATGGGGGAGAGGAGCCAAGGGGAGGAAGAGGGGGTGTAAAGGGGATAGGGGTGCCAGGTAGGAAGGGGCAGGGTAATGGGTGCCAGGGGTGAGGGGGAAGGGTAGGGGGTCTTGTCAAAGGTGAGAGGTGGAGGGAGGGTGCCATGGGAGGGTGTGAGGTGGAGGGAGGGTTTTGAGTAACTAGCACTACCATGGACAGTTGTGAAAGAGGAGACAATCTGAGGAGTGAGAGTAAACAGCAACAGGATATGAGGAAGTAGACAAATGGCGTAGACAAGTATGAGAGTATGAAATGTGATATAAACAAAAGAATGTGTTGAACCTTATTATGAACCGTTTCCGGGGATAGGCATAGGCAGGATCAAAGAACAGTAGGTGAAAGAGAAGATAGTGGTAGGAGTGGGCAATGGTATGGTCATGAATAGGGTGCCAGTGTGCCATTGGGAGGTGCCTTTGGAACGAACGCAATTTGGGGCAGTGGTGGGGTGGGTAATGAGTGCCAAGGGTGGGTATAGGAAAGAGGGTGGAGTGCCAAGGATAGGCATACAGATTGGGGGGGGGGTGTCAAGAGTGGGTAATGAGTGCCAAGGGTGGGTATAGGGAAGAGGGTGGAGTGGGTATAAAGAGGGAGGGGGGTGTCAATGGTGGGTATAAGGAGGGAGGGGGTGTCAAGGGTGGGTATAAGGAAGTTGGGAGTGTCAAGGGTGGGGAAGGGAGGGTGGGGGTGTCAAAGGTGGGGAAGGGAGGGTGGGGTGTCAAGGGTGGGGGTGTCAAGGGTGGTGAAGGGTGGTATTAAATGAGGGGAAGCAGGAGGGAGGAAGTGCAAAATGTGTCTGTGTTTATTTATTTTTATTTTTTATTTTTTATTTTATTTTTTTTTGGGGGGGGTTCCAAAAAGGGGAGAGTAGCAGGAAGGGGATGCTATTGAAAGGGTTAAATAGGGGGGGGAATTTGAGAGGGTATCAGTAGGGGGCAAATAATTAAATGATAGGCTTAGTTAGTGGGGGAGGAAGTGCCAAATCGGGGGAGGGTGTGATCTGTGATGGAGAGGGGGGGGGGGGGGAGAGCGAAACTATGAGGGTATCAAGAATATGGGGAGGGGTTGGGGGGGGTGCCAGAGGAGGGGCTATATAAGGGGGATGGGGAGAGGAAGTGCCCAGTGGTGTGTGTGTGTTGGGGGGGGGGGTAACTTGGGGGAGAGTGGGGGGCGGATTTCCCCTTGGCGCCAGGCGTGGGGGGGGGTCTGGGCGCCGTAAGACCTGACCCAGACCTTTTTTGCCCCACCCACTGATTGGTCCGGGGTCTTTGTGTGTGTATGTGTGTGTGTGTGTTTATTATAGTTATGGCTGTTTACACGTCTCAGTAATATGTGGCTGTGTCCTTGTGTGTGTGTGTGTGTGTCAGTGTTTGTATGTGTCTGTGTGTGTGTGTGTGTATTTATGTGCGTGTGTGTGTTATATCTATGGTTGTATACACTGCTCAGTATTGCGTGCCTGTATGTGTATGTGTGTGTGTGTGTACTTGTATGACTGTTTGTCTGAGAGAGAGAGAGAGCGAGAGAGAGAGAGGGGGGGGGGGGGGGAGGGACTAAGATATCAAAGGAAGGCGTCTGTCTATCATTGACTGTCACTGGGTAACTGAAGTATTATAACGGGTGTATGTGTGTGTGCTTCAGAGAGAGAGAGAGAGTGAGTGAGAGTGAGTGAGAAAGAGAGAGATAGATTGATAGATAGAACGATATATAGATAGGTAGGTAGGTAGGTAGGTAGAGAGAGAGAGAGAGAGATGGGGGGGGGGGCGGGGGTTAAGTTAGAGAAAGAGAGCCAAGACACACACACACACACACACACACACACACACACACACACAGACAGACTAAGGTACCATAACAATACCTGCTCTTGTTCATCACTCCTCTTTCAACTTCCGCCTCTCCTTTCACCTGTCCTTCTCAATAACATCATCATCATCATCTTCTTCTTCTTCTTCTTCTGCATCTTCTTCTTCTTCTTCATCTTCTGCATCTTCTTCTTCTTCTTCTGCTGTATCTTCTTCTTCTTCTGCTGTATCTTCTTCTTCTTCTGCTGTATCTTCTTCTTCTTCTGCTGTATCTTCTTCTTCTTCTTCTGCATCTTCTTCTTCTTCTTCTTCTTCTTCTTCTTACACCAAAAATGCCATCCCTCTTTTTTCTTCTTCTTCTTGCCTCACCAATTCCATCCATTTTTTTCTTTCTTCTTCTTTTATCACCAATTCCATTCATCTTTTTCTTTCTTCTTTCTTCTTCTTATTGCCTCACCATTTCCATCCATCCTTCTCTTTCTTTTCTTCTTGCCTCACCACTTCCGTCCATCTTTTTCTTTCTTCTTCATCTTGCCTCACCAATAACTTCATCTTTTTTCTTTCTTTCTTTCTTCCTCTTCTTCTTCTTCTTCTTCTTGCCTCATCAATTCCATCTTGTTTCCTTCTTAACTTCCTTCCATTCTTCCTTCAACAAATGTATCTTGTCATTATTCCCTCTGTTCCGCCTCTTCTCTCTCTCCCGTATTGTGTTCCTCCGTAATTATCACTCGTATTCGGCTTATCCCTTAACCCTTTCCGTATTTCAGAACGCATTTCTTCCCTATATTTTGTGTATCATTCGTCGATTTTATTCAGCTTAGGAAAATATTACGTTAGTCAGAGGATTAATTGTGATGTATGTTAACCCCTTCGATTCAAGAGGGCCTTCTCAAGCTGTGTACAATTGTCTAATGTTTGCTAAAATATACACTAGTCAAATATGAATGCTTATTAAGGGGGGTCACCGGTTTTTTTATCTTTTTCTCCTTTTCTCTCTTTCCCAGGCTTGTATCCATTCGGCCCCATTCAGCCAACTATTTAAAGACGTTTATCCCCATCCAGGTGTCGATTTTTCCCTGGCGAGCGATAGCGAGCCAGCACTGTTTGAAGAAATCCGGCTTCGCCGGATACATATTTCTATCGAAAAATTTACAAATTTAGCAAATTTAGCTTGCTGGAAAATATTGACACCTGGATGGGGGGATTCAGTAGGCTAAATGGGGCCGAATGGAAACAAGCCAAAGAGAGAGGGAGAGAAAGATTAAAAAAGCGAGGTGGGCTCCCTTAACCGTAAATGGTCCGAGGGAGATTTTTGTCAGCCTCCCATGTTTAGCTCCAATAGTTTGGAGAATTGATGACGTTTCAACCCATTATTTTGGCGAAAATAGATGCTTCACCCCATAGATGCTTCACCCCATGCAATCATTCCAAAACTCGCGCGATGAGGCCATAGCACGCCTTTCTTCTGATCTATCAACAGTTGTTACAGTTTCTGATTGGGGCAGAGAAAATCTTGTTAGTTTCAATGCTTCCAAAACCCAATGTTTCCATCTATCTAACCGTCACCATTGTCCACACAGCTATCCCATATTCTTCAATAATACACAAATCGACCCTTTATCTTGTCTCAGTGTTCTTGGCATTTCTTTTTCTCCTGGCCTTTCTTGGAAAGATCATATTACCACTCTTGCTAAATCAGCTTCCTAGAAGTTAGGTGTGCTCAACCGCCTCCGTGGGTTCTTACCCCCTCACAGACTTGCTCTATATAGGAGGACAGTGCATATGTATAGAGTATTGTTCGCATGTGTGGGGAGCTTCCACCCATACCGCACTTCTCGAAAGGGTAGTGTCAAAAGCATTTCTTCTCAACAACTCACTTTCTCTTACTAACTCCCTACAATTCTCTCTCTCTCTCTCTCTCTCTCTCTCTCTCTCTCTCTCTCTCTCTCTCTCTGTCTCTCTCTCTCTCTCTCTCTCTCTCTCTCTCTCTCTCTCTCTCTCTCTCTCTCTCTCTCTCTCTCTCTCTCTCTCTCTCTTTCTCTCTCTCTCTCTCTCTCCACGCCTCAATGTTGAATCTCTTATTCAACTGCTATTACAATAATCAGTGTTCTTCAAAGTTTGTTCAGTGTATACCTCCCCTCTTACGGAGAATGAGGGGTACACGCCTTTCAACACACTCACACCCCGATCATATATATACAGTATATATATATATACAGTATATATGTGTGTGTGTGTGTGTGTGTGTTGCATTGGTATAAGAAAGTAGACTGAAACTAGAGTAAGCTAAGTGACAGTCATATGGAATATGTACAGTACCGGCACCGGTACCTCATAAGTTACCAGTACAGTGTTTTATAAGAGTTAAGGGGAGATTTCCACTTGAGGGATTTTTTTCTTGACTCCTTTCTCCCTCATGTTTAGCCCCATTGTTTTTCTAATTTTAAGACGTTTGCCCCATTATTTTGACGATTTTAAGAAATTTCAACCCATTTCTGTCAATTTTAAGACCTGTCGTGCCATTTAGGTGTCGATTTTATCTTGGCGAGCGATAGCGAGCCTGTAATTTAAGAGAAACCGGCTTTCAGCCGGGACATTTTTCTACCGAAAAATGTACAAATTTATCTTGAAAGGGGGTCAAGGGGGTGTAATCTTAAGCTTGAAGGATATCTAGGGACCAAACTAAAAACCTCCCCTTAAAGGAAATAGTGTTGTAGTGGCTTTTCAGTACCGTACCGTACTATCCAAACTTGTATATATATTTGAGGACTTATACCACCTATACCACCTATACCACCTATACCACTTATACCACCTATACCACTTATACCACCTATACCACTTATACCACCTATACCACTTATACCACCTATACCACTTATACCACTTATACCACCTATACCACTTATACCACCTATACCACTTATACCACTTATACCACTTATACCACCTATACCACTTATACCACCTATACCACTTATACCACCTATACCACCTATACCACCTATACCCCTATACCACCTATACCACCTATACCACTTATACCACCTATACCACTTATACCACCTATACCACTTATACCACCTATACCACTTATACCACCTATACCACTTATACCACCTATACCACTTATACCACCTATACCACTTATACCACTTATACCACCTATACCACCTATACCACCTATACCACCTATACCTCCTATACCACCTATACCACCTATACCTCCTATACCACCTATACCACCTATACCTCCTATACCACCTATACCTCCTATACCACCTATACCACCTATACCACCTATACCACCTATACCACTTATACCACTTATACCACTTATACCACCTATACCACTTATACCACCTATACCACTTATACCACCTATACCACCTATACCACTTATACCACCTATACCACTTATACCACCTATACCACTTATACCACCTATACCACTTATACCATTTATACCACCTATACCACCTATACCACTTATACCACCTATACCACTTATACCACTTATACCACCTATACCACTTATACCACCTATACCACCTATACCACTTATACCACCTATACCACTTATACCACCTATACCACTTATACCACCTATACCACCTATAGATACTAATCATTAAAACTAATTAGGTAGGTAAACATACTCTTAACTATTATTATTTTTAGGCTCCATTTAGGAATCCTTGCTTCATGATGTCACCAGTTGAGTTCAACCTTCGAGTTGCCAAAATAAATATCTATTTTAGAAACTTAGCTGGCAAATGTAAAATTAGTATTGTCTATTGCTTATTACGGTACATCGTATTCATTGATTTATAAAGCAAAGTAAAAGATACATGTAGATATCAAGGGACCTTTAGAATCCAAGAGAGATATAGTTAGAATCAATACTTTACCGAAATAAATGTTATATATATATATACCGGTATATATACTGTATATATATACAGTATACCGATGAACTACTGTATTTTAATATTGAAAGTTACCTTTAATGTTTCTGTCGCCAAATTTCAACATGTTTTCTGTATTACATAGTTTCATGTCCTTTAATCTGGTCTATTCAGACAATAATTATAATCTTTGTAAAACGGTGCATTACATGTTCAGCACTATTATTGATTATTCATTTGATAATTATATATTAACATTAAATTAGTTATATATTCGTTTCAGTTCATACTAAGTCTTATAGTTGAATATTAGCTCCTTTATCTTCATTTACCAAATAAATTCCCTCGCATTCATAGACTTCGTTTATACCTTAATTGTCCATTCAATCTCTCTCTCTCTCTCTCTCTCTCTCTCTCTCTCTCTCTCTCTCTCTCTCTCTCTCTCTCAGACAGACAGGCGACTCAGGAGAGAGATGGCGTAGGATTGAGAGATAGAGGAAGAGATTAAGAGAGCCATGGTAGGATTAAGATAGACGGATATGGAAAGTGATTGGAAGAGAGAGAGAGAGAGAGAGAGAGAGAGAGAGAGAGAGAGAGAGAGACGGAGATGGAAAGTGATTGGAAGAGAGAGAGAGAGAGGGGGAGGGAGATGGACAGAGAGAGAGAGAGAGGGGGGGGAGAGAGTGAATGAGAGTGTGAGATAAATAGTTACATATAGTTGCACATATACAGAGAGAGAGAGAGAGAGAGAGATAGATAATGATGTAGGTAATAATGATGATGGTGATGATGATGATGATGATGATGTACACATAGGGTCCGGATGGCGCCACCACCACCACCACCACCACAGATAGTTAGAGTCTAGTCATAGATTCCGGTTCCCGTGATAATGTTACGTACGCGGTCTTGTTGTGTATGGCCAAGTTCACTACAGCCGGTTTTTTATTTATTTTTTAAACATCCCCCTAGATCCCATTTCGAGATTAATTTGTACATTTTTCGGTAGAAAAATGTCACGGCCGAAGGCCGATTCCTCCCAAAATTAGAGGCTCGCTTACGCTCGCCAGGAAAAAAATTGACAACTAGAGGACACGAAAGGTGTTAATATTGACCAAAAAAATTAGGGAAAGGTCTCAAAATCGCCAAACGAACGGAACGAATGTCTTTAAACCTCAACACTAATATGCTAAACATGAGGGAGAAGGGGGTCTAGAAAAAGCGAGTACTACCCCCTTAATGGCAATGCTAACTTGGCAATAACATAGTGCACAGATATATAGGACATTCATAGTAGTATCGATAACTTGGCAATAACATAGTGCACAGATATATAGGACATTCATAGTAGTATCGATAACTTGGCAATAACATAGTGCACAGATATATAGGACATTCATAGTAGTATCAATAACTTGGCAATAACATAGTGCACAGATATATAGGACATTCATAGTAGTATCAATAACTTGGCAATAACATAGTGCACAGATATATAGGACATTCATAGTAGTATCGATAACTTGGCAATAACATAGTGCACAGATATATAGGACATTCATAGTAGTATCGATAACTTGGCAATAACATAGTGCACAGATATATAGGACATTCATAGTAGTATCAATAACTTGGCAATAACATAGTGCACAGATATATAGGACATTCATAGTAGTATCAATAACTTGGCAATAACATAGTGCACAGATATATCATAGTAGTATCAATAACTTGGCAATAACATAGTGCACAGATATATAGGACATTCATAGTAGTATCGATAACTTGGCAATAACATAGTGCACAGATATATAGGACATTCATAGTAGTATCAATAACTTGGCAATAACATAGTGCACAGATATATAGGACATTCATAGTAGTATCAATAACTTGGCAATAACATAGTGCACAGATATATAGGACATTCATAGTAGTATCGATAACTTGGCAATAACATAGTGCACAGATATATAGGACATTCATAGTAGTATCAATAACTTGGCAATAACATAGTGCACAGATATATAGGACATTCATAGTAGTATCGATAACTTGGCAATAACATAGTGCACAGATATATAGGACATTCATAGTAGTATCAATAACTTGGCAATAACATAGTGCACAGATATATAGGACATTCATAGTAGTATCGATAACTTGGCAATAACATAGTGCACAGATATATAGGACATTCATAGTAGTATCAATAACTTGGCAATAACATAGTGCACAGATATATAGGACATTCATAGTAGTATCGATAACTTGGCAATAACATAGTGCACAGATATATAGGACATTCATAGTAGTATCAATAACTTGGCAATAACATAGTGCACAGATATATAGGACATTCATAGTAGTATCGATAACTTGGCAATAACATAGTGCACAGATATATAGGACATTCATAGTAGTATCAATAACTTGGCAATAACATAGTGCACAGATATATAGGACATTCATAGTAGTATCGATAACTTGGCAATAACATAGTGCACAGATATATAGGACATTCATAGTAGTATCGATAACTTGGCAATAACATAGTGCACAGATATATAGGACATTCATAGTAGTATCGATAACTTGGCAATAACATAGTGCACAGATATATAGGACATTCATAGTAGTATCGATAAATCAGCTGCTATGGGATTAAATTGATCGTCAGCTGAAAACAAACTGACTATAGTATGCCGATAATCTAGGAATTTAATTTATTTCTAGTCACCATCACTTTACCTTGCTAGTTCTTATAGCTCGTGAATAGTACTTTATGTTTCACGAGGTAGAAATGTGGAGTTGGTTACCCTCCCACTAAACCTCACACAAATTATCATAAAGGTTTTCGGTGGACTATTGGTTTTGACTGTACACTGTATAATATGTTTACTATATAATTTATAATAGGCGAAGATATTTCTTCCTTTACAGCTGATGTTTTAACATTTGAAAGGAGATTAGAACGCTATTATTATCCTCCTTTCAGGATTTGTTTTATATTAGTACCCCCCCCCCCCCCCCAACACACCTTTGTTATTGTTCTCCAATTTAAAAATCATGACGGGAACATCACAATACAGTCCCCTCTACAAGTCAGTCTCACTTCACACTATAAGTTCTCCCCATCACAATTTCATCTCACTTCACACTACAATTTCTCCCCACCACAGTGCCATCTCACCCCCACCACAAGTTGTCCCCACTACAATTCATTTCTCACCCCCCACTACAATTTCTCCCCACCACAATTCCATCTCTCTCCCCACCACAAGTCAGTCTGGGCCCTTAACCTTTGCTCCCTCGCCAATATGGTAGAGAAAGTTTTTATACCTTATTGACTGAGCACCATTTATGTGCATGTTTACCGGGGAACATGTTTTTGTGCACCAGTGTCTGAACATTTGCCTCAGTTGTTGGAGTCCAGTATATTTGGGTTGTATTTCAGCTTGCCTCAAAATTCTCCTCCTTTATACAATGAGTTCATATGTGATTCGCTCAGATATGTACTGACTACTTCTGTTATTACTACCCACCACTATTGCTACTAATACTACTAATACTAATACTAAAGAAATACTAATAATATATTTACTTGACAATAATAAAAATACAAATAATTTAAAAAATAATATTAATACTTAGATTCTTAGAATATTGTGAAGAAACTAAAACAAAACAAAAATAATAATAATAATAATAATAATAATAATAATAATAATTAATAAATGAACATATAGACCAACAAACAAGCACTAGTCCCTTAATATGCAGACATAAGTAACAATTACAGGAGTGGATATGGATCAATGCTAGTGGTTGTGGTTAAAATGATGGAGACATGTACATGATACGGTGGTGGTGACATGCAAGATATTATTTTATATTTTCTGTGTGGATGAGGGATACAAAAGGTAAAACTGCCTGTGACGAGTGCCTCCCCCAGATATGAAAGAGTGATAGGGCCAAAATCAAGGAATGTTCGAGCCAAAATGCCTGGACACACGGAGTTTGAAGCAATTTAAGTGATAACAATGTGATAATGATGGAAAATGCATGACAGTGGTGGTATAATTAGTAGAAGTGGATGATGTGAAGTGGAGGTTGTGACGTGGAAGGTATAGTTTATTCGCTGTAAGTAGGCGAGAAATCATCACCTCTAAACTCTGTAACTCAAAAACGACTAGAGTAATCGAGCTAATATTTCTACCATTTGTGAAGCGTCAGTCGAGGAATAGATGTGGAAATTTACAGCCAATTTGCTCTAGCCCTTTTTGAGTTACAGAGGATAGAGGTCATGATTTCTCGCTTACTTACAGCAAATAGACTATAGTAAGTGGTGGATCTGATGGCGCTCCAGACAGACAGACAGGCAGACAAACAGACAGATAGACAGACAGACAGAAAAACAGACAGACAGACAGATAGGCAGACAGACAAGCAGACATAATAAAGTTAGGTGAAGGATAGGCTGGTAGTGGTAGTGATAATGGTGGTGATGATGGTGGTTGTGATTAGAGGTGATCAAGGTGATGACATAAAAGGTAGCAGTTATGGTAGTGGTGGTGGCTCTACTGCACACACACACACACACACACACACTAGATGCAGTCTAACGTATAAATCTAATTTAAATTAGTCAATTACCCTCTTGCACCTTTCATTATTATCTGTTTTACATATATTATGTAGAAATATTCTCATATGTCCATCATTTAGTATTTAAAATGTGTATTTTCAGCCCCATCAGGCTGCCAATAAGCAATAAACCATTTATTAGTATTATTTATTATTACACACACACACACACACACACACACACACACACACACACACACACACACACACACACACACACACACACATACACACATAATAATAATAGTGTTGTTGTTGTTGGTGGTGGTGGTGGTGGTAGTAGTAGTTATAGTAGTGATAGTGGTGTTGGTGCTGCAGACAGACATAATAGTGTAGCCCTAGTGTTGGTGGTGGTGGTGGTGATAGTAGTAGTTATAGTAGTGATAGTGGTGTTGGTGCTGCAGACAGACATAATAGTGTAGCCCTAGTGTTGGTGGTGGTGGTGGTGGTGGTGGTGATAGTAGTAGTTATAGTAGTGATAGTGGTGTTGGTGCTGCAGACAGACATAATAGTGTAGCCCTAGTGTTGTTGTTGGTGGTGGTGGTGGTGATAGTAGTAGTTATAGTAGTGATAGTGGTGTTGGTGCTGCAGACAGACATAATAGTGTAGCCCTAGTGTTGGTGGTGGTGGTGGTGATAGTAGTACTTATAGTAGTGATAGTGGTGTTGGTGCTGCAGACAGACATAATAGTGTAGCCCTAGTGCTGGTGGTGGTGGTGGTGGTGGGGTGGTAGTGGTGGTGGTGGTGGTGGGGTGGTAGTGGTGGTGGTGGTGATAGTAGTAGTTATAGTAGTGATAGTGGTGTTGGTGCTGCAGACAGACATAATAATAGTAGTGTTGGTGGTGGTGGTGGTGATATCCTTGTTGTGGTATCCGACCTTCGCGTTAGGCCGAGCTGGCGCCACGGTTCAGCCCCTCCCCTCCCCTCAGAGCCCCCCCCCCCCCCCCCCCCCCCCCGGACCCCCTCCCCTCAGTAAACACTTCACTCTATACCTGCGGGGGGGAGGGAGAGGTGGAGGAAAGATAAAGGTGGCAATGGTGGGACTTGTGGTGGGGAGGGGGGGGGGGGGAACTGGTTGGGGAAGGTGAGGGAGAGAAAGAGGTAAAACTGGTGGGGAATGTTGTGGAAACGAAGGGATGGGGAGGAGAGGAGAGGAGAGGAGAGAGAGAGAGAGGTGGAGAGAGAGAGAGTTGGAACTGGTGGAGGAGGGTGGGGAGAGAGTTGGAACTGGTGGAGAGAGAAACAGGGAGAGGTGGAACTGGTGGGGGAAGGTGGAGAGAGAGAGGTGGAACTGGTGGAGGAAGATGGAGAGAGAGGTGGAACTGGTGGAGAGAGAAAGAGAGAGAGGTGGAACTGGTGGAGGAAGGTAGGGAGAGAGGTGGAACTGGTGGGGTAAGGTGAAGAGATAGATATGTGGAACTAACTGGTGGAGAGAGAGAGAGAACAAAAGAGAGAGAGACTGATCGTAAGTGAACATAACAAACCACACACATATTGGCCAAACACTGTAACTTTCAACTTGTTAATTAGTGAGCATATCGGAATTGTTATAAATGCATGGCTTATAACGTCATAGGGTCCAGACATTGACTCTTAATTTAGTATCAGTATTATGACAAGTTGGGTCACTGTGCGGGAACTGTGTTGTGTGGTTTGAAAAGTGGAATGTGTAATTTTTTCATGACCATCTCAAAGGATTTAATCACATGACCTTGAAAGAAATACTGTAGAACTTACATATTTCCTATGTGACAATTACGTAACTATGTAGACGAAGCTCAAAAAATAGAAGTAAGAAAAATTATAATAAGGGTACATTAAAAAGCAAGACAGGCAATACATTACCGGTACTTTCTGGGATAAAATAAATATGTAGCATTGGCATCACACACACACACACACACACACACACACACAAACACACACACACACCTCATAAGCAGGCATTTAAAAAACTAGTTGTATCTCCTCGCCACACACATATACGCACAGAGAGAGACAGACAGACAGACAGACTCAAGGCATGCCATTGCAACACAGACAAGAGCGAGTCAAACAACAACAACAACATACAGTCAACATTCACATTCCTCATAAGCAAACATTTAAGGGGAGAAAGGTTTAGTTATTGGTCGGTTTATATATATATATAAAAAAAAAAAAAATATATATATATATATATATATATATACGGTATATATATACAGTATATATAAATATATATATATATATATATATATATATATATATATATATATATATATATATATATATACCCTGTATATATATATATATAAGAACATAAGAACATAAGAAAATGGGAGTCTGCAGAAAGCCGATTGGCCTAAGCAAGGCAGATCCCTGTCCCACACAACCCCAATTCAATTACAAAGCCCAATTATAGGCTTCACACTCTAATACCCTGAGGATCATTTTACCAAAACGGTTAGAGATTAACGCAGGATTATGGAGGTCTGCAGAGCGCTGATTGGCCCAACCCGGCTGATCCCCCTTCACACCCAACCCTTCTGGTCCATATGCTTATCTAATTTTATCTTAAAGCTCCCTACAGTTTTAGATCCCACTATAGCACTTGGTAGTCCATTCCACCCATCTACAACTCTGTTACCAAACCAATACTTGCCTATATCTTTTCTGAAACGAAATTTATCTAATTTGAAACCATTGGTACGAGTTCTTTCGCTATCACTGAGCTTTAGTACATTTGCCATGTCCCCTTTGTTAATCCCACTAACCCACTTGAACACCTCTATCATATCCCCTCTAACTCTGCGTCTCTCTAACGAATGTAAACCTAATTTCTTCAACCTTTCTTCATACGAAAGATTTCTAATATTATGGATCATTTTTGTCATTCTACGCTGTACTCTCTCCAATGAATCTATGTCCATTCTGTAATAAGGACACCAAAATTGGACAGCATAATCCATGTGGGGTCTCACTAATGACAAGTAAAGTTTTAAGATAACATCAGCAGTTCTGTTACTCACACTCCTAGAGATGAACCCGAGAATCCTGTTTGCCTTATTACGAACGCTTATACACTGTTTTCTAGGCTTCAAATCATTGCTAACAAACACACCTAGATCTTTCTCGCAGTCTGAATTTTCTAATTCTAAATTAGCTAGTTTATATTTAACATTTGTTTGCATCTTCCCTATCTTTAATACCTTGCATTTGTCAATGTTAAACTTCATCTGCCAATTTACTGACCATTCATGTAAGGTATCTAGATCCCTTTGGAGGCACTCTATATCGCTATCTGAATCAATTGATCTCCCTATTTTAGTATCGTCTGCGAATTTACTTATCCTACTAGTTATACCTAAATCTAGGTCATTTATGTATATAAGAAACAACAGGGGACCTAATACCGATCCCTGGGGGACACCACTTTTGACTGCTCCCCATTCTGACTTGGTACCATTTATGCTGACTCTCTGCTTCCTACCAATTAGCCATGACCTAATCCATCCTAACAACGCCCCACCTATTCCATGTGCCTCAACCTTTCTCATCAATCTCTCATGAGGGACTCTGTCGAAAGCTTTACTGAAATCTAAATATATAATATCATATGACTTGTCATTATCTACTGCTTCATATACCTCTGAGAAAAAACTAAGCAAATTAGTAAGGCAAGACCGTCCCTGAGTGAATCCATGCTGAGAAGAATTGATTAAGTTAAATGTTTCTAAGTGGTTTCTCATTTTCCTAGCAATAATTGACTCTAGTAGTTTTCCTATGATTGAAGTGAGACTAATGGGACGGTAATTGGATGCTATTGATTTATCACCTTTTTTGAAGATCGGAACTACATTTGCAAGCTTCCAAGCTTCTGGAACTATACCTGTTTCTAAAGACTTGTTAAATAGAAATGTTAATGGATAACTTAACTCATCTCTGCATTCTTTTAATACTCTAGCATATACCTCATCAGGACCAGGCGATTTATGAGGTTTCAGTCTGTCAATTTCCTTAA
>CM064551.1:39682718-39745760 GCA_032716605.1 Paralithodes platypus
AAGACGTTTACCCCATCCAGGTGTCAATATTTTCCTGGCGAGCGGTAGCGAGCCAGCATATATATATTTTTGTTTTGACAGCAAGCTAAATTTGTACATATTTCGAAAGAAAAAATTCTCCGGCGAAGCCGGATTTCTCCATACAATGCTGGCTCGCTATCGCTCGCCAGGAATAAATCGACACCTGGATGGGGATAAACGTCTTCAAACAGTAGGCTGAATGGGGCCGAATGGATACAAGCCAGGGAAAGAGAGAAAAGGAGAGAAAGATAAAAATAAAGCCGGTGATTCCTCTTAAGGACCCGACAGGCCAACGTGAAGGAATGCCCGGATCCGACCCTTGCCTATCTAGCCTATTTCGGGAACTCGGGAAGTTTCGGAAATGGTTTAAGGGGAGATGGGCCGTTTTTTGTTTTGGTCTATTAATTTATTTATTCCTTTATTTCTTAATTTCCTCACTAGACCTCCATCAAGCTTAGAAAAAACAATCCCTAGATAAATGTGTACATTTTTCGGTAGAAAATTTTCCCGGCTGAAGGCCGGTTCCTCTTAAAATGTCAGGCTCGCTATCGCTCGCCAGGAAAAAATCGACACCTAAATGGCACGAAAGGTCTTAAAATTGACAACGAAATGGGGCGAAAGTTGTTGAAATCGCCAAACTAGTGTGCCGAACGTCATATAATCTCAAAACAAATGGGGCTTCACACGAGGGAGAAAGGGGACCAGAAAAAACGACCCATCTTCCCTTAAATAGCGGCACACGTCATCGAGATGGTAGAGTATTCGTATCCGTATATTGGGCTCCGACTATTATATGGGAACTGGGTTGGTGGTGTAATGGTTTAGATGCTTATGTTCTGGGTGTGGTGTCCCGAGTTCGAATCCCGGGAGGACCATATGCTTTCATTAGTTTATTCAAGTACATTGGGGGTTTGTAGTTGATGATTAATGTTAAGAACAGGGTGTTACTTAACCCATTCTGTACCGGAGACGTCTTTTCAATTTTAATCTTGGCACTATTAGACGATTTTATTCCGTTTAAATGGGGCCTCCAACAATGAAGAGGTTTCAAACTATCTCACTTAACCCTTTTTACTACCACAGATCCTTCTTAAACTGCACAAAACCGTCTAAATATAACTAGAAGAAAGTTAAAATGACGTCGCCGGTAAAGAAGGGGTTAGTCAAGAGATCTACTTTTATGGCTGCGTTTTTCTGCAACTCTGGTCTTGTAACTTCTGACTTTATAATGTTTACTAGCAGGGGTACCCGGCGTTGCCCGGGTAATCACCATAATCACCATCACTACTACCACCACTACTACTACCATAATCACCATCATCAATCACTACTACCACAATCATCACAATACTACTACTACCATAATCACCGGCCTCGACCTCCCTGTGCCTCATTAAACGGCGACCTCGATTTCGGCCGCTAAATGACCTCTGATTTTGGATCTGACCTCATCCGTACCCCCATTTTGGGGGGCTGCGAACAACTTTCGTTCCATACACCTTTTCGATCGGAGGCCTCCTTCTGCCCCAAACGGCCATTTTTTTCGCATTTTTTTCGCTCCCGTATACTACATAAGTTGTGCCGAAAATGTTATTAAACAAAAGTGTCTCTGATTTCCACTAAAGTCGCCTAAAACCATCTCCAAAGCCTGGGCTTTCCAACGGTGCCCCACACTCCCACCTGGCACCAAAACTGTGGGAGGAGTTTAGTAACAAAGGTCGGGTAGGTCGGGTAACTGACAGACAGACAGACAAACATTGACCTTTATTTATTAAGATAATATTTACAATGATGCAGCCACCTAATGTACGGTGGCGCTAATAAGTCATGTCTCAGCTGGCATTACGTTTGGCTCGCTCTGTGCTGTATTAATGTCTGCCAGATGGTGAAAAAGGGTGGGAAAGTGTAGGAACATGTTTGTATCTCACTCAAAAAGAAGAAATCCTGTGTAAATATTGCCGATACCAATTATTGATCAAAACGTAATTGGTTCCGAGACATCACTTAATTATTAGCCCGACTGTACAATGAAAGAGCAAATTCGTGTCGTCAATTTTGGTGAAGACATCTGGTAAAGGGCTAAACTTTCGGTCACTGTGATAAGGCTCTCATGTTTCACGAGTTATAGTAAATCATCGGACAAAACAGCGACGCTACTTTCGGGTTTGGTTGTACCCTACTCTACCTTCAGAAATGTTGCCTGAACAAAGTGAACTATCGAAAATTTCCAGGAGAAGCGTTGTTGTGTCTTGTTTCGTAGTCTATGTATTCATCTGCTAATATATTTTTTAGTGTCCTCGCTAGACCTCCATTAAGCATATAAAAACACCCCATAGACCCCCTTTCTAGATCAGTTTGTAAATTTTTCGGTAGAAAAGTGTACCGGCCGAAGGCCGGTTCCTTCTAAAAATTCAGGCTCCCTATTGCTCGCCAGGAAAAAATCAACACTGTAATGGGACGAAAGGTCTTAATATTGAAAAAGAAATGGGACAAAAGGTCTTAAAATCGACAAACTGATGGAACGAACGTCTTAAAATCTCAAAACTAATATGCTAAACATGAGGGAGAAGAGGGTCCAGAAAAAGCGAATACCCTCTCCTTAAACGTGGCACCTTAATAAGTATATACCCGGAAAGGCCCCGTAATGGATTCCAGTAACAGCGACCATCGTACGATAACTTTCACTTTAAAGTTTACTAGTAACGAACCAAATAGTAGCATCGAAAAAGTCCCTAATTTCAAGAAAGCAAACTTCCATAAACTTAGACCTATGTTTAAAGAAACTGACTGGAGCTTTTTAATTAACAATAACGACATAAATACATCTTGGAAGTTATTCGAAACCACTTACCTAAAAGCAGTGCAAGACTGCATACCATCGAAAATACGGCGTCCAGGCCATAATAATAAGCCCAAATGGTGGAATAAAGATATTTCAAACTGCCTGCTTGCTAAAACAATTGCTAATGATAGATTAAAATCCTCACAAAATGACGAAGACCGGGTGAAATTTGTAGAGGTACGACGCAAAGCCAAAAAGTTAATTAAGCAAAGTAAAAAGACCTTAGAGTTACAAATTGCGAATCAAAGTAAAACAAACCCGAAAGAATTCTATAGTTATATCAGAAAGAAAAAAGTAGTTACTTCAACTGTTGGACCGTTAGTCGATGAAAATGGAGAATACACCAAAGACGAAGTACAAATGAGTAATGCCCTCAATACCTTCTTTGCATCAGTTTTTACAACAAAAGACCTCAGTGATATCCCTACACCATCGCCGATTCAGATTGATAATTCAGATGTTCTAAGCAATATCACCGTTACAGAGAGAGAAGTATTGAATTGTTTAGATAAACTCAAGGTAAATAAAAAGCCAGGACCTGATATAATCTCGCCTAGAGTTCTAAAGGAAGCTAAGGATGAGCTCTCCAAACCACTGACATTACTATTCAATAAATCCTTGCAGTCTGGAACTATGCCTGATCAGTGGAAGCTAGCCAACGTAACACCGATATTAAAAAAAGGCAGCAAATCCCTACCCAGTAACTATCGTCCAATTAGCTTAACCTCAGTTGTATGTAAAATGCTAGAAACGGTCATAAGAGACAGACTCGTAAATCACTTAGAGGAAAATAACATACTTAAAGATACTCAACACGGCTTTCGTAAAAAAAGTTCCTGTTTAACAAACCTCTTAGACTTCTTCCACGATATCCTCAACCTCTACGATGAGAGTAAAGCTGTAGATATTATATATACCCGGTACCTTGATTTTCAAAAGGCCTTTGACAAAGTTCCCCACAAACGTTTACTGCTAAAACCAAAAGCGCATGGAATACAAGACGGTGTGTTGAAATGGATAGAAAATTGGCTCAGCAACAGAAAGCAAAGGGTAGTCATAAACGGTAAGGCATCTAAATGGACCAATGTAAGTAGCGGGGTACCCCAGGGATCGGTACTAGGACCAATTCTCTTTCTAATTTACATCAACGACATAGATGAGGGTCTCACCTGTACAATCTCAAAATTTGCTGACGATACAAAAATTGCAAATAGCGTACTCTCAAAAGAACAAGTTGACGATATGCAACACAATCTAGATAAATTGTTATGTTGGGCCCAAATTTGGCAAATGAGTTTCAATGCGGATAAATGTAAATTACTACATGTCGGATACCTAAATGAGAAAGCAAACTATTCGATGAATGGCACTTAGCTTAAGAATGTAAACAGAGAAACCGATCTGGGAGTAACAATATCGAGTAACCTAAAACCGAGTCAACAATGTTCAGAAGTTGTTAAGAAGGCAAACAAAATAATTGGCTTTATAGGCAGGTCATTTGAGCATAAATCCAAAGAAGTTATCCTAACCCTTTACAATTCCTTAGTCCGCCCTCTTCTGGAATACTGCGTTCAATCCTGGTGCCCTTATTACCAAAAAGACATAAACAAGCTAGAACGAGTTCAACGTAGAGTTACCAAAATGATACCTAGCCTAAAGAACAAACCATACGAAGAGCGTCTTAGAGAATTAAATCTATTTCCTTTAACCCAGCGCAGATTAAGAGGTGACTTAATTCAAGTGTTCAAAATCATCAAAGGCATCGACAATATGAACTGTAGTAAGTACTTCACTATCGACCAATCTAATTACACGCGGGGAAACGGTTGCAAAATTATCGGTAAATCTTTTAACTCGCACGAATCTAAGAATTTCTTCTTCAATCGAGTTGTCAACTTGTGGAATGGGCTTCCCCGAAACGTTATAGACTGCATCACCGTTGATTCATTTAAACTCCGCCTAGACAAATATCTCTCATCAAACCCGCGACTGACTGCGTTTGTAAATGAATAACTTTATTTTATCCCCCCCTCAGTTACTAACCCATCTGTCCTCTACTAACTTCCTAATCCTGCCACGGACATTAGTTCCAGGGCAGTAATTCCCTTTCCAATGTTCCCTTACCCACTCTAAACCACTGTTTGGACACTTGATCCTCAGTGTTTTGGAGGACAAGCAACCTAGAAGGGTCACTAGACCTGTTGTTGCTTGATTTCCTTTGTACTCCTTTGTACAGTATATATCCGACCTCGCCCACATCCACATGGAGGGAGATTTGGGTGCGTCTCTTAGTACCCGGAAGGTTATGAGACATTCGTGGTGATCATTGTAATCACACTCAGTTGTCGCTCCAAATCCATGAGCTACCAAATCCATGAGCTACCAAATCCGTGAGCTACCAAATCCATGAGCTACCAAATCCATTAGTAAGAGCTCTCCACGCGTGTTACGGGTGGATAGTCAGTGGTGTGGGTGGATAGTCAGTGATGTGGGCGGATAGTCAATGATGTGGGTGGATAGTCAGTGGTGTGGATGGATAGTCAGTGGTGTGGATGGATAGTCAATGGTGTGGGTGGATAGTCAGTGGTGTGGGTGGATAGTCAATGGTGTGGGTGGATAGTCAGTGATGTGGGTGGATAGTCAGTGGTGTGGGTGGATAGTCAGTGGTGTGGGTGGATAGTCAGTGGTGTGGGTGGATAGTCAATGATGTGGGTGGATAGTCAGTGGTGTGGGTGCATAGTCAATGGTGTGGGTGGATAGTCAGTGATGTGGGTGGATAGTCAGTGGTGTGGGTGGATAGTCAATGGTGTGGGTGGATAGTCAATGATGTGGGTGGATAGTCAATGATGTGGGTGGATAGTCAATGATGTGGGTGGATAGTCAGTGATGTGGGTGGATAGTCAATGATGTGGGTGGATAGTCAGTGGTGTGGGTGGATAGTCAGTGGTGTGGGTGGATAGTCAATGGTGTTGGTGGATAGTCAGTGGTGTGGGTGGATAATCAGTGGTGTGGGTGGATAGTCAGTGATGTGGGTGGATAGTCAATGATTTGGGAGGATAGTCAATGGTGTGGGTGGATAGTCAGTGGTGTGGGTGGACAGTCAGTGGTGTGGGTGGATAGTCAATGGTGTGGGTGGATAGTCAGTGGTGTGGGTGGATAGTCAGTGGTGTGGGTGGATAGTCAATGGTGTGGGTGGATAGTCAGTGTGTGGGTGCATAGTCAGTGGTGTGGGTGGATAGTCAATGGTGTGGGTGGATAGTCAGTGGTGTGGGGGGATAGTCAGTGATGTGGGTGGATAGTCAATGGTGTGGGTGGATAGTCAGTGATGTGGGTGAATAGTCAGTGATGTGGGTGGATAGTCAGTGGTGTGGGTGGATAGTTGGGTGTGGGTGGATAATCAGTGGTGTGGGTGAATAGTCAGTGATGTGGGTGGATAGTCAGTGGTGTGGGTGGATAGTCAGTGGTGTGGGTGGATAGTCAGTGGTGTGGGTGGATAGTCAGTGGTGTGGGTGGATAGTCAGTGGTGTGGGTGGATAGTCAGTGGTGTGGGTGGATAGTCAGTGGTGTGGGTGGATAGTCAGTGGTGTGGGTGGATAGTCAGTGGTGTGGGTGGATAGTCAGTAAGTTATATCGCCCCTGGACCCCCTGGTTAGATTAGATTAAGTTAGTTTAGTTAAGGTAAGTTAGGTTAAGGGGAGATTTTTAGTTTTGTCCCTAGATATCCTTCAAGCTTAAGATTACACCTCCTTGAGCCCCTTTCAAGATAAATTTGTACATTTTTCGGTAGAAAAATGTCCCGGCTGAAAGCCGGTTCCTCTTAAATTACAGGCTCGCTATCGCTCGCCAGGATAAAATCGACACCTAAATGGCACGAAAGGTCTTAAAATTGACAGAAATGGGTTGAAAGTTCTTAAAATTGTCAAAATAATGGGGCAAACGTCTTAAAATTAGAAAAACAATGAGGCTAAACATGAGGGAGAAAGGGGTCCAGAAAAAAGTCCCTCAAGTGGATATGGGTCGGTTTCCTGGCCCCCTTCTTCCTCGGGTTTAGCCCCATTCGTTTTAAGATTTTAAGACGTTCTTCCCATTAGTTTGGCTATTTTATTACCTTTACCTCCATTTCGTTGTCAATTGTAAGACCTTTCGTGCCATTTAGGTATCGCTTTTGTTTCCTGGCGAGCGATAGTGAGCCTGTTATTATAAGAGGAACCGGCCTTCCGTCGGGACATTTTTCTACAAATTGATCTTGAGGGGCGGTCTAAGGGGTGTTATTCTAAGTTTGAGGGAAGTCTAGAGAGGAAACTAAAAAATAAATGAATAAATTAATTAATAGACTAAAAAGCCAGCCAGTATCCCCTTAAGGTAACGAAAACCGTGAGTCGCCATGTCAACCCAATGGTTTCGCAAGAGTCATTGATATGCCTTGACACCCGGGCGCCAAAGAGTCATTGATATGCCTTGACACCCGGGCGCCCAATAGTCATTGATATGCCTTGACACCCGGGCGCCAAAGAGTCATTGATATGCCTTGACACCCGGGCGCCCAATAGTCATTTATATGCCTTGACACCCGGGCGCCAAAGAGTCATTGATATGCCTTGACACCCGGGCGCCAAAGAGTCATTGATATGCCTTGACACCCGGGCGCCAAAGAGTCATTGATATGCCTTGACACCCGGGCTCCAAAGAGTCATTGATATGCCTTGACACCCGGGCGCCAAAGAGTCATTGATATGCCTTGACACCCGGGCGCCCAATAGTCATTGATATGCCTTGACACCCGGGCGCCAAAGAGTCATTGATATGCCTTGACACCCGGGCGCCAAAGAGTCATTGATATGCCTTGACACCCGGGCGCCAAAGAACACCTGGGGTGCTTGTTAAGGGGACAGAGGTTGTTTGCTTGGTCTATTAATTCGTCTATTCATATATTTTTTTATTTCCTCCCTAGACCTCCATCAAGCTTAGAAAAACACCCCCTAGAGATATATTTGTACATTTTTCGGTAGAAAAATGTCCCGGCCAGAGGCCGATCCCTTCTAAAATTACAGGCTCGCTATCGCTCGCCAGGAAACATTCGACACCTAAATGGCACGAAGGGTCCTAATATTGACAAAGAAATGGGGTGAAAGGTCATAAAATCCCCAAACTAATGGAACCAACGTCTTAAAATTTCAAAACTAGTGGGGCTAAACATTAAGGAGAAGGGGGTCCAGAAAAACGGTATGTCTCCCCTTAATACGCGGAACTACGGGGAAAACAATACATATACAACCACAATTAATAGTTTACTGACAATTAAATAAGAAATCTGTAACTTATTTAATTTGAAGATTATACACCATATATCGATACTCCTGTTGTTTAATGTTACCCTTTATATGGTATGTTTTGCTTGAGCTTGTAAATTTGACTTATTTATGTGTTTGCAATTTTCGTAAATCTTACCAAGTTTACCGACGATCTTTTGGGTCCAATTGTATTATTCATCTACCAATATTTAATTGATGTCCTTCTTTGGACGAAAGCTTCAGTTTGAAAGGTGATGAAAAAGGGATATTAGTAATACTCCAGTGAACACTTAATTTTAAGAACATGAGTATACGGAAATCCTCAAACTCACGATGGTGTCTGTCTATTCACCCATAAGGACACACATTGTAGGTGTGTGTGTGTGTGTGTGTGTGTGTGTGTGTGTGTGAGAGAGAGAGAGAGAGAGTAAAGAGACAGGAACCCCTCTATGATTGACAGAATGACAGCATACACACGTATACACGTTATGTTCTTATGTTATATCAGAGGTAGGGGTGGCTAGATAGAAGCATAACAAATCTAAAAGTGTAGAATATAGTGAAACCCAAGATATATATATATATATATATATATATATATATATAGTGAGAGAGAGAGAGAGAGAGAGAGACAGAAAGTTGTAAGTGGCGTACCGGTAGAAGGATATTATTGAAGCTAGAATGAGATATGAGTCAATATTGCTCAAGAGAGAAAGAAGATCGAGAGGATCTTCTGTGTAGTGAGTAGAGGCGAGGAGAACACACTGGAACTTCCAAATTAGGTCAAATTTTAAGTTAGAAAATTATTAGGTGCGCAGTAAAGTGATGAAGAGAAATTACACAGGTCTAGTAGAAATAAATATTAGCACTTTGGCTGAAAAACGAATATGAACGAGGATAAACGAAAAGTAGATATAAATAAGTGTATAATATTAAACTAGTTAAAGTAAGCATGAATATTGAGAAAATAACGATACTTGACTAAAAATATAAAAAGGGAATAGCAAAAATTTAATATAAAGAGTATAGAGAGTAATTACAGATACTAAAGAGGACGGCATCAATAATAGAAGAACTGTACAACGAGAATAGAAATTGATAAAATATTGGTCATAAGAAAATTACCAATAAATATTGAACCAAGACTAATAGGAAAAGAGATAAGTATAAAATACGATCCGTAAAACTAAAATAAATAGAGAGAGAGAGAGAGAGAGAGAGAGAAAGTGAATGAGAGTGAGAGAGAGCGATATGTATATGAGGGCTAATGGTGTCCAGAATGCATCAGTGGTTTATTTAGTCCTAACACCATGGCGCCAGTAAATAACACCATCCTTGCCCTGGCTATGCTTATCCCTCCTCAGTCCTCAAAGAGAGAGAGAGAGAGAATGTGAGAGATAGGGGTGGCTAGAATGAGTCAGTGGTTGTGTAGTAGTCCTGACATCATGGCGCCAGTGATAACAACACACACTCTTGCCATATACAGTATATATATATATATAGAGAGAGAGTATAATGGTGTGATAGTGAGAATATGAAAGAGTTTGGCGTCCAGTCTACATTACTGGTTTTAGTCCTGATATTCCTTGGCCATATTTAGTTTTCCTTAGTCCTCCAGTGTGTGTGTGTTTTTGTTTTTGTTTTTTTACTCCAGTGTTAGAGACAAAATATATGAGAGGTGGGGGATAGGGGGTGTTAAAAAGTGTGAGTGGTTGTGTAGCAGTAGTCTTTCCATCATGGCGCCAGTCGCTACAACGGACCCTTGCCCCGTACTGTACATACCTCACTACTACATATTTACCATCAACCTTCATCTGAATAGCGGAGAGAGAGAGAGAGATTTACATAGATACACTGGCTACACATATCTTACGATCCCTGCGAGGTGGCCAGGACTTAATCCTAGTAGAGATAACAACCCCAAGAGTAAGATAAAGTGGAAGAAAAGGATAGCAAAGATGAAGGCGCGTGTGCGCTCTCTCTCTCTCCCCACCCTCTTCCCTCTCCGGCAATGTTTTTGTTTTTTTACTCCAGTGTTAGAGACAAAATATATGAGAGGTGGGGGATAGGGGGTGTTAAAAAGTGTGAGTGGTTGTGTAGCAGTAGTCTTTCCATCATGGCGCCAGTCGCTACAACGGACCCTTGCCCCGTACTGTACATACCTCACTACTACATATTTACCATCAACCTTCATCTGAATAGCGGAGAGAGAGAGAGAGATTTACATAGATACACTGGCTACACATATCTTACGATCCCTGCGAGGTGGCCAGGACTTAATCCTAGTAGAGATAACAACCCCAAGAGTAAGATAAAGTGGAAGAAAAGGATAGCAAAGATGAAGGCGCGTGTGCGCTCTCTCTCTCTCCCCACCCTCTTCCCTCTCCGGCAATTTGCCATACATGAAAACAGTTATAAATAATTATAACCCTGCAGAGTTTGGAAATAGCCTGAAGGAATTTATAGAATAGTTAGAAATGGAAAGGTAGTTATGCATACCATTTTTTTTTTTTATTCTGCTCTGTTCAACTGAAAACAGTGTTCATTGCTGATAGGTTCACTTATCAGTAATAATTTTCTACTCCAGACCAACTTCTGTATGGTATGAGTCTAACTTTTTGTTTAATGTGTAAATTGAGAGAGAGAGAGAGAGAGATTATGTAGTAGGGTACAGTAGTAGTTCTGACATCATGGCGCCAGTGATAACAACAGACCCTTGCCCTAGCTATTGTATATACACCTCTCTGTACAGGCCTCATAACCACACGAGGCAGATCCCTTTCACAACCAAATAATGTCCTTCATATAACTATCCAAATTACGTTTGAAACTTCCCACCGTTTTTGAGCTGATTAAAGCACTAGGCAATCTATTCCACATATCCACATATAAAACATAAACATAAGAACATAAGAAAACGGGAGTCTGTAGAGAGCCGATTGGCCCATACACGGCAGATCCCTTTCACATCCAATCCATCTCGTTCATATATCTGTCTAATTTTATCTTGAAGCTCTCTACCGTTCCTGATCTGACCATAGCACTCGGTAGCCTACTCCACATATCTACAACTCTCTTACTAATCTTAATAACGGTAACAGTAGGCTTCCTATCACTCGCCAGGAATATTAAGTACACCTGAATGGGGCGAACGTGTTATAATCGCCAAAGTAATGGAGTAAAACGACTTTAATCTCCAGCTAATGAGGCATGATACAGGGACCAAAAATACCACCTTCGATTTAGATACAGTTAATTAAGGAGAGTCATACGGTCTCTCTCTCTCTCTCTCTCTCTCTCTCTCTCTCCAGTTTAACCCTTTCAGTATTTCCGTTCGCGTATTCACTCTACATGTTGGCTACCATTAAAAGATTTATTATGGCATTTAGGGTAAATCTCAACAAAGGGATTTTAGTACCGTACTATCCTAATTAACTTCAGCTCCCACAAGTTACAAAATTATTATAATCGTTTAATAATAGCCAGAATAAAGTGTCCAAAACGCATCATAATCCTCAAGGAGTTATGGGGGGATGGGCGTATTATGGGGGGATGAGCGTATTTATTGATATTATATTTTATTTTATTTTTATTAGTGTCCACCCTAGACCTCCATCAACCTTAAAAGAAACACCCTATTTCAAGTTAAATTCGTACATTTTTCGATAGTAAAAATGTCCCGGTCTAAGGCCGGTTTCTCTTAAATTACAGGCTCGCTATTGCTCGCCAGGAAAAAATCAACAATTAAATGACACGAAAAGTCTTAATATTGACAAAGAAATGGGGCGAAAGGTCTTAAATTCGATAAACTAATGGGCCGAACGTCTTAAAATCTGAAAAACGAATGGGGCTAAACATGAGGAAAAAGAGGGACCAGAAAAACGACCCACCTCCCCTTAACATGCAGGCAGATTGTTGATTTTCCCGTGTTGACAAATAAGAAATAATAAAGTGATAATTTAATTAATACCAAAGCTGATCATTTATGCCGACACATTCCGTTTATCCAGGGTTAGATAGCATAGTCTATATTTGGCCAGCTGAGGGTAAATTGCCATGTTACACTCTTGGTTACTCAGCTAGTGGCCTACGTATATGGAGTTTGGTGCGAAATATGTTGTTAATTATGAACACTTGGCATTAAGGGGAGGTTTTTAGTTCGTTCCCTAGAACTCCATCAAGCTTAAAATTACACCACCTAGATAAATTTGTAAATTTTTCGGTAGAAAAATCTCCCGGCCAAAGGCCGGTTCCTCTTAAATTACAGGCTCTCTATCGCTCGCCAGGATAAAATCGACACCTAAATGGCACGAAAGGTCTTAAAATTGACAGAAATGGGGCAAAAGTTCTTAAAATCACCAAACTAATGGGGCGAACGTCTTAGAATATCAAAAGTAATGGGACTAAACATGAGATAGAAAGGGATCCAGAAAAAAATCCCTCAAGTGGAAATCTCCCCTTAATACGACGCAGAGACATAGTAGATTCAAGATTATCTATTAGCTATCGAGAAATCAATTGCTAAAGGGTTCAATATTATTTTCTCTCTTATAATTATAGGCTCGCTATCGCTCGCCAGGAACAAATGGACACCTAAATGGCACGAAAGGTCTTGATATTGATATAAAAATGAGATGAAAGGTTTTAAAATCGACAATCTAATGGGGCGAACGTCTTAAAATCTTAAACATATGAGCTGAAGTAAAACCGTCTATAGTGTAGTGACCACTAGGACTTCATCGGTCACTCTTATCTGGCATCCTGTCTCTCAGTCTCTCTCTCTCTCTCTCTCTCTCTCTCTCTCTCTCTGACTCTTTCCGTCACAAGCTTAACCTCTTCAGTAGATGATGGCGCGATTTTGTTTGGTTCAGGAAGGAATTGGAGGAGTCGGCGATTTTATTATAAGTTTACCCCCTTAGATTCTTAAGGGGAGATGGGCTGCTTTTCTGGTCCCCCTTCTCCCTCATGTTTAGCCCCATTAGTTTTCAGATTTTAAGATGTTTGCCCCATTAGTTTGTCAATTTTAAGACCTTTCACCCCATTTCTTTGTATGTCAATATTAAGACCTTTCGTGCTATTTAGGTGTCGATTTTTTTCCTGGCGAACAATAATGAGCCTGTAATTTGGGAAGAACCAGCCGAATTTTTCTACCGAAAAATGTACAAATGAATCTACAAGGGGATATAATGGGTTTTTTTTTTTTAAGTTTGATGGAGGTCTAGGGAGGAAAATAGACAAATAATAAATAAATGTAACCAAATAAGTCAAATCGTCAAGTGTTAGCAAGGATACAGTGCAAGAAGCTACATAATGTGCTGAAAGAGTTAACGTTATTAACTCACTGTCCGGGTATCTGCATCTATCTGGCTTGTATCATAGTGGCCCGTGGTTCCCTCATATACTCATGTTGGGTGTGAGTGAGAGAGAGAGAGTGAGTGAGTGAGTGAGTGAGAGAGCGAGTGAGTGAGAGAGCGAGAGAGAGAGAGAGAGAGAGAGAAAGAAAGCGAGAGAGTTAGAGTGAGAGTGAGTGTGAGAGAGTTAGAGTTAGAGAGAGAAAGAGATAGAGTTAGAGAGAAAGAAAGAGAGAGATATTTTTATTTTATGTTATTGTTTTATTGAGAGAAGTACAAATGTTACACAAGTATCATATATACATCATCTCAAAAGGGCGAAGGTGCATACACACAATCTTCATCCTAATTTTAGCTTAAACAAGAGAGAGACAGAGAGTGTGTGTGTGTGTGTGTGTGTGAGAGAGAGAGAGAAGGGGGATTAGGAGGGAGGGGCCTTTCTTTTAATTAGGCGCCACTCATGTCTATTAATAAGTACACTGTTAAGGAGACCAGATCGTACCTGCATTTCATCTTCAAGCAGGTCATTCACCCTAAATTGCAAAGTTCTCATTAACCCCTTCTGTACCGGCGACGTCTTCTTTAACTTATGCTAGCTATAATTAGACGATCTTGTGCAGCTTAAGAGGGATCTGTGGTAGTAAGAAGTGTTAAGTGAGATAGGTAGAAGCCTGTTAATTGCTGGAGGCCCTTTTAACGTGAACAAACTCATCTAACAATAGCCCGAATAAAGTTAAAAAGACGTCGCCGGTACAGAAGGGGTTAAGATTTCTTAGTTATTTTGGAAGATTTTATAGTGAAATATGGTGCTAATTATATGAACTTGGTCTTAACATGATGCAGAGACATTGTAGTTTCATATTTGTTCATTAAGTATCGAGAAATTGGAGTCTAAGGGATTCAATTTATCGCCAGCTGAAATGAAACAGGGTATAGTTACCTCCTGTAGGCCTATATTATTATTCTAAATATTCATTACATTATATTTATTTTATGAGTATTTGAATAATTTTGGTTTTTATCTTTCAATGGGTTTAATATTGTGGTTATTATTATAGTAAATGGACTGTAGAATTATATGAAACCACACAATATTATATTTACCTTGTTGCTGGAGCGTAGACGACGGGATAGGGTTATTGAGGAGTGGAAACAAGGCAACAAGAAAGGCGGCAAAGTTGGTGTGAACGAGTGATGAACAAAGAGGAAATTAATGAACAGGTAAGGACAGAAGGGGGCCTCTAAACTTAAACCATAATGAGGATGATAGGTGAATCGGTGGAAGCTACGTTGAGGTTAGTACTATTGGTCTTTGGTTATAATAAAGGTGATGCCCAGGTGAACGCAGGTGTGGAAGGGGAGGTGTTTCAGGGTTATAATAAAGGTGATGCCCAGGTGAAGGCAGGTGTGGAAGGGGAGGTGTTTCAGGGTTATAATAAAGGTGATGCCCAGGTGAACGCAGGTGTGGAAGGGGATGTGTTTCAGGGTTATAATAAAGGTGGTGCCCAGGTGAACGCAGGTGTGGAAGGGGAGGTGTTTCAGGGTTATAATAAAGGTGATGCCCAGGTGAACGCAGGTGTGGAAGGGGAGGTGTTTCAGGGTTATAATAAAGGTGATGCCCAGGTGAACGCAGGTGTGGAAGGGGAGGTGTTTCAGGGTAATAATAGGGGATGGAGGGGTGGTAATAGGTGAAGGGTGTGTTAAGGGTGTAGTGGTTAGTTTCTTATTTTTTTTTATTTTTTTAAGTAACCTCGCTAGACCTCCATGAAGCTTATAAAAACACCCCCAAGACCATCCTTCAAGATAAGTTTGTACATTTTTCGTTAGAAAAATTTCTCGGCCGAAGGCCGAATCTTCCTAGAATTACAGGCTCGCTATCGCTCGCCAGGAAAAAGTCAACACCTAAATGGCACGAAAGGTCATTATATTGACAAAGAAATGGGGCGATAGGTCTTAAAATCGCCAAACTAATGGAACAAACGTCATAGAATTTCAAAACTAATGGGACTAAACATGAGGGAGAAGATGGTCCAGAAAAAGCAACTACTCCCCCTTAAGCCAGGGACGGAGGTGTTATTGGGGATATAGCACGCCTGGCGACGTCTGGACTCAAGATAAATACCCCTTTTTCACACTTTCCCTACCCCAATGGGAAAACGAGCTCCTCCCCCTTAATCCCTCCCCCCGTCCCCCTCCCACACCATTACCCCCTTCCCCCCTCCTAGTAATCACCCCCCTCCCCCCCCCCCCCCACCCAGCCAACCATTACCCCCTCCCCCCCCCATTACCACCTCCCCCCTCCCTCTCTACTCCCCCCGATCGCCTACTTTTCGGCCGGAGTCACACATGGGCGTTAATTCCGGCAACTTTGTTTTTTATCGACAACTATTTCGTGATTCTTTTTTACCGGTTACTATAGACTATTATAGTCGTCTAGAATATCGCAATTATGACGCGTGTTATCAGTCTATTTTGGCTTTCATTGGAAGATGTTACGCAGTTTGGGAAGGACCTCTAAGAATCTAAGGGCTCAAAACCAACTCAATTATTCCTCTGACGCCCACAGATTCACCCTAAGCTGAATAAAATCGTCTAATGATAGCCAGAAATATAGACACAATTTGCGCCTTAGCTCCTCAAGAGTATAAATTCGGAAGCTTACAGACCAATGAGTTGCTCCCAAGACCTCCATCAAGCTTCAAAAACACCCCACCAAGACCTTCCTTCAAGATAAATTTGTTGCAAGACGGGTACTACGTACCCTACGTAGAGGAGGTGGTATACACTGGGAAAGGTCTGAGGAACATTGATTGTAGTAGTGACAGAATAGCGAGAGAGATGCAACATTGCGGCGAAGAGAGAGAGAGAGATTGCAGAGAGTTGGTGAGTGGACGGGAGTTAATGATAGGAAAGGCTTTCCTTTCTACTTTGATTATGAGTGCTGTGTGAGAGGATCCTCCCCACACATGAGACCAATACTCAATACATGGACGCACTATGCCCCTGTACAGAGCTAGAAGCCTACCTAAACCCAATAACATCCACCTACATCCACTGCATCACCCACCTACACCCACGAATATCCACCACCAACGCTCACCGCAACCCCCCCCCCCCCCCCTCTCCCCAACAGCCATTGTCATCAAATAGCGTCCAGGTGTGAGGGAGTGGCTGCCTTCCCCGCCCCTCTGTGTCACCTGTATGGGACAGCTGCGCTATAGGGAGCTATGGGCACGCCACCTGGGTTATACATGGCCAGATACAGTGCTAGATAAATAGATAGATAGATAGATAAATAGACAGATAGATAGATGTTCTTATGTCCTTATAGATAGATATCTAGATATCTAGATAGATATATAGATAGATAAATAGATAGATAGATTGATAAATGGATAGATGGATATAGATAGATAGATATATAGCTATATTGATAGATGAATAGATATATAGATAGATAGATGGATGGATGTATGGATAAATAGATAGATAGATAGATAGATATATAGATAAATTGAAATATATTACGTCATAGTGCTGAAAGGGTTAAGCAAATGTTAGTAGTCTATTCGCTGTAAGTAGGCGAGATATTTTAACTTCTAACCTCCATAACTCACAAACTACTAGAGTAATCGAGTTAATATTTTTACCAATTAGGGAGAGTCAGCCAGGAAATAGATGTGGGAATTTACGGCCCATTTGTTTTAGCCCTTTTGGAGATGAGGATGGAGGTCACGATTTCTCGCCTGCTTACAGTGAATAGACTATAGTAGCCTCGCATCTGAGAGAGAAATATAAAGTGGCTAGAGTTAAAAGAGAGAACAGGAAGTGAAGCAAAGGGTTGAGCTGAGAAGGATGTTAGGTTACGAAAACAAGAAGCTAGCTTGATAGAGATAATGATCTTCAACTGACTCAATATCGTAATGGATATAAACAAAGGAATTGACAAGAATGGAATATATGGAGAATAATGGAATGGAAAGAAGAACATAAGAACAAAAGAAAATAAGGGAGCAAATACATATGGAGGGCAAAACCGATTAAATTAAGAAAGGGTATTGTATTATATACTGTATATATATATATATATATATATATATATATATAGAGAGAGAGAGAGAGAGAGAGAGAGAGAGAGAGAGAATATGCGGAATAATAAAAGGTGGTATACCATAGTAGCCTACATGCAAAGGTGTGGGATGCCGGTAATTATAGACAAATGGCAAAATAAGTATAGACTTAGAGATGAGTCGGAATGGGAAGGCGACGTAACAATGGCAAGTTGTCAAATTTATGAGTGGCTTTAGGGATGGTGCAGGTAATAAATAGACAGGGTAGTTATAGGGGGGAGAGAGGGGAGGGTACTGGAATAGGGGGCTTACAGAGACATAAAACACAAGATACCTTTTACTTGTTTTATTACATAAGAAAATAAGAAAATGGGAGTCTGCAGAAAGCCGATCGGTCCACACAACCCCATTCAACCCCAAATACAAGGCCTAATTATAGGCCCAACTAAATAATTATATATTGTTCAAAGACAGCCTTTGAAGTTGATTAATTGGTGGAGTTTGTTATGCATTAAGTAATACATTTACTATGTATATAATGAATATAAAATAACAGGAATTCATTCCAATAAATATTGTTGTATACTGAAAACAGAAACAAAAAGAAACCATTAGAAGTTCACGACATATATTTGTGAGTGGCAGTAGAACAAAGTGTATGACAGATTTGGAAGAATGTAAAATAATGGAAGCACGAGGCATCATAGAAATAACCCGGGATAACAAGAGACAAGGTATTTGTTGTACGCTAGACGAAAACGTGAATGAGAAGTACGAACAACTACTTCCTACACTACAAAGAATTACACAATGGGTAGGTAGACAAGGCAGGGGTACGTGTTTGTCAGGTACGGCCAAAAACGGTGCACTTTGTAGGAGCAGGAGAGAGACACAGGGTAGGTAGGCAAGGCAGGGGTACGTCTATGTCAGGTACGGTCAAAACGGTGCACTTTGTAGGGGCAGGAGAAACAGGGTTGGTCAAGGACAGTACGTAGAGTAACAGGGGTAAATGTAAGGTAGGTATGGTGCAGTCAAACAAGAAACAGGTTGTGAATTACAGGGCAGCAGGGGTACAGTAGACATGGAGGGGAGGAACAGAAGAATGAACAAAAATAAGGGTTGCGAATAATGATGCAGCAGCAGAATGTAAGGAAACGAAAGATATAATAGCGTAGCAGCAGGGGTAGGTAGAGGTGTAAATGCCCCCCTCCCTTACCTCTCTCACTACCCCCCTCCTCCCCCCACCCTCTCCCCCCTGGTACAACTGGCGCCCGACTCTGCCCGCGGCCACCCCCAGTCGGCGCCTGTACTCCTCCTCACCCGTAGTCCGTCTGTGGGTCTCTCTCTCTCTCTCTCTCACTCTCTGGGGCTGCGGGGTCAGAGCAGCTTCCCCCGCCATAAGTCACTTCACTCGCTGCCAACCCTCCGTCCCTATACCAGTTGGCTCGTGGGGTCTGCGGCGCGCGTTGGTTGCTCCACTTCAGCTCTGCGCCCGCTCTGCTACCATAGCCCTACTCACTCCTCGTCTTCTTCGTGGCGCGGGAAATACGTGTATGGAGGTGGGACCAGAGGAATATACATAGAGAGAAAAAAAAAGTTGGATGAATCCATAGTGTGGTTTATAGTTTTATGTGGTTCTGAACATGTGGTGCTGGTTGTGATGTGTAAAAGAAGAGCGCAGGAGAAATGTGTAGTGAGTGTGTCTTTGACTAGCACTGGCTCAGGCACTCACTACTTCAAAAGTTTAACCTGAAAACAAAATAATACCTAAGGGTTTTAGAAAATAAAGTGGAAATAGGCCTACGGTGAAAGTTGTAAAAATAAGTTGTGCCCAGTGAAAGTTTGTGGTGTGTTGTGTGAAGGTCGTGACAGTGAAAACGAAGGACTTGTGGAGATCCCGGCGCCGCTGGGCACAGGCGGCCGCCATGGAGATCTTCGACTGTGTGGACTGCTTTCAGAGCAGACCCAGGGTTCGGGTACGACAACCTAGGCCTCCCAGTGGTAAATATATTTGTATTACACTTCTGCCTAGTAGGTCTGTAGCCCGTTAACTAGCAATGTTCCTTATGGAACTGAGAATATCTACGAATTTCTCTAGAACAGTTAGGACCAGTGACTTGGAAACCTTATTCTAGAGCTGTACCACAACGAAAATTGTATTTAGTCAACAGCTTAATAGCCTATAGAAAACTTAATAGCCTATGTATGAATGGGTTAGCACCGAAAAATCTAGGTGACTGCTTACACTTCCCTTTTATCGTGAAGGTGTCTTCCAATTATATTTCCCCATTCGTGAATGGTTTTATCTTGTACGGCAATCAAAGTATGTAGTGCAAATCTATGTATATTGCAACTCTCCACTGTCCTGCACGTGTCCCTAGTCTCTACTTTTTATGCAGTTGTCATTGAGGTGCCTTAGTGTAAGAACTTGTTGCTCGGGTGTCGTCTTCCTTGTGTGTCACGGGAGTCTTTTAAAGCTTCCTGGTATTTAAATTTACAGTCAGAACCCTTTTCTGCCTAACCTTTCACTATCACAGATTAATTAGTTTACTCAATGATGACAAATACTTGGGGCTATATAATACTGATTTAAAATTTAGTAGTATGGCGAATATAATCATCGGTTTTGATCTACACTCTTGCCTTCCAGTTTGCATTACACGCCTAAAACTGTAGAAGCATGTTATATAGCCTAGTGAACACAAAAATAATAAGAGTGTTTAGCGGGCCCCAGGTATGTCGGGTGCAGGTGTGGTGGCGCCAGTCCGACCCCCGCGACCCTCCAGACCCTTCCCCCCCCCACCCACCCCCATCCCCATCCCCATCCCTGTCTCTTTCTCTCTGTCCTCCCCTCACCTATTACCCCCTATCTCATACCCTGTGTTCTCCCCGCCCCTCACCCCTCTTACCCCCTATCTCATACCCTGTGTTCTCCCCTCACCTCACCCCTCCTGTCCCCTCTCTCATACTGTGCTGTCCCCTCCTATGCCCTATACCACCCCGCTCCTCATTCTTTTACCCTAGCCTCCCTTCCCATATTATTTCTCCAGCACCTGTTTCCTCATACCCTATCGTTCCCTCTTGCCCCCTCTCTCATGCCCTCTCCTCCCCTCACAGACCCTTATCTCATACCCTGTCGTTTTCTCACATCTTCCCCCCCCCTTTTTCCCATAATTTGTAAGACCTGTTCTACCTGGAACACTTGCTTCAGAAGTTGTAAATAGTTCTTGAGTAGAGCAGTTCAAGAAGAGAGTAGATGTATTTTGCACACTCTGCAATACGTGTAATGCATTAGACAATCTCTTTCTCCATTTCGAGTATCTCCCCGGAAAGGACCACAAGGTCTTTGAGATACCGGTATATACTAACCATTCCTTGTAACTCTCTACCAATGTCCACCAGTCTACCTTATACCACTGTCCCTATCTCACCTTCCCTGCTCCTCCTGTCTCCCCTTGCCCATCTACTTACTGCCCACCAACCTCGTCCCCTTTGTTGCCTACCTTCCCCTTACACCCCCCCCCCTCTCTCTCTCCCCGTGTTTATCTCCTGTCTCCCTCCAACCCACCAAGTTATATCCCCCCTGTTCACCCCTTTCTTCCCAAAGTCTCTTCAGACTATACGGATACCCGTGCCGTATTGTTCCCTCACCCCTCTCTGTATTATCTTCCCACCTTGTGCCTATTCCATTCTCCCTCCCCTCCCCCATATCTTCCACCTACTCTTCTCCCCATCTCTTCCACCTACTCTCTCCATCTCTTCCACCTACTCTCCATCTCTTCCCCCTTCCTTACCTTCTATTCACTCTCCTCACCACTCCTGCTTATGCTTTTCTCCCCCTCCCTCACTTCACATCCCCTGGCTGGTTATTACTCCCCCCCCCCCCCCTCTCCTTACCCCACACTCCCCAGATCTTCGCATTCCATTTATGAGTTACCCCCCCCCCCTCCTCCCCTCCCTCCCCCACAGTCCATTCTCACTACACCCATTTTTCTGTCTATTTCAACCCACCGGAACGGTGGGAAGGTGGGTCCACCTTACCTTGGTTCCGTCATTCTGTCTATTCAAGCTTCTACTCAACTTTTTTGTTATTAATTTTTCTGTCATATTTGTTCTTGTCCACCTAACGTCTCCTGCTGTTCTTGATTTGTTTTGTTTACCTTTGTCACTATCCACCATTTACTCCTATTCCTTCAACTTCCCCTTTCTAGTCCCTCTCCAACAATACTACTACTACTATTACTACTACTACTATAATTATATTGTTCACTATAACAATAACAAACGGTATCTTAATTATGAGGACAGCCAGATATGCTTACAATACACATCTTTAAGGGGAAATTTATTTGCTCATTTATGTATCTTATTATTTACTTATTTTTTAGACCTCCATCAAACTTAAAAAAAACATCCATTAGATCCCCTGTCTAGTTTAATTTGTAAATTTTCGCTAGAAAAATTTCCCGGCCAAAGCCCGTTCTTCCAATATTAGAGGCTCACAATCATTCGCCAGGGAAAAAAATCGACACCTAAATAGCACGAAAGCTCTAAATATAGACAAAGAAATGAGGCAAAAGGTCTTAAAATCGACAAACTAATGGGGCAAACATCTTAAAATCTGAAAACTAATGTGGCTAAACATGAGGAAGAAGGGGGACCAGAAAAACGACCCATCTCCCCTTAAAATATAATCTAGTGTTAAGTGTTCTCATCCTCCTTTTCCGTGTGTTCGCCTCCAATTCCACATAACGCCTTCCACCCAAATTCCAACCAGGGCTCCTTTAACCCCTTCTGTACCGGTGACGTCTTTTGTATTTGATTTCAGCTACATTTAGACGATATTTATGAGACTTAGGATGGATGTATGGTAGCTAAAAGGATGAATGGAAAGAGTCTGTAGCCTTAAAATTACTAGATGCCCTTCCTAAGCTGAATAAGATCGTCTAAATATAGCTAGAATATAATGAAAAACGTCGCCGGTATAGAAGGGGTTAACTGATTTGCCACCGCAGTTAGCCTGTTTTCCCAATACATTTAGTCTTATTTCGCACAAGATTTAGCCTGATATCATTACATTTAGCCTGATTTCCCATTACATTTAGTCTTATTTCCCATTACATTTAGCTTGATTTGCCATTACATTTAGTCTTATTTCGCACACCATTTAGCCTAATATCTCATTACATTTGGCTTGATTTATCATTACATTTAGTCTGATTTCTCACATTTACTCTGATTTCCCACAATATATAGCCTGAGTTATCATTACTGGTACATTTAACCTAATTTATTTTTACAGTTAGTCTGATTTATCACCACATTTAACCTGATTTCCATATACATTTACGGTAGTCTGATTTACCATTACATTTAGTCTGATTTACCATTACATTTAGTCTCATTTCTTCTACTTCACGCCACTCTCGTTGCCTAATATTTTATTGCAAAGAGAAAGTTGCGTTGAAACCAAGCATATAATTGCAGATAAAACAAATACAATGTAAAATATATATATAAAGCATACCCGGTACTCTGAGAATAAAATATATTATCCACAGGGCACCAAGCAGATTTTCCTTGCCAAATTGTTCACACCTTGGCTACGATGTGCTGTTCCTGAGTTCATAAATAAATCATCTATTTATTGCTACCGTACTTAAATTAGAATGATCACATATTCCACAGTAGCCTGCCCAGAGAATTGACCACTTGCGAGTTTCAGGCTATAAAGAAGTTGGTGCCGTAAACACATCGGTATTAAACATAAATACAATAATACTGTAGATGTCTAATGGATAAAACGTATGTTGAATTTAGTTGTATGTATTTATAAATATATTACAACCGCACGTTTGCTGGTCATTCTGCTAAATATCAATGTAAAACACTCCAACATCCTTATAGCCTGAAACTCGCAAGTGGTCAATTACCAGAGACTCACTCATTACAGGTACCCTTTGTTTTGCGTGTTTGAATAAGGAGAGAGAGAGAGAGAGAGAGAGAGAGACTATAACTCGTCTTCCGCCCCCCAGCTTCCCTGTTTGCGCTTTGTTACTTCCCGTTTCTCAAGCTGCCACCGTTCACTTCCCACTGCCTGGACTCCTTTCTCTTTACCTGTTCCCATACTTGATACTTCCTTACTCTTTCTTTATTCTGCGCTGGCTTTATTATCTCTTCCTTTACCTTTACCTGTTCCCATACTTCCTTTATTTACTTATGTATTTTAAGCAGAGCTTCACCTATTCCTTTACCCCTTCTCTCTGTATTAACTTTCTTTGTTTTTTACTGTGCACTAGCGTAATTTTCCTTTATTTATATTTGTTTCGTGTTTGACTGTCCTCCTTCCGTTTCTTGCCCATTGCCCCCTGACGTGTGCTAGTTATCTATGTACCGTATTGTTTTACTATTTATGTACCGTATTGTTTTACTATTTATGTACCGTATTGTTTTACTATTTATGTACCGTATACTATCTATGTATACTGTATAATTATAGCCTATGTTTCCGTTTTGCCCTGTTATTTTCCGTTTCTCCAGCTGCCACTCTTCACTTTCCGTTGCCCTTTCTTTCCTGATTCGTTATTATCGCCGTAGGTCTCCCTTCTCTATGTTTTCCCCTATTTGTCTCTTCATCCGGTCCCTAAGATATACTGGTCCCTGTGGCCAATATGATACCTACGTCCTTTCTACAGCCTCTCTCTCTCTCTCTCTCTCAAAATATGAATACAACACGCAACCATGGCTGGAAATTACAATTGAAAAGGTTCAGCACTAGTGTTTGTGGAAACTTTTTCACATGTAAGATCTGTTCTACCTGGAACAAACTTCCCTCCGAAGTTGTAAACAGTTCTTCAGTAGAGCAGTCCAAGAAGAGAGTAGATAGTATTTTGCACACTCTGTAAAGAGTGTAATGCACAAAACAGTCTCTCTCCTTCCACTTCGAGTATCTCCTCGGAATGGACTAAATATGGAGTTACCGGTACTAAATATTCCTTGTAACTATCTCACTCTGTGTTTTCCCTGTCTGTCTCTTCATCTGGTTTCTGTGACCAATATGATACCTGCGTCCTTTCTACAGCCTCTCTCTCTTTCTCTCCCTCTCTGCCTGCGGGTGGATGAAGGAGTGGGTTGGGGGGAATGCAACAGTTAGTACGGGTCAAAGGGTGCCTGCTCCTGGACCCTTGGCAACACTGTGACCTTTCATCTTGGCCTCAGGGTGGGTCTGGCAACACTGACAACCCATATTTGTGGTGTGTCTGCTGGACAGAGTTTATTGTATGCAACCCAGTACTGAATATTCGAACATCTGACAACACCTACAGCCTATAGTATATTCGCTGTAAGTAGGCGACAAATTATTACCTCTAACCTTTGTAACTAAATGACTAGAGTAGGTAATCGAGCTAATATTTCTAGCATTTGGTGAGTCAGTCAAAGAATAGATGTGTAAATTTACAGCCAATTTGCTCTAGCCGTTTTTGAGTTACAGAGGATAGAGGTCATGATTTCTCACCTACTTACAGCGAATAGACTATAGGACTGAGTGTAGCTAAGGTTTTGTTCGTCACTCTCCTAGCAGCACCGAGGAGCGCGTCGCCCCTCGTTGTGGGTTGCGTACATTAGTCAACCTAACCTGAGTTAACCTAGTCTATTTACTCCAATCTATTGCATATCTTTATAATCATTACACTAAGCAAATATAGACCATCGGAGTGTAAATCAAATGAGATGCGATGTTGCCATGTGTCGTAGGGTGAGAATTGGGTTGCACATAACGTCGACAGTATGTCATGGGTGTGATATGGCAACCCTACTCCGGAACCTTGGTAACACTGCCTTTACCATAGCAAATTTGGCTCGACGGTGACCTTGGGGGGGGGGGGTAGAGACCCTATAGAAACCGAGATCGGTCAACCTCCTCCATATTGGCGTCATTGGCCTCTGTACTCTCAAATATGTCTGTATGCAGTACATAATAAACACTTGGCAATACATGGTACGGTACTGGATATATTGCTTGGCCTTGGGAATAGGCGACCATAGAACAAGGTGGCCGGTCTCTCTCTCCCCGTACATGATCTCTAGGGAGGGAGGGAGGGAGTGGCGGCGGTGGTGTTGTTGAAAGGTTGGCAACACCGCCATACGTCCTTCGCTGTAAAAAAGGCGCGTCCTTCACATGTGCTGCGTTAGCGAAGGGTTGAAAGTTCTCTCTCTCTCTCTCTCTCCGCAGCAGAAGTACGACACAACAATAAGCGTTTTAAGGGGAGACGAGCCGGGCTTTTTTATATTTTGTTATTGTTTGGTCTTAATTTAGTTATTCCCTTATTTTTTTAAGTTTCCTCGCTATACCTCCTACCTATGTTGTTGTTTCTGTTCCCCAAGCTGCCTGGCCGAACAGCCCCAAGGCCCCGAGCAAGGCCAAGGCCACAACCGAGCGCCCCCACAGAACCCTCCCTGCCGACCACAATAAAGCTTGTGTGACCGAAGCCACTCCATGACGGGGAGCTGAGGAAGGTGAGGAAACGCCCGGGAAACCAAAGCCCCACCCAGGGCCCTGTGCCCCTCAGCAATTATGAAGAGAAAGTTGAGGGGCAAAGGAAAAATGTGACGCTTTGGCTTCTGATCTTGGTAGATTGGGAGGTCAATCCACGGAAGAGACGCCGTCACTTGAGATCTAGAAAATATATAAGTAAAAGGAACAGTCAGAGTAAGATATGGGTATGGCAAAGATCGCTCAGTTTTCACTCTGATAGACATTGAAGTACCGTACCGGTAATGTCTGCCACTCTTGCTAGTGGCACCGAAGAGCGCACCGCCCTTCGTTGTTTGAGAATTGGTGCAGCAGACTATTCGAAGAGGTGGAGCGCACATTAAGCTTATAAAAACACCACCTAATGTAGACCCCCCTTCAAGATAAATGTATAAATTTTTCGGTAGAAAAAATGTCCTGGCCAAAGGCCGGTTTCTCTTAATATTTCAGGCTCGCTATCGCTCGCCAGGAAAACATCAACATCTAAATGGCACGAAAGGTCTTAAAATTGACAACGAAATGGGGCGAAGTGTTAAAATCGCCAAACTATTGGGCCGAACGTCTTAAATTCTCTAAACAAATGGGGCTTAACACGAGGGAGAAAGGGGATCAGAAAAACGACCCATTTCCCCTTAATGGGATTGTATTGGCATGTCTTCGATGGTGTTTTCGTTTTTGAGGTCCTGTTCTTAAATCCTTACAATGGTGAATCTCGAAGCATTGATTAAGGGGGGTCACCTGCTTTTTTATCTTTCTCTCCTTTTCTCTCTTTATCTGGCTTGTATCCATTCGGCCCCATTCAGCCAACTGTTTTAAGACGTTTATCCCCATCCAGGTGTCGATATCTTCCTGGCGAGCGATAGCGAGCCAGCATTGTAAGGAGAAATCCGGCTTTGCCGGACATTTTTCTATCGAAAAATGTACAAATTTAGCTTGCTCTTAAAACAAAAATATATATATGCTGGTTTGCTACCGCTCATCAGGAAAATATTGACACCTGGATGGGGGTAAACGTCTTAAAAACAGTAGGCTGAATGGGGCCGAATGGATAAAAGCCAAAGAGAGAAGGAGAGAAAGAGAAAAAAAGCGAGGTGGGCTCCCTTAACAGAATAAGCAGACATTTACTTCGATGTTTACGAAAGTGGGTGCTATAAATGTCTACTTCACAAATTAACACTCGATTCCTTATTAACTTCAATGTTTATTAAAATGGGTGTTATAAATGTCTACGGTACTTCACAAATTAACACTCCATTCCTGTGTTTGTTCACCTGACCATGTTCCTAAATACAACCCTTTTACCTCCTCCTTCCCCCTTGCCTTGGTATGCACAATGCGCACATCCTCGCAATCAACGTTTTTTTTTCTCTGGTTACGCTACTTTCTTGTGTGATTTCGTAACTCGGCGAGGATGTTAGGCGAGTCTGTGTGTTTATGCCCCTTGAAGGTTATGTACACAGAGGGGACGCATTCCTACTTTACGTTTAAGGGGGGTGACCTGCTTTTTGTTATTTCTGTCCTTTTCTCTCTTTCTCTGGCTTGTATCCATTTGGCCCCATTCAGCCTACTGTTTTAAGACGTTTATCCCCATCTAGGTGTCGATTTCTTCCTGGCGAGCGATAGCGAGCCAGCATTATATGAAGAAATCCGGCCTTCGCCGGAGAATTTTTTCTATCGAAAAATGTACAAATTTAGCCTGCTGTCTAACAAAAATAAAAAATATGCTGGCTCGCTACCGCTCACCAGTAAGAAATTGACACCTGGATGGGGATAAACGTCTTAAAACAGTAGGCTGAATTGGGCCAAATGGATACAAGCCAGAGAAAGAGAGAAAAGGACAGAAATAACAAAAAGCAGGTCACCCCCCTTAAAGCGAAATTACACGAACGGGTCTTTATTTTCCACAACTGTGATCTGACAACCCTGTAATTCCTTTTGGTATTAATCTACCGTTTGTCTAGTTACCAACATAAATATTGTGGAAAAAACAAATTTATTGCTGATCAGAGCCATAAAAATCCCAGATGTAAACCCCCCTTTTAGAGTCTGACGTTGTACCGGTATGTCAGAAATGAGTCAAGGTCACGAGTGCTTGGCTTTATTTATCCTTGTATCAAAAGGCTGTTTTAAGAGCAGGTGTCAACGTTTCAGGGCGGATAATTGAAGTAAGACAAGAGTCATATGTATCAGTCATCCTGTACTGTATATGGTACTTAATTATGTCAGTAGCTGGTAATTTAAAACCAAAATGACGTAAATATTGACGCGTCCAGTCACTCACAAACATACCAGGGCCTCTCGTGTTTTGAATTATGGTTACTGGTATATCAAATATAACCATTGGGACGAAACAATGACTCTACGGTGTATAAGATTACTTGTACATTTGTCTACAAAAGGCGGCATAAATGGTGCCAGGATTATTATATGAAGTGACTGTCCCTCCCAAATTCCCCATTAATTTAACACCCTCCAAAACCTCCGCCAATTTTCTTCAACACACTTTTCCCTAGAGTCCAACAATATCAAACTATTTTTTCAAAACTCTCGTAATACAACTAGAGAGCTCCACGAATGTTTGCCTGTTATTGTTGGCCTTCCTGTGTATGTGTATGGTATTGTAAGCAGCACGAGCCTAACAGGAGGGCGGGAGAACAATGTAATTACCTGCTCGGGTTCCTCGTGACTTACGGGACACACTTTTTGCCGCTTTTATATTTATCGGTGTGGACGAGGAGGAGGAGGGTGAGGGTGCTTGCATTCTTCGCTAAATACGCCCACTAAAGAGAAACCGTAATAACTTTATAAGTTTTTTTTAAATGGCTTTGGTCAACTGAATGAAATATTATGCGGGTCATGCAAATTAACGTACGCACTTAGCAAGATATTATACTGCACAGGTCAAACTGATTAATTATATTTCTGTATGAATTAAAGAAAATTAAATAACCTATTTTGTGAAATGTAAGACATTAATTAACTATATTCACTAGATAACATAATGGTTGTATTGCATATGTTTAAAACATGCCTTGTCATTTCCCTTCCTTCGTTTCCCAAGACTGGTCAACATCTAGCACTTGACTTGAGAACACGGCTCCTAATCTCCTGTCACCAAGGATTGTATGTTATCTTGATCAAAATATCTCTTCCTTGTCGAAGAATATCCCTTCGTGAAGTGTTGTGGTGGTGTAGGTTGAATGATAAGACAAGAAACACCCTTACCGTTGCGGAATATCACGCTTCCCTGCTCTTCATTCACACTTATCAGTCAAAATGTCACGCCTCCTGGAAATTAATATTGTAAAATGTTTATCTATGGTGTTCACTTTAATTTTATATGACAAATAATATCCATGAAATAGTCGTTGTCAAAAAAATAAAAAAAAATAAATAAAAACGAGGTTATCATCAAGATGTACGTACCGTAGTTACTGTATAATAGAAAAATGCACTTGACTTGTTCACGTTTGTTGGTAAGAAAGTCATATCTTCCTTGTAAAAGTTGTCAGTTTGGTTAATGTTGATAAATAGTTAAAGCCTATGACTGTGATCTCCAATTTAGTTTTAATTGACCATAATAATATAGAATATAACAAGTGTAAAAAAAAGAAAGAAAAGAAAATAAAGGATAGGCCTATTCGACATAAATATACAAATTAATTAGACATATTAACTTGCTTGGTTGCTGTGCTTGTTTCTCGCCTATCAATGACTGCTCCAATTATAAAATGTTGCTCCAGTTTAATTTCCTATGATATTATCCATATAAAGAAATGTGGCATCAGGATGTACCGTAGCTGTATAAGATTAATGAAACACTGTTATAAACCACTAATTGAATCGCACGCCCAAACAAATGCTTACTGTGCAATCATTATTTTAGTAAAGGACAACTCTATTAAAGGACAACTCTTCTTTATAAAGTTTGATCCATACTTCATTATGTTTAAGAACGTTAAATAATACTAAATTATAAATAATACTGCTGACTATAGTGACGCCGTTCAGTCAGGCTTATCAGTGATATATTGTGGCAGTTATCACCTCAAATATTATCATCGCCAAAGAAAACTCACAACACATCGACCACCATCTATACCTCACTAAAACTTTACCATTATAGTTTTGCATATATCAGTGTATATTATCATAGACCACAATTATGCAATACGCGATCGCATTGGCCTACACTTATATGCCCCCCCCCCCCAAAAAAAAAAAAAAATGGTGTTAAAAATAAATAAAATAATAATAATAATAATAATAAAAATAATAAAATAAATAAATAATAAATAAATAAACTGTAGCCTGGTGTTCCAACAATAGTGCAATACACCCAAACAGAACTGGACATGTCCAACTGAGAAATCACTTTGTTGCTTCCCGTCCAACTATATTATTGCTGTGACTGATACTAAAGGATTACGACCTCTTCAGCAATAAGTCAAGACTACGAAGGGCGGGGTAGTGAGGACCTGACAGTAGCTCGTGGGTAGTGATATGTGCGGAATTATTTATATATTAAAAGAACAAATAGGGAGGTAGGGAAGAAGGGGTCTGCCTCGTATTGGCCAATAGGCTTTCTGCAGATTTTCATTTGTCTTATGTTCTTAAGTTCTAAATTATTCTGTCTTCCATCATATTATTTCCGATAGCAGTGCAAAACGCCTCGGAACTGTTACCAGAATTATGTTAACCATCGTAAGTTGACCATAAAAGCTCTCGTGTGAAACCCTCTTCATGACAGGGTGTCACACGATAACCAAGTCCGTTATCTTCTACCCTTACCACCATTGTATATGTAAAGATAATAGCATGGTTTATAGTTCACATTATGTCCTTTGAAGTGATAAAATGGTCAAATCAATGTTATTTTGTAATAATTTCCTTGTATTCCTTCTCATATACCAGTACATTTAAGTCTTCAAAAATATTGCTCCGGTTTGACACCCTGCTTCATCCACGTTATAGTTGGTGGTGTAATGGTTTAGATGCTTATATTCTGGGTGTGGTGTCCCGAGTTCGAATCCCGGGAGGACCATTTACTTTCATTAGTTTATTAAAGTATATTGGGGTTTGTAATTGATGATTAATGTTAAGAACGGGGTGTTGCTTATTGTATAAACAGAGCAGGGACCAATATTGTATAAACAGAGCAGGGACCAATATTGTATAAACAGAGCAGGGACCAATATTGTATAAACAGAGCAGGGACCATATTGTATATTGTATAAACAGAGCAGGGACCAATATTGTATAAACAGAGCAGGGACCAATATTGTATAAACAGAGCAGGGACCAATATTGTATAAACAGAGCAGGGACCAATATTGTATAAACAGAGCAGGGACCAATATTGTATAAACAGAGCAGGGACCAATATTGTATAAACAGAGCAGGGACCAATATTGTATAAACAGAGCAGGGACCAATATTGTATAAACAGAGCAGGGACCAATATTGTATAAACAGAGCAGGGACCAATATTGTATAAACAGAGCAGGGACCAATATTGTATAAACAGAGCAGGGACCAATATTGTATAAACAGAGCAGGGACCAATATGGCTGGAATCACTAAGGCATTTACCACCAAATGTTATAACTCGTCAAGGTGATGATAACTTATCTTTATTAGTATCGATACCCGGTGCCGGCTCTCTTAAGGGGGTAGTGGGGATTTTTTGGTGTATTTATTATTTTATATATTTATTTTATAGTTTTCTCCCTAAACCTCCATCAACCTATAAAAAACACCCCAAAGATCCCCCTTCGAGATAAATTTTTAAATTTCTCGGTAGAAAAATGTTCGGACCAAAGGCTAGTTCCTCCTAATATTACAGGCTCGCTATCGCTCGCAAGGTAACAAATCGACACCAAAATGGCACGAAAGGTCTAAATATTGATAAATAAATGGAATCTCAAAGGTCTCAAAATCGACAATCCCCCCCCCCCCCCTCCCTTTAGTTGCTTTGCTATGCTTTTCGATCTTCTTCCCTCATCCCTTTTTTCTTCCTTTTACCTCCTCCCTCCCTCCTCCTCCCTTTAGTGTGTGTTCTTTTTCTTCTTCCCGCCTCCTCCCCATTTGTCTTCTCCCTTCCCCCCCACCCCTCCCTCCCTCCCTTTAGTTTATGTGATGTTCTTTTCCTTCTCCTCCCCTCCCTCCCTTTAGTTTATGTGATGTTCTTTTCCTTCTCCTCCCTCCTTCTCTCCCTTTCCTCTCCTCCCGCCCCCTCTTCTCTTACATGTCTATTTCCCCCTTTCCGCTCCTCTTTGGCGTAGCAGGGCGTCGGCTAAGGTCAGACTAGGGTGAGGTCATGCCCTATTCTTGTCTTCTGCTATAAAGTCTCAATCTCTGTTTTCCCTTTGATAACCCTATAGTATGATAGTATAACTGTAGGCTATTCTATTGGTTCGTTTGGCGCTGTTTTTATTTTTGCTTCCTCTTTATATTATTTTATATTTACTTAGGTATTTATTTATTTTTCTTATATTTACTTAGGTATTTATTTATTTTTATTATATTTACTTAGGTATTTATTTATTTGTATTATATTTACTTAGGTATTTATTTATTTGTATTATATTTACTTAGGTATTTATTTATTTTTATTATATTTACTTAGGTATTTATTTATTTGTATTATATTTTTATTGGTTGGGGGTCTTACGGATAATTTATGATGTGTTCCGTTTTCCTCCTCCTTTGTTTCTATTGTGTTTTGTTTCTCATATTCTAATTGCTCCTCCTCCCGTCTCCCAATTTCTTCTCTTCCCTCCCTTTTATTTTATATGTATTATTTTCCTTTCTTCCTCCTCCTCCCTCTAGTTCTTTTCCCCCACTTCTTCTTCTTCCTCAACCAGTTCCTTTCCTGGGTGTCGAAGGGCGTCGGCTAGGTCAGGCAGGCTGGGGTGAGCTCATGCCCTATTGTTGTCCCTGTTTTGATACAAGACCAGTTTTCATCCTAGGTTTTCGAGATCCAACTTGGGCTTCATTCTATAATTATTATTATTTTTTTTTTTTATATATATAATCTGCGTAATTTTGTTTTTCTATGCCCTTTACACATTTACACATAAAATACCTTTGGCTTAATTCTATATTATTCTTTTTTTATCATCTGTGTATTTTTTTTTTTTCAATGCGATTTACATAGCCTATACCGTATTTACGCATAAAATACCAAAGTTCGTGGGTATGTTATGTGTTACAGTATATATCAGGTTTGTAGCATCAGGTAGGACAAATATGGCTGGATTAACAATTATATTTATTATATTGTTATCATTGTTAGGCCTATTATTATTATTATTATTATTATTATTATTATTATTTTATTTTATTTTATTTTATTATATTTTGCCTTTTTACAAGCACACTTACCGGTATATCATTAACGTTAAATATTTACATTATACAAAAGTAACCGCAAATAACTATTGTATGTATTTACCTGTATTATGAGCATCAATATATGATTAATAGATGATTCAGTGATATCGAACACGGGTCCTAATAGTTTGTTCTGTTCTCTGGCCTTTCAGAATCCCCCCCTCCACCATATTCGAGATTCAACGTGGACCTGCTGAGACCGGAAGGTGAGTGTACAAGCGACTCTTTTATCTCACGTACGCTCACATTCATATAGGTCAAGGACAATTTAGCTCATAAACTGCGGAATTTAAAGTTACTATGTGGCACAATTTTCCTATGAAGTCACCCATTCAAGTTCGTTTAGCTCTTCCGTTTTTCTTTATTCCAACTGCTTTATAAATGGTATGTGTACGGTAATACACACTATATAGAACAATGGTATCTGTACGGTAATACACACTATATAGAACAATGGTATGTGTACGGTAATACACACTATATAGAACAATGGTATGTGTACGGTAATACACACTATATAGAACAATGCCAACAGATTGAGGCAATATTTGGAAACCTTCTCCTTAATCACATGCCCGAGTCCGGTATGTGGTTCCCTGCCATCAATGTTGACTGCCAAGCTGCGACATTATTGGTGTGAGGAATGTGATGGATGACGTCCATAGTGATGCATATACCATTATTGCCTTCTTGATTAAGGGGGCCCACCTCGCTTTTTGTCTTCTCTTTCTCTCCCTCTCTCCTTGGCTTGTATCTATTCGGCCCCATTCAGCCTACTGTTTTAAGACTTTTACCCCCATCCAGGTGTCAATATTTCCTGGCGAGCGGTAGCGAGCCAGCATATATGTATTTTTTGTTTTGACAGCAAGCTAAATTTGTAAATTTTTCGATAGAAAAATTTCTCCGGCGAAGCCGGATTTCTCCATACAATGCTGGCTCGCTATCGCTCGCCAGGAAGAAATCGACACCTGGATGGGGATAAACGTCTTAAAACAGTTGGCTGAATGGGGCTGAATGGATAAAATCCAGAGAAAGATAGAAAAAAGCAGGTGACCCCCATTAACGGATGCTTTAGTACATGTGACCACCTTCATAAGTCAGCCTATTACTGCCTTGTATATGACTGGGGTAGTGATATATATATATATACAGTATATACAGCATACCTTGAAACATCATTGTCTTACTCTGAAAGATTGATGACTAAGGCAATAGCTACTTCATAAGTTGATCAATTGCTAGTGAGCGATTGACGAATGTGCTTCGTACGGTATATCCATAATCTTGTTAATTATCGCCATACGGTGATTTAAACTTATCTTAAGTTGATCTAAGACTGTCTAGCCTCAACATGAATGATGAGTCTGTCACTAGGCCTGCATTATGCTTTTGTTCAGTAATTTATTAAGTGATTGGTTGCATAGCTGAGTCATAGTAACATAATACATTTAACTTGTTAGATGACAAATTGGGACAAGTATGCGTATGATGTATATTAACTATGAGATCGATAAATGAAGTACGAGACTGATCCCTGTGTGGTTGGTGTACAGATGCGGCACCCAGTGAAGATCGGAGCCGCTTGATGGAATCACAAGAAACTGGAGGGACCAACCAGTACGCCACCTACTCCGCCAATGGGACAGGTACGTACACTATTACCTTATGTACAGTCGGCCTAATAAGTCATGTCTCAGCACCAATTATGTTTTGATCAATAATTGGTATCAGCAATATTTACACATGATTTCTTCTTTTTGAATGAGATATACAAACATGCCCCTACATTTACCCACCCTATTTAACATCTGACAGACATTAATATAGCACAGAGCGAGCCAAACGTAATGACAGCTGAGACATGATTTATTAGCGCCACCATACTTACAATATACTATTACACTCTATTGTACAGGTGGCTTCGGAAGTTTGTTGATAGCTGTGATCGAAACCAAACACTTTTAAGACTTAACACATGATACCCGGACATCTCGACCAGGAGACAATTTCAACCAGATATTTATCATTGTTAACTAAGTCTTTTAAGGGGAGATCTCCACTTGAGGATTTTTTTTTCTTGACCCCTTTCTCCCTCATGTTTAGCCCCATTGTTTTTGATATTATAAAACGTTTGCCCCATTAGTTTAGCGATTTTAAGAACTTTCACCCCATATTAAGACCTTTCGTGCAATTCAGGTGTCGATTTTATCCTGGCGAGCGATAGCGAGCCTGTAATTTAAGAGGAACCGGCCTTTGGCCGGGAAATTTTTCTACCGAAAAATGTACAAATTTATCTTGAAAGGGACTGAAGGGGGTGTAATTTTAAGCTTGATGGAGGTCTAGGGAACAAACTAAATACCTCTCCTTAACCTAATGTAAATGCACTTGTTGAATTTCAAAGACATAATTTCAAAGACATATTTGTTTGGACACCGTATTGACTTCTGTACAATTCCTAAAGACCTAGGAAGCCAAAACTGTTGTGTGTCTACTGGGAACTGTTATGAAAGGTTGGGGGAGGGAAGAGGGGGCTGGGGAGGGGGGTACAGAAGTTGGGGAGGAGGAAGAAGAAGCTAGAAGATGATTATAGTGATGAAGATGGGTTAGCATAGTGATGACATTGAGGGGAACAGGATAAGAGAATATGATGAAGGGGGAGTTCAGAGAGATGGCGAAGAAATGGAAGAATGAGAAAAAAAAACATCCCTCGACCCATACTTATAACCCCAGAGAGAAAGAGAGAGAGAGAGAGTGTGTGTGTGTGTGTAGGTATATTGTGAGAATAGAGAAATATATTGTTAACAGAGAGAGCGAGTGTGTGTGTGTATAGGTATATTGTGAGAAGAGAGAGAAAGATATATTATTAACAGAGAGAGAGAGAGAGAGAGAGTATGGAGGTTGTGCTGGTGGTCACGGAGGCAGTGCGGCTAGGCAACAGTCCCATTACTCACCAATATTCCAATACTTACAAGATGACCAGGGTGTAATCATGTGAAATACGAGACTATTATCATGACCCGTCCCTTTATCCCTTCAGCACCATGACGTATTTTTACCCTTGATTCTGGCTAAAATTCGATTATTTTATGCAGTTTAAGAAGGACCTATGTTACTAAGAGGGTTTATTGAGATCGTATTTGCCCATTTGAGTCGTATAGGTAGATTACAAACTATAGAAAATCGTCTAATGGTAACCAGAATATAACATTTACGTTATGGTGGTGAAGGGGTTAAATTAATACCTTTCTTTGCCACCACTGTACAACTTTGAAACGCTCTATTATTATTATTATTATTATTATTATTATTATTATTATAATTATTATAAAATACTTATAAACAGTCACCATAATCAAGCTTTCATGAACTTAGCCTCTATTATATATTTCAGTTTTCGAAGCCACTAATATTGTTAACGTATGCATTTTTATATACAGTAGCCTACTGATATACTATAGCTATAACAGACTTTAACCATATAATACTGAGAGAGAGAGAGAGAGAGAGAGAGAGAGAGATATATTCCACAGCCAGAACCTGCTTGTAAGTTATCTATCTCCTTCAACAGCTGCTCTTTATAATTTCTATCTCGCGAGGCTCAGCATTTTCCTTGAAGTGTTCTTGGGGTAGGTCTGGTCACTTGTCCTACTAACAGGATCCGAACCCTGGCGTATTGAACATTATATTGGACTAGGTCATAAGCTAAAGGTAGTTTTACACGAGCGTATTAAAACAATTTCCCGCATCTTTTGTCTATAATTCGGATCTGGTAGCCATTCCAACAGTTTCCTCACTCTCCAACACCCCTTCTCTCCTCCCAATAACACACACTAAAAAGCCACTCCAACAGTTTCCTCTCTCCAACATCCCTTCCCAATAACACACACAACAAAGCCACTCTAACAGTTTCCTCTCTCCAACATCCATTCTCCCCTCCCAATAACACACAACAAAGCCACTCCAACAGTTTCCTCTCTCCAACACCCCTTCTCCCCTCCCAATAACACACACAACAAAGCCACTCCAACAGTTTCCTCTCTCCAACACCCCTTCTCCCATCCCAATAACACACAACAAAGCCACTCCAACAGTTTCCTCTCTCTCCAACATCCCTTCTCCCCTCCCAATAACACACACAACAAAGCCACTCCAACAGTTTCCTCTCTCCAACACCCCTTCTCCCCTCCCAATAACACACACAACAAAGCCACTCCAACAGTTTCCTCTCTCTCCAACACCCCTTCTCCCCTCCCAATAACACACACAACAAAGCCACTCCAACAGTTTCCTCTCTCCAACACCCCTTCTCCCTTCCCAATAACACACAACAAAGCCACTCCAACAGTTTCCTCTCTCTCCAACATCCCTTCTCCCCTCCCAATAACACACACAACAAAGCCACTCCAACAGTTTCCTCTCTCCAACACCCCTTCTCCCCTCCCAATAACACACACAACAAGACCACTCCAACAGTTTCCTCTCTCTCCAACACCCCTTCTCCCCTCCCAATAACACACACAACAAAGCCACTCCAACAGTTTTCTCTCTCCAACACCCCTTCTCCCTTCCCAATAACACACACAACAAAGCCACTCCAACAGTTTCCTCTCTCCAACACCCCTTCTCCCTTCCCAATAACACACAACAAAGCCACTCCAACAGTGTTATCTCTTTCCAACACCCCTTCTCCCTACCCAATAACACACAACAAAGCCACTCCAACAGTTTCCTCTCTCTCTCCAACACCCCTTCTCCCCTCCCAATAACACACAACAAAGCCACTCCAACAGTTTCCTCTCTCCATCATCCCTTGTCCCTTCCCAATAACACACAACAAAGCCACTCCAACAGTGTTATCTCTTTCCAACACCCCTTCTCCCTACCCAATAACACACAACAAAGCCACTCCAACAGCTTCCTCTCTCTCTCCAACACCCCTTCTCCTCACCCAATAACACACAACAAAGCCACTCCAACAGCTTCCTTTCTCTCTCTCCAACACCCCTTCCCCTCACCCAATAACACACACAAAAAAGCCACTGGAACAGCTTACTCTCTCCCCAACACCCCTTCTCCCCTCTCAACACTTCGAAATAGTAGATACGAGCTGCCGTTTTAAAGGCTCATTTATCCCTCAATACCTTCACTATCACCATATACAGACTAATAACACTCACAACAAAACCACTCCAACAGCTTCCTGTTAGTTGCTGGAGGCCTTTTTTTAAGCTGAATACACTCGTCTAATAGTAGCCAGATTAAAGTAAAAAAGACGCCCCCGGTACTGAAAGGGTTAATGATAAATATGACGTGTCTAAGAACGTTTTGAATGACTGTACATATATATATCTCCCCCCCCCCCACCACTTCTGACGTCTTCAATCGGATCTGAACGGCCACTTTGTGAACGTGACCTCCAATGTGTCCGCCACGATCACACACACACACACACACACACACCTCTCTCTCTCTCACGTACACACACACACACACACACACACACACACACACACACACACACACACACACACACACACACCTCTCTCTCTCTCTCTCGCACACGTACACAAGACCCAGCATTTTGTAAGTGTGGAACAGGAGGCACTTTCATTGAGTACTTTTGTAAGATGATCCTGGTTTGATTGAAAGACCCTATTATGATTCAGAACACATTCTTTCATTTAATAGCCCAGTGAAGATCAAACTGGGAGGATTAATTGACCACTTGCAAGTTTCAGGCTGTAAGGAAGTTGGATCCGTAAATATCGATATACAACAGAGAGACAATAATAGTGTAGGTTTCTGATGAGTACAAACTGTTAATAATTTGGTTATATATATATATATATATATATATATATATATATATATATATATATATATATACCGGTATATATATATATATATATATATATATATATATATATATATTGAGAATATAAATCAATTTCTACCCGAGTTTCGTCGGGACACTCAAAAATCCGTGTATGGTATTCTGGAAATATGGCTAGGTTTGAATTGAAATATATTCGCCTAGTGGGTTTCCCTTCTCCCTAACATAAATAGGATAGAAGGCTGAGTGTCTTTTAGACTGCCGTGGTGTAATTGATTAAAGCGTCGGCTATCATCCTGATGGTCGATGGTTCGATCCCCACTGAGAGACTAGAAATATATATATATATATATATATATATATATATATATATATATATTAATATACTACAGCCGTATTTTAGCCGGTAATTATGCTAAATATCGATGTCTACAGCTCTAACTTCCTTATAGCCTGAAACTCGCAAGTGGGCAATTGATTATTCTTTTAGCGAGGTAAGTGTTCATATTTTATTTTGATTGGAGAATAAATGAGAACTTGACTCAAGGGCAGATGGGCCGGTTTTCTAGACTCCCTTCTCCCTCATGTTAGCCCCATTAGTTTTCAGATTATATGATGTTTGACCTATTAGTTTGTCGATTTTAAGACTATTCGGCCACCTTTCGTGCTATTTAGGTGTCGATTTTTTCCCTGGCGAACGATAGTGAGGGGGATCTAATGGATGTTTTTATTTGAAGTTTGATGGAGGTCTAGCGAGGAAACTAAAACAAATATGTATGAAAATATAGTATATATGAGAACAAAATACCCCCCCCCCCTTAAATGTAATGCGTGAAGGAGGGGTTCAACACTTAGAAAGGATAAGAGACTTTAGACTGGGAATTATAAACTTAGAAGGGATAAGAGACTAGACTGGGAATTATAAACTGAGAAGGGATAAGAGACTTTAGACTGGGAATTATAAACTTAGAAGGGATAAGAGACTTTAGACTGGGAATTATAAACTTAGAAGGGATAAGAGACTAGACTGGAAATTATAAACTGAGAAGGGATAAGAGACTTTAGACTGGAAATTATAAACTTAGAAGGGATAAGAGACTTTAGACTGGGAATTATAAACTGAGAAGGGATAAGAGACTTTAGACTGGGAATTATAAACTTAGAAGGGATAAGAGACTTTAGACTGGGAATTATAAACTTAGAAGGGATAAGAGACTTTAGACTGGGAATTATAAACTTAGAAGGGATAAGAGACTTTAGACTGGGAATTATAAACTTAGAAGGGATAAGAGACTTTAGACTGGGAATTATAAACTTAGAAGGGATAAGAGACTTTAGACTGGGAATTATAAACTCATGTAGATAAGAAGTTGAAAGGCGAGACGTAGAAAATGTTGGAATTTGACATTTTGAAATAATTTTTATTATGAAGATAGGAGTAAATTGTAATGCGAGGTTAGGTTGGGAAGTTGTATTTCTTATAGGGACACTTGTCATTTATAATGCAATTCGTCCTTGAAGTAATGAGGCATACAATTTTGGGTGCCGGTATAAAGCTTTTGACAGTCAGAGTAAATTGGAACTTCAGCTTACAGGCGAACTGACACATCTAAGTGCAATACTAAGTCAAATTTGAATATTGGACCTTCATGAAACACACAAATTGTATTACCAGTATTTCGTGTTATGCACCTATTCCTAATCATCAAACTACATGGCATCGCTCGCAAATTAATTTAAGTCGGCTTGATTGGTTAAATTAGTTGAAGAGGCAAAGGGACTTCAGAAAAAAATAGAGGTTAAAGAATAACACCATAAACCACTGGAGAAAAATAATACTGAGGCTTGATGTCAAGTTGTCAATGTACAGTAGGTCCGAAAGTAAAACCTGGCCGACTAAAATGGCCAACACGCACTGGCCTCTAAAGTGGCGTGCCCCGGGCCAGTGAAGGGGGAGGAGGGGCTGGAGGGCAGAGGGGTGGGCGTCCGAGAGTCTAGCCACCCACACACACACATGCGGGAAGTCACATAGCACCCACCACCACCACCCGTAACACGCGCCCCTCTGTCTCACGCCCACCACATCCTCTAACACCTTAAGGGGAGGGGGAACCTATTTATTGGCTTATTTGTATCTGTTTATTATTATTATTACTTTCCTTCCTAGACCTTCATCAAGCTTTAAACAAAACAAAAACACCCCCGAGACCCACCTTCAAGATAAATGTGTACATGTTGTCGATAAAATAAATGTGCTGGCCAAAGGCCAGTTCCTCCTAAATTACAGGTTCGCTTTCGCTCGCCAGGTAAACATAGACACCTAAATGGCAAGAAAGATCTTAATATTAACCAATAAAAGGGGTGAAACGTCTTAAAATTGACAAACTATTGGGGCGAATGTCTTGAAATCTCAAAACTTATGGTGTTAAACATAAGGGAGAAGGGGGGCCAGAAAAAAAAACAACCGTCCCCCCTTAAGTATCCGGGGCCTGGGAGTGTGTGTGCGTGTGTGGTGGAACTAGAATAAGATAGATTGTACACCACTGTAATTGTCACCTTAATAAAAAATATATATATGATTAAAAAAAAAATCAATTAAGTGTGTGGTGGTGGTGGGGGGGGGGGGATCTCGATGAATGAAGGCGTAGGATTGGTGAGTATCGGTATTCAGACAAGGAAGGGTTAGCGTAATAAACATGGTGTAAGAGCAATACAGCGGATGAATGGGGCTCGCACTATGTTTACCTTACCAATAAACAGGCCATAATTGGGGGCGGGAAGGAAGCACAGTAAAGAACTTTAATTATCTGTGTAGCCGGGATAGTTACAGAAGCGTGTAATTCAAGCTGTGGAAAGATCGATTATGTGGTGATTGTCTCGCTCATCATCAATAATCATGAAAACAACAACAACAACAACGCCCAAATATACACACTATTTTTGGATGAGCCAGTGTTAAAGCTGCTGAAGTAAACATGTGGTTGCCTCCCTCTTGACTCCCCGCCACTGTTTGAAGCACCTTCAGGAACCGAGACGCCCCCAACAACAACAACAACGACGACGCCCTACAGTGTAAACAAAGGGTGATACTCGTAAATACATTCCCCGGGATGTAAACAACCCAGGGGGAGCCGTTTACATTGTGTGTGTGTGTCTGGGTATTGCAATTTCGGTCTGTGGCAACTTTTGAATTGGAATGTGTCAAGAATTCAGTCACCTATTGATGTTTTCCCTCGGGTGAACATATCATATCAGCCCATAATGGTTCACATTTTGATCAATATTTTTCATTTATTAATTATTGTTTCTAGTTTCCTCCCTAGACCTCCATCAAGCTTAAACAAACATCCATTACATCCGGCTCTGCCGGAGAAATGTTTCTATCGAAAAATGTAGGCTACAAATTTAACCAGAGCTTGTCTTAACTAATTATCCAAAATATGGTGGCTCGCTTTCGCACGCCAAGTATAAATCGACACCTGAATGCGGATAAACATCTTAAACAGTAGGTTGCATGGGGCCGAATGGATACAACCCAGAGAGGGAAAATAAGCAGGTGACCCCCTTAGTGAGTTCTTGGTGGATATGAGAAGCCTGATAGCAAGCCCTCGACCACAGGACACTTGTATGTGACCTTGTAACAGATAATTCACTGTTTGACACGTGAAACAGTGACTGTGTAGTTTATTCATAGTTTTTCACCAACCAACTTTACTTCTAAACTCAATTAATGAAATCAACGAATACATGTGGCATTCCAAGGACTCGAACCTAGGATACTCACACCGAAATTCTGCACATTTATTAGTTGGAGTGGCAGTGTGATTTGTAAAAATGTTGATGTGCGGAATCTGTAGCTAACAATGCCAAAATAAATTAATATTTCAGTTACGTAGAAGACTACACTGCATAATATTTGTTAATTCGTATGGTGTCGATCTTAATCTACAATATATTGGCAATGTGAATATATAGAACGATACCGTGATCGTAAATTTTTTGATGTGCGGAGTCCATTGCTAACAATGCCTTAATAAATTAATATTTTAGTTACCTAAGCCTACACTGCATAGTATTTGTTATTTCGTATGGTGTCGATCTTAATGTTCAATATATTGGCAATGTGAATATATAGACCGATACCGCTATCAAATAAAAGATGATGATTCTGTCAATTTGACTGCATTTCTATTTGACATTGATCGTAGCATTAATATTATCTTTATCTGTATATATCACCTACTTCACTGTGTAAACTAGAAAACGTGATTATATTTGTAACTGCATATATTATTGTAATGTTCGTTTTCCTCACATTATGTTCATTTGACCTTGTAATATGTAATTGAGGGCCATGTTAACACGTGTATAACATTTTGACCTCGCTTACTGTGTTGTGGTGATAGTAGACAACACTCACCTTATCTACACACACTCACTCTCACTCTCTCTCTCTCTCTCTCTCTCTCTCTCTCTCTCTCTCTCTCTCTCTCTCTCTGCACCAATATTGCCAACTATACAACTGGATTCACAAATATCAAAACACACACACACAACATAACCTAATCACGACGCCAGAGAGCTTATCAAAACAAAAAATAATAAAGGAAGCACACACAAACCACTTTTTCCTCCCCCCAAATGTTCGATCTCGTTACCCACCTTAGCGACTCAAATTGAGGCTTGTGAGAGAGAGAGAGAGAGAGAGATGGGTTTAGTTGCCTCTACTTGACATTAACTCTAAACATATGAATTAACAACTGGATAATTGCGTGATTATGCCAGACGTCGGGGTTGTTTAACAGGATATCAGTCATTAAGTGAATTGTTGGTTGAGTGTGTACCAACCAACAACCACTGTGGCTTAATCATGGCACCAATCACGGTTCAGCTACGACTGCAGCCTAACCAATCACAGTTTTGGACTTAGTAAAAATGGCGGCCGGAGTTACAAAAATATTTATTATCTCAAATTTGGTAATTATGTATATATATATATATATATATATATATATATATATATATATATATATATATATATATATATATATATATATATATATTTATTTATAAACGCATACGGCTTGGTATTATGGCTATTTCTGGCAGCTTTGATCCAAAAGTTTATTCTAGAAAATAAGTTAGACAGCTTAACACTGGCATCGGCGCCTTAACTGAAGGTAGATTAATTTAACTTAACAGTTGACAGACCAGAGTTGAACAAAATATATAATAAATAAATAAACAATAATATATAATTATATGAAAATTAAACTAGAGGGGAAGGTGATGGTGTGAACCCCCTTTACTCTATCCCAAACAACAATATCCACTTGAGAGAGAAGGGGGTTAAAGGATTGAAATATCCGCATTCTCTCCCTGGTGGTGTTTATTTGACATGCCACCAGAGACCGCCACCCTTCACCTTCTGTGCCACTGGTCGGAGGGAGAGGGATTGTTACAAGAGTTACAAGGGGATAGTTAGTATCTCAAATACTTTGCTGTCCGTGCCAGGGAGATACCCCAAGTAGAAAGCAAGAGCTTGTGAGTTGTACTTCCCTCATTGTAATTAGTGGGATGCTGAGTGTGTGTGTGTGTGGGGGGGGGGCTGTTTAGTAGATAGTGATGTACGATATAATATTCTTTACGGGTTGCAATGTTTAAACGTGTGTGTGTGTGTGTGTAATAGAGAGAGAGAGAGAGGGCGAGTGAGTGGTAGAGTGCGTGTGAATGAATCCCCTCACTCGCCTTGTCCTTATTCCAGTTATTTCAAGGGTATCTGAGGAATCTACACCACCTCCTTCCTCACACCTCTTCCCTCCACTACTCTGCACAATAACAATGGCACTAGAGAGTGACTAGACTATACTATACGTACAGTCGCGGTCATAAGGGGGGTCACCGGCTTTTTTATCTTTCCTTTTCGCTCTTTCTCTGACCTGTATCCATTCAGCCAACTGTTTTAAGACGTTTATCCCCATCCAAGTGTCGATTTATTTCTGGCGAGCAATAGCGAGCCAGCATTGTATGGAGAAATCCGGCTTCGCTGGAGAAATTTTTCTATCGAAAAATTTACAAATTTAGCTTGCTGTCAAAACTAAAATATATATATGCTGGCTCGCCAGGAAAATATTGACACCTGGATGGGGTAAACGTCTTAAAACAGTAGGCTGAATGGGGCCGAATGGATACAAGCCAAAGAGAGAGGGAGAGAAAGAGAAAAAAAAAGCGAGCTGGGCTCCCTTAATTCTGATACCTTTTGAAACCCCGTAAAATTTAAAGGCACCCCCGAAATACAAAGGTCAGGTACATAATTAATGCTATTCAACGCGAGACATCTTGGAACATAATTATGTGTATGAACATTAATAACCGGGACTGTACGTTATATTGGCCGTCAGAATAACTACTAGAAAAATATACAGAGGGTTAAGGGGGGTGACCTGCTTTTTGTTATTTCTGTCCTTTTATCTCTTTCTCTGGCTTGTATCCATTCGACCCCATTCAGCCAACTATTTTAAGACGTTTATCCATAATGTAGGTGTTGATTTTTTCCTGGCGAGCGATAGCGAGCCAGCATTATATGAAGAAATCCGGCTTCGCCGGAGAAATTTTTCTATCGAAAAATGTACAAATTTAGCTTGCTGTCAAAAAAAATAAAAAATATACTGGCTCGCTACCGCTCACCAGTAAAATATTGACACCTGGATGGGGATACACGTCTTAAAACAGTAGGGTGAATGGGGCCAAATGGATACAAGCCAGAGAAAGATAGAAAAGGACAGAACAAAAACAGGTCACCCCCCTTAAAGGAGTACTCCCCCCCCCATTCGATTAGATAGTGTTAAATATGTGTATCAATATTAATAACCAGGACTGTACATTATATTAGCTGTCAGAATAACTACTAGAAAAATAAACACAGTATAATGGGATGGGTAACACTCCCCCCACCCGATTAGATAGTGTTAAGAGGGGAATCTGGTGTTGGAGCTTGTAGTGCAGATATTTGTCGTATTGATTGTATTGTCACGTTTATTTCTATAATACAACTGTTGTGCCTCGTTTGCTGTATGTAATGGAATTGAAATATTTATGCAAAATAGAAAACGTTATTATCAAGCATGCTGAGATCAAGTACAGTTGCCCACATGAAGTTTACTATGTGTGGAAGGAAAATGCGCCCTATTGAATATGTGTATATCCCTGTGCGTCTATTAGTTCATAATTATGACTAATTAACAGTTTGATAGCAAATTATCCTTGTAAGTTAGTCACACTGTTATATTTTGTATTGATGTATTTATTTGTATATTTTATTTGTGTGTGTGTGTGTGTGTGTGTGTGTGAATTGATGTACATACACACAGACAGCAGGTATAAAGGAAAGTAGCGCACCCTCAAAATGTTCTCCTTCTTCCTCTTCTTTATTGGCAAGGATAGCACCCCTGAAGGCCTCTGCAATTTACTGTTTCCCCCTCTTCCCAATTCCATATTTCTCCCTCTCTGCTCTTCTTCCATATTTCTTCCCTCTTTCCCTCTTCCATAGTTCTCCCTCTCTGCTCCTCTTCCATATTTCTTCCCTCTTTCCCTCTTCCATAGTTCTCCCTCTGCTCCTCTTCCATAGTTCTCCCTCTCTGCTCCTCTTCCATATTTCTTCCCCTCTCACATTTCTCTCTTTCCTTTGTCCATAGTTCTCCTCTCTGCCCCTCTTCCATGTTTCTTCCCCTCTTTCCCTCTTCCACATTGCTTCCCTCTTTCCCTCTTCCATAGTTCTCCGTCTCTGCCCCTCTTCCAGATTTCTTTTTTTTCTCTCTTTCATATCCCTTCCTCTCTTTCACAGTTCTCCCCTTTCCTCCCTTCTATAACTCTCCCATATCCCTCCCTTTTCCCCTCTATCATATTTCTCCCCCTCTTCCATAACCCCAACCCCTCCCTTTTTCTCCTCTACCATATTTCTCCCCCTCTACCATACGCCCACCTCTTCCCCCTTTTCCCCTCTTCCATACTACCACCTCCCCCTGTTCCCCTCTGCCACCCCCACCTCCTCCCCCTTTTCCCCTCTTCCATACCACCTCCTGCCACCCCCCACCTCCTCCCCCTTTTCCCCTCTACCATTTCCCCCCCCCCTCTTCCATACCACCTGCCACCCCCCACCTCCTCCCCCTTTTCCCCTCTTCCATACCCCCACCACCTCACTTTCCACCTCTGCCATATCTCTTGCCCTCTTTTCCTGTTCTCCCCTCTGACGCTTCCTTAAAATCGCTCCGTTATTTCTCCCCGGTCCCGCTGTACATTATGTTAAGAGCACTCGGCCCTCTCTCTCTTCCTGTACATTATGTTAAGAGCACTCGGCCCTCTCTCTCTTCCTATACATTATGTTAAGAGCACTCGGCCCTCTCTCTCTTCCTATACATTATGTTAAGAGCACTCGGCCCTCTCTCTCTTCCTGTACATTATGTTAAGAGCACTCGGCCCTCTCTCTTCCTGTACATTATGTTAAGAGCACTCGGCCCCCTCTCTTCCTAACATTATGTTAAGAGCACTCGGCCCTCTCTCTCTTCCTATACATTATGTTAAGAGCACTCGGCCCTCTCTCTCTTCCTATACATTATGTTAAGAGCACTCGGCCCTCTCTCTCTTCCTATACATTATGTTAAGAGCACTCGGCCCTCTCTCTCTTCCTATACATTATGTTAAGAGCACTCGGCCCTCTCTCTCTTCCTATACATTATGTTAAGAGCACTCGGCCCTCTCTCTCTTCCTATACATTATGTTAAGAGCACTCGGCCCTCTCTCTCTTCCTATACATTATGTTAAGAGCACTCGGCCCTCTCTCTCTTCCTATACATTATGTTAAGAGCACTCGGCCCTCTCTCTCTTCCTATACATTATGTTAAGAGCACTCGGCCCTCTCTCTCTTCCTATACATTATGTTAAGAGCACTCGGCCCTCTCTCTCTTCCTGTACATTATGTTAAGAGCACTCGGCCCTCTCTCTCTTCCTATACATTTATTCTTCTTCCTCCTTCCTTTTATCTCTCTTCCTCCTTTGTTCTCTTTCGTTCACATATCTACCTCTTTGCGCGCACCTACCCTCATTATCTATACCGGTAAATAATTTATTATGGTTTTATTATTATCATTGTTATTATTATTATTATTCTCACACACACGAGAGAGAGAGTTACATGTAGTTATTAATATACACAGACCTTGCGGTCCCTACTAGGCAGTCCGGACTTAATGCTAAAATAGAATTTGCTACACAGTCGAAGGCAAGGATAGCAAAGCAAGAGAGAGAGAGAGAGACGCTCACATTTTCTCTCTTTCAATTACTCTGATCACATTTTCGAACACCTACATTCCTTTCACTTGCATTCGTTCCCTCACTTCCTTGAAATTACTTTTGGGATTTATTTTCGATGCCGGTAACATATTTTCCAGTTCTTGTTTCACGTAATGCGGTCCAAAACAGTTTCCCCCACCCCTCTCTTTGTTCGCGTATTAGGCTAACATTCCAACATTTTGCATTGTACCGCCACCCTATCCCCACCACAACCACCGTATCCCCACCACAACCACCCTATCCCCACCACAACCACTTTCTCCACCACAACCTTCCCACCACTTCCTACACCACCACTCATCACCATCATTCAGTCACTACCACCACCACCACCACCACAACTCTCCTTTCACTATCATAATATCTCTATCACCACCATTCTCGCCACCACCATCCTCATGATAACACCTCCCTCGTTCCTTCAATATCTGGTATCACATCTCCACTTTACCACTGCCATTATCCACCTGCAACCCCCCCCCCCCTTACCTTCTACCATCACCATGACTTCCTCCACCACCACCATCACCTCTCCCTCCACCACCACCACCACCCTCCTCTTTCCCACCACCACCACCACCACCCTCCTCTTTCCCACCACCACCATCCTCCTCTTCCTCTCCACCATCACCTCCCTCCACCGCCACCACCACCACCCTCCTCCTTTCCCACCACCACCACCGCCACTCTCCTCCACCATCACCTCTCCCTCCACCACTAACACCACCCTCCTCTTCCACTTTTCCCTCCATCACCACAACTACCACCATCCTCCTCCTCTTCCTCCTTTCCCTCCACCACCACCGCCACTCTCCTCCACCATCACCTCTCCCTCCACAACCACCACCACCACCCTCCTCTTCCTCCTTTCCCTCCACCCTCCTCCTCCTCCTCCTCCTCCTCCTCCTCCTCCTCCTCCTCCTCTCCTTCCTCCACCCCTCCCAGTCAGTCCAGCCGGGCGATATATTTGAAGGAGAAAAGTTCCGGAAGTTTAGCTCAAGATTCTTGGCGGAGTGTTATGGGACGCTTCAATGTGGGAGTCGTGGAGAATTAAAGGTGGGAAGTTTGGCTGAAGAGAGAGGGAGAGTTTTACTTGAGATGCTTCTTAAAATACACTTCTGGGGTCATATGGCGGCTTAGGAACGTTAGTATATTGCTTCCTGGTGTGTGTGTGTGTGTGTGTGTTTTACCATGGCTTTACCCTGGGGTCACCTGGGGGGTCACCGGCTTTGTTTTTTCTCTCTTTCTCTCCTTTTCTCTCTTTCCCAGGCTTGTATACATTCGGCTCCATTCAGCCAACTGTTTTAAGACTTATCCCCATCCAGGAGTCGATTTTTTCCTGGCGAGCGATAGCGAGCCAGCATTGTATGGAGAAATTCGGCTTCGCCGGAGAAATTTTTCTATTGAAAAATGTACAAATTTAGCTTGCTGTCAAAACAAAGCTATATATATATATATATATATATATATATATATATATATATATATATATATATATATATATATATATATATACCGGTGTATATACAGTATATGCTGGCTCGCTCGCCAGGAAAATATTGACACCTGGATGGGGGTAAACGTCTTAAAACAGTAGGCTGAATGTGGCCGAATGGATACAAGCCAAAGAGAGAGGGAGAGAGAGAGAACAAAAAACGAGGTGGGTTCCCTTAAGAAATATATGCCACGTATTGTTTCCCATTCTTAGACCATATTACTTTCCACTTATCGGATACACCAACGTTGTTCATGCCCCATTCTCATCCTTAGCTATAACACAATTATGCCTTCAGTTGTTACAATTCTATCAACCTCATCTCTCTACCACATTTTGGCTCACTATTTGTCTCTACTCATCTATTTATAATAATGCCATGAGGTTCCTTTCTATGTCCCTCTTTACCACACACTCTTTCTTTGTCCCTCTTTACCACACACTCTTTCTTTGTCCCTCTTTACCACACACTCTTTGTCCCTCTTTACCACACACTCTTTCTTTGTCCCTCTTTACCACACACTCTTTCTTTGTCCCTCTTTACCACACACTCTTTCTTTGTCCCTCTTTACCACACACTCTTTCTTTGTCCCTCTTTACCACACACTTTTTCTTTTTCCCTCTTTACCACACATTCTTTCTTTGTCTCTCTTTACCACACACTCTTTCTTTGTCCCTCTTTACCACACACTCTTTCTTTGTCCCTCTTTACCACACACTCTTTCTTTGTCCCTCTTTACCACACACTCTTTCTAAGTCCCTCTTTACCACACACTCTTTCTTTGTCCCTCTTTACCACACACTTTATTTTTCCCTCTTTACCACACACTCTTTCTTTGTCCCTCTTTGCCACACACTCTTTCTTTGTCCCTCTTTATCACACACTCTTCAGCCATCACGAGTACCCCCTTCATCCCCCAACTTGTGTGTATCGCCTTGTTAACAAAGATATCACCTTTTGTTTCTTCCAATTTTTGTTGGTAGTAATTAGGCATGCCTCGACATTGTTGTCAAACTTTGAAGGAAAAGAATGAGGAGGAGGAGGATAGGAAGAGGAGAAGTCTTTAAGCAATAATTGTATAAATATATTGTAATTGGTGATACCTCACATATGTAATCGATCCGTATTTATGGATACCGGTAATTGAAAATCAACATAGATACTGATAAATTTTATAGATTAAAACCGTCTAGTCGATTACAATGAATTAAAGCGAAAGAGAACAGTCACACATAGCTATTATATTATTAAGGTAATGACTACATGTGACATATTAAGATAGAAATATATACATATATCTTAAAAGGCAACTCGTATATCTGATCAAATAGTTAACATAAAATACCTTCAAGTTAGAACGAACTCTTTCTCCTCCTTTTGTTTTCAACAATGCGGGTTATAAGATTTATCAATTGATAAACAAATAATAGTGAGTGAAGGCCTGTCTAAAATTAGTATGGACTTGTTGACACAGTTTAGTAGGTTGTTGTTGGTACGATGTTGGTTCGCGGGACAAACACACATACGTCAAGTCGTCAGGGACCCTGGCGCCACCGACCCCCATCAGGCCACAACACCATCACATCTTTCTGCAACCGGCTTACTATGTGGGGTACACTTGGCTCAAGGCCTCCTTTATCCCACCATATGTTTACTTTGCGTACTTGGTTTTTTATGCAGATCATTTATGTTTTTTTAATATTATTATAGTTATACAATTCCAGTAGCTCGAATGGCTCTAGCAGTCATATTCAAGATCCAGGAATTGTCTGATTAGCAGTTTGTATAATTTATGATGTGGGGTAAAGAAACAGTTTGGGATGACTGTAAATAGAGCAAAACGGACTCTTTTCTAATCGATTCCCTAAATACCCAGAATACCAATCCATGTGTTTTTTATTATTGTTCATCTGTAGCATTTACATACAGTATATAGGTAGGGGTAGTTGAGACTGATAAGTTAGAATAGACTACGCTACCTACCAATGTTCACCTATGTTGTGTTCGCCACGCTGCTAGTAGCACCGAGGAGCGCGACGCCCTTCCTTGTTGGTTGTGATTAAGTGCAGCAAACTGTTCAATTGTTTCACCTAATTTGTATGGGGATATTAAGGGAGCCCACCTCCCTGTTTTCTCTTTCTCTCTCTCTCTCTTTGGCTTGTATCCATTCAGCCTACTGTTTTAAGACGTTTACCCCCATCCAGGTGTCAATCTTTTCCTGGCGAGCAGTAGCGAGCCAGCATATATATATATAATTGTTTTACAGCAAGCTAAATCTGCAAATTTTTCGATAGCAAAATTTCTCCGGCGAAGCCAGATTTCTCCATACAATGCTGGCTCGCTATCGCTCGCCAGGAAGAAATCGACACCTGGATGGGGATAAACGTCTTAAAACAGTTGGCTGAATGTGGCCAAATGGATACGAGTCAGATAAAGAGAGACTAGGAGAGAAAGATAAAACAAAAGCCGGTGATCCCCCTTAAATGTACGTAGAATCCAACCTGTTAACCGTTTCCCTAATTCATATTCGTGTTGACATAGGTACGAACTGCTCCATCTAGGTTGTATTCTATAAACCCTGGCCGTGTGTTGGGGTGGGAGAGGGTGGTGGTGGTGGTGGTGGTAGTAGAGTTTGTCAGTGCCCCGAGGAGGAGTAACAGAGAAACCTTCGCTGGGATTGGATTAAATTAAGCTTGGTTGTGATCACTTGTTTTAGGCAGGCTTTAATTTTTTTGGCGCCACGCTCTCGCATGCTCTGTGTTCTGTTCTCTTAAAACGACGAGGGGATGTGTGTGTGTGTGTGAGAGAGAGAGAGTGAGAGTGAGCAAAACATAAAAGAGCGAGAGAGAGTTAGTTTAAGAGTCGAGGGTAATTTTATCGATATCAACCTGAATAATATTTATACAAAAATAAGTCCTAATATATTTCGTATGGTTAAGGAAATCCGCTGATGTCTTAAATGGCCAGCCACAACCATTGTCAACCATCATTGTGTTTTATGGAATATGCATTTCATAAGTTACATGTTACACTCAATAAAGAAAGCTAGGCTTGATTAAGGATGTCATCCTTTTAACTTTGTTCTGGCTACTATTAGACGATTGTATTCAGTTTAAAAAAGGCCTCTAGCACTATACAGGCTTTGAACGATCTCACTTAACCCTTTTTACTACCACACATCCTTCTTAAGCTGCACAAAATCGTCTAAATATAGCTAGAATATAATTAGAAAGACGTCGCCGGTAAGGAAAGGGTTACCTTTTCTCCACTGCCAAACAAATTATACCCAGTAGTTCTTAATAATGGACATGGCTCTGCTTATGTAGACCAAGCTAAAACATATACATTAGTACCTACTAATTGATATTTAGTACTATATATCTCACAGGTACACGTGAACTACTAAATGTTTTATACTCGAATCGGGGCTCGAACCACCGACAGCCAGGGCGATTGTCCATGCTTTCACCAAATCAACCAACTCTACCTGCTTATTTTTAGTGACAAATGGTGGTGCCTGCAGACCTTGGGCTAGGAATGATAACATGGCTGATTGCCTTTTCGATACCCCCTTTCTTCATGTTGTTGTGTCCCACATGCCACGGGGGTCTTTGTTCAACAGGCGCCCTCGTAACCCACTTCTTGATAGATTTCGGATATTGGATCACATTGCAACGTGAAATGACAACAATATAATTAGTCCATTATATTTAACTTATAAATGGTGAATGATGTGCATGATTTCAAAGGTGATATCGAGTAGGTTAAGTCGGCTTGTATGAGTTTAGCTAAGAAAACTGTGGGGTATATTTACTTTTAGTGTGTTTATAAATATGTCCGTTATTTCTTAGTTGTTTGGCACATTCCGTGACAGCATTTACCCATTGTCTCCATGTCGCACACTGACGACAACCGCCTCTTGACAACCCTTTACTTACCATTGCCCTCGTCAGCTAAACACCATGGAGGCGGTAAGTGGCGGCGACGCTCACAAAAAACACCCAACAAATTAAGTGTTCACCCAAAAATCGCTGGTCCGAAATGCTAGCGACGCCAGGGCGACTTGAAGGGGAGACGCGCGCCATTTGTTTTTGTTGTTGGTCGTGACGTCACCAGACACACCGCCATCTGACCCCATAGTCCTTCCTTATTTTCGATTTCTCCTTGGTCTTATCGTGCCTTGTATTGCTTTGTGCTATACGATTCTCTTCTGCTTTCTCTTTACTTTTCTATTGGATAATTTAGGATATTTCTGCGATCATTGAATCCAAACTTATCCTCTATTATATTTTGGGTTTGGTCAGCACTTGATTGTCCCTTGTCTTGTTTGCTATTGTTGGTTTCTCTTTCATAATGTCTTCTTTATTCTCTCTTAAGGTTACTTCTACGATCACTTATACCAAATTATCTTCCCTTTTGTTACCTCCGCCAACGAAATTGGACGGAGGTTATGTGTTCGCCTCCGTTTCTTTGTTTGTCTGTTTAAAGATATCTCACAATGTTAAGAACTGATGTTCACGAAAGTTGGTGGGAAGGTAGGATATGCACCAATGAAGAAGCGATCCGGATAATGTCACAATGGTGTAACTGTTGTGCAATAAGTATTTTGTGACAAAAATAGCCTAGTTGGAGATATGCACTCTACCGAGTGACCCTCTAATTTACCGGGGGGGGGGGGGGTTCGTTGTTTTTCTTTGGTTTTATTGTCTTTGTATTTATTCGTCCCTTGTTTTGCTTGGTATTCACGTCATCTGAATCTCTTACATTTTCTTTATTTTTGTTTTCGTTCTACGACCACTGACACGAATTCTACTTTGACCTTTCCTTCATCCTAGTCTTATTGTATTACATCTCTTATTTCTATCTTTCTTAGTCTTTTTGTGTGTGTGTGTGCGTGCGTGCGCGCGCGTATCATTTACTTATATTTTGTGCATCTACATTCTGTCTCCTTATTCAAGCCCCAAACAAAACTGACCTTGGCTTGTATTCTTGGTGTTTATAAACCTCCGGACGGATGTTATGATTTCGCCTCCATTAGTTCGTATGTTTGTTTGTAAGCAAGATATCTAGTTGTGAACCGATTTTCACGAAATTTGGTAGGCGCCCAAGAAAAAGTGACTCAATTTAGGAGGCGATCTGGATCATATGGCACACTGGTGTTGTTATTTTGCATTTAAATATATTTTGTGTCAAAGTTAGTGTAGGCGGAGGTATGCGCTCTATAGAGTGTCCCTCTAGTTCCGTCTGTAGTTATCGGTACTTTTGATTTATTTAATATTTTCTCCTGTAGCATTCCAATATTTTTGTCATTTTCTGTACTAGTTTCATTTTAGTCCAATTGCTTTAACTAAAAATATAATATTATACAGGTAATATAATACTATACAGGTAATATAATACTATACAGGTAATATAATACTATACAGGTAATATAATACTATACAGGTAATATAATACTATACAGGTAATATAATACTATACAGGTAATATAATACTATACAGGTAATATAATACTATACAGGTAATATAATACTATACAGGTAATATAATACTATACAGGTAATATAATACTATACAGGTAATATAATACTATACAGGTAATATAATACTATACAGGTAATATAATACTATACAGGTAATATAATACTATACAGGTAATATAATACTATACAGGTAATATAATACTATACAGGTAATATAATACTATACAGGTAATATAATACTATACAGGTAATATAATACTATACAGGTAATATAATACTATACAGGTATATAATACTATACAGGTAATATAATACTATACAGGTAATATAATACTATACAGGTAATATAATTACTATACAGGTAATATAATACTATACAGGTAATATAATACTATGCAGGCAAGATGATACTTTACAGGAAGTATAATACTATACAGCAAGTATAATACTATACAGGTAATATATACTAATACAGGTAATATAATACTATACAGGTAATATAATACTATACGGTAATATATACTATACAGGTAATATAATACTATACTGGTAATATAATACTATACAGGTAATATAATACTATACAGGTAATATAATACTATACAGGTAATATAATACTATACAGGTAATATAATACTATACAGGTAATATAATACTATACAGGTAATATAATACTATACAGGTAATATAATACTATACAGGTAATATAATACTATACAGGTAATATAATACCTATACAGGTAATATAATACTATACAGGTAATATAATACTATACAGGTAATATAATACTATACAGGTAATATAATACTATACAGGTAATATAATACTATACAGGTAATATAATACTATACAGGTAATATAATACTATACAGGTAATATAATACTATACAGGTAATATAATACTATACAGGTAATATAATACTATACAGGTAATTCGTGTTTTATTGCGTCTGACCTCATTTCGTTCATTACATATTTTAATATTTGCATATCCCATTTATACATTTCGTTCATCCTCCACTTTATCCAATAAACCTTACTGTATATTGCATTCAGTTATAATCCTAACTTCCATTTATTGACATTTTATCCCAATTATATATTTCGACATAACCTATTTTTAAAAAAATAATAAATTATCTCACTTTTCATACGTCATGGAATTAGTGTACCGGTATTCGTAATTAGTGTACCGGTATTCGTAATTAGTGTACCGGTATTCGTAATTAGTTTTATGTTTGAGTTTCCTCAAACTCTTGAGTGTTTGGTTGAAAATATAGGTGTCACTGTTTGTTGTATCGAATAACCTTGCAGTGTGTGTGTGTGTGTTATAGGTATGAGTATATGTGTTCGTCATGTATATGTGAGTGTGTGTGTGCGTCATGTATGTGTGAGTGTGTTTATCTATTATGTAAGTGTCTCCTGTACACTTCACCCTACCCTGATATAAAGGCCCCCTATCAGTCTGGCTTGTCCCCCATGCCCGCGCCTCATTCAATGTCATGTTATAGTTTCTTATCTACATTATGCTGTTTACCTTCTTCAGTAATTTCCGTTGTCAGCCTGTTTGATCAGTCTCATTTGCCTATTGTTGTGTTATTACTTATCTTGCAGCTCTCTACTTATTATTCATTTTCGCACTTACTTTTATTGTTCTGTAATATTCTATCCTTGCATACTACCCCCCCCCACCCCATCGCGCGCGCTCTCTCTCTCTCTCTCTCTCTCTCTCTCTCTCTCTCTCTCTCTCTCTCTCTCTCTCTCTCTCTCTCTCTCTCTCTCTCTCTCTCTCGTTTTTTTCTATATATTTTTTTGCGAGGGTGCGTGTGAGTGTAAAGAATGGGAGCCTTGTATGACTAGCACAAGATGATGCTAGATAAATATTGGCTACTTATGAGTTTGGTGGTAGTTGTGATATATATTTACTGTATAATGTGTATATATATATAGTATACAGTATATATTCAGTAGGCTATACAGTATATACCGGTATACTGTATATACCTTCTCATTTCCAGGGTAACTTAAGTTTGGGATATATTTTAATTTATACATGTATAATTGTATGTTCATAATTAGAAAATGCACCTCTTCGTAATTTCACATTTTCCCTTTCTGTGATTATTGCCTTGTATTATTGCCTTGTATTATTGACATAATTTGGCACTAGACCTTGGATTCTATAGTTGCTCCTAACTGTAAGGTTCGTACAATACTGTATACTAATGTTCCTTGTGGCCCCTTATCTCTGAATATGTACCCGGTTGGACCAGGGACCTTCAGAGAGTAGCTGGTAACTGGTACATTCACCCACAGGAGCTTTCGCCCACTTGAAAGAGAGAGAGAGAGATGTAATTAATCTATTAGACCAGAGGAAGCATTTTTTTTTAGTTTATGCACCTGCAGACGATTTTAGAGTTAGAGGGCTAATTGGCATAGTCTTTAACCTTGTGATTCCTACAAGCTCTTCCTAAGCTGAGTAAACTCATCTGGCAGTAGCATTTGCAAACAAAAGAAATTGCCTTCTGAGTGAAGGGTTTAATGTGGGTTCATAGATAATTATCAGTGAAGTCGAAAGGTTTTCTTATAATGGCTTCGAGTATTTCGGTAGCTCATTATGAATTACTGTATTAAGACCGAGAAGCAATAGGCATCACCAAGGTTGTATTGTTGGCTTGGAAATGAGAGAGAGAGAGGAGGGGGGGGGGGGCGTCAGTATGGCCAGAAGGGGAGAGTTAGAATGATACTTGGCGCCAGTGACTTGTTGTTTCATTCACGTAGGGTTGTGGCCTTAACACTGGCGCCAGACAGGGGAGGTCACTCGCTGCCAAGACCCTGTATATACCTCGCCACTACACCAATCCTGACACCGATGATACTTTTTGCATCTATAATATCACCTAACTCTAATTATGTAATATTATTATGTTATTTATGTGTTCATGTGGCTTATCCAATTTCACCATTTGTTTCACCTCAAATTATAAACGTGCTATATATATACTGTATATTGTTCATGTGGTATACAATTTCTGCACTTGTTCCACCTCGAAGTATAACCGTGTAATTTATATGTTTTCATGTGGTGTATCTACTTATGTTGCACCTTGAATGCCTCATGTAGCGCACATTTTGTTTTATTATGTTTTATTTTTGATAGCGTCTTTACAATGTTTCATGTTGTACAATCACCTACAGTTACAAGTGGTATTAATTTCATGGGATAATTCGATTGCAGTGTAATATTTCCTTCAATCAGCGTTCATTGTTTCACGTTTGTCATGATGAGTTGTACCAGCTGTTTATGTACCTTTTGAGATTGTATTTGGCACCCTTATCGCACGTCAGAAATTGGCACCTCGGATTTCGTTTCTATCACCCATTTAATAATATTTCCTGTGGTGTCCTGCTGATACCTTTTATGACACCCATCTGGCATAAATTAATTTGTTCCCTTCAGATGCTTCTCATGACACCTCCTATGACACCCCTCTGATTACCCACATGACACATTCCTATACCCATATGATATCGGATAGTTTTTTTTGACATCCCTCTCTTGATCCATATGACACATTCTATTGTATTTACTACACCCCTATGATTGCCCGTACGTCGCCGCTTTGATTGCCCGTATGACACCCCTTTGATTGCCCGTATAACACCCCTATGATTGCCCGTATGACACCTTTGATTGCCCGTATGACACACCTTTGATTGCCCGTATGACACCCCTCTGACTTTCCACATGTCACCCCCTCTACTTGCCCTTATGTCACCCTTCTGATTACCCATATGACACCCCTCTGCTTACCCATATGACACCGATATATCCCATGGCACCCTTTTACCTTAAATGTAACTTCTCTGACACATATGGTACCTGCTGTAGCAACCATTTAACACTTGTAACACTTTCTCCCTAACAATTACTAATCCTCCATATGCCATTTCTGACACACCCAATGGCATTCGTACCTTTATTGTTGTTATGAGGACTTAACGTTTTCAATCAGATCACACGTTTTCAATCAGATCGCACGTTTTCAATCAGATCACACTATTTGGTGCCATCTACCTGTAGCCATCCGTAGCTGAGGAAAATAATTTGGCAGTAGCATTAATAAGAGTTGTCACTCTGGACACACTTGATGACGCGTCTTTAATGTACAGTATACTCCTTCTGTATAGCTCTATACTTATTGCATTTTCCCCTACAGTTCTCCGACATTATGTATATGTTTTAAACTAAGATTTTTGAAATGTATATTGAATGAAGGGACTGAATACGTTGAGAAAGGCTTAAGGCAAAGGTTTTACAGATTTAAGAGAAGGGAGGGTAGCGGTAAGGGGAGAAGAGTTTAAGGATTTATAAAATAGCGTAATGATGTAAAGAAAACTGTAATGGATTTAGAATTAGGATATATGGAAGATACAAATGTGGAGATAATAAGGATGTTTGTAGGATATAGGGGACAGTTGGGAGGGCAATAGGGGGAGATTTTGTGTAATGGGGGAGAACTTCTAGAGTTATCGAGTGGAACTTTGTATGGTAATTGGGGGAAAAAGTTGGTAGGCATCTACTGTAGGAGGATGGGGGTTAGGAATAGTGTGGAAGAATGTGTAGGCATACTCAGGGATACACTGTAATACTGACCGTGTTGGTTTGATCATACTAAGAAAAGTATAAGGATGCATGGAGGGAAAAAATGGGGAAAAATCAAACTTGTATGTGGAGTACAAGGAAATCAAGCAACAACAGATCCAGCAACCCCTCAAGGCTGCTTGCCCTCCAAAACACTGATGGTCAAGTGTCCAAACAGTAGTTTAAAGTAGAGATAATTATTTCAGTATATGATGGGGGTGGGGGGGATCAGCTAAAAGGTAGGAATACCTAGTCATACAAAGACATTGTAGGACTGTAAGAAATAATAGATACGGATGAATTGGAGGATTCCAATCTTAATTCAAACAAACAACAGGTTGTATTGGGAGTACAGTATACTGTAAAGCTGCATGAATATTTGATGTGGTGATAAGGGGTACCATAGACACTGACTATTAAAGTGAATGACTGTATGCAGAAGAGTGTAAGGATATATGGAGGGAGTGTATAGGCTCTTTTGGCGGGTGGTCTGGCGCCACACGTGCCCCGGCGACAGACAGGTAGCACGGAGCGGCGGCGTCAGCGGCGACGACGGTGCCACCCTGGGACGCCGCCGCCAGGATGTCGCGTCAAGGGGCCGCCTGCCGTAGCGGGGCTGGGGCCGCGTTACTCCCGCCGGGGCTGCCAAGACCTGCCATCAATTTTATGGGGGCGGCGGCTATGGTGGTGTGGCGACGGGCAGGATGACGCCAGCCTCCCCTGCCTGGCTTGGCGCCGCCCCGCCCTCCTGAACCCTGTTGAACCCTCACCCTGCTTCACCCTCACTTCATCATCCTACATCTCCTTATCTCGATTTACTGGTTTGTCTAACCCTCCCTCAATCTGTTTAACCCTCATCCTGCTTCACCCTCACCTCGTAAACATAATGTACATCACTGTCTATTATACTATTGTGCCGAAACCTGTTTCGGCCTGGTACCCTGCCTCTCCCTACCTAACCCTGGTACCCTGCCTTTCCTTACTCATCGCTGGTACCCTGCCTCTCCTTAGCCCACTCTGACCCACCATAGCCTCACTTAATGGCGCGTGTCGTGTCCTGTGTACGCTCCCTGCCTCCCTCTGTGTGTGTGTGTGTTTGTGGCGCCTGTATATGGTGTTGTTTACGCCCTGTGTCGCCCCGGCATGGTCACCCCGCCCAGTCCTAGTCCAGGGGGAGAGAGCCAGACCGGGGCAGACCAAATTTGTGGGCTGGCTCAACTGGTCTGGGGTAGCTAGAAACAGGATACTGTCAACTTGGCATTTGGACGCCATCTTGTGTCATATATTGTTTGTTTCATCGGTTATGTTTCCCTTCGTCATATTCTTGTTGCTTCCCTTCTTAATTTTGCTATGCTACTATCTGTCGATGAGATATCCCCCCCCCCCCCATCTCTCTCTCTCTCTCTCTCTCTCTCTCTCTCTCTCTCTCTCCTCTATCTCTCTCTCGCTCTCTCTCTCTCTCTCTCTCTCTCTCTCTCTCTCTCTCTCTCTCTCTCTCTCTCTCTCTCTCTCTCTCTCTCCTTTGTTTCTATCCCCCTCTCCTCTCTTCCATCTTGTTAAATCGCATCCTTGTTTTCCCCTCCCACTCCACCCCTTTATTTATTTCCTCCTATTCCTGTACCTCATTATCTTCCGTTCATCCCGCAATACCCCTCCTATCCCTTGCTTTAGCTCCTGGCTCTTATATCTTATATCATACGCACCCCGACCGTCATATCCAGTTTCTTCTTTTTCCTATACCTCTCTTTATCTCCGCTCGCTTCTCCTTTCACATCGTCTCATATTTGTTATCATTTTCTACCTTTCCTCTTATCTCTCTTCTACTTTTCGTCTTTAATGTATACCCTCTGACCCGGACTCCTTCATCCCTCCCCCATGATCTCTTGACACCATAATCCCCCTCTATCACCACCACCACACACCCTCACCACCACCACACCCCTTCACCACCACCACCACCACCGCACCCCTCCACTACCCACCACCACACCCCTCCAACACCCCTTCACCACCACCACCACCACCACCGCACCCCTCCACTACCCACTACCACACCCCTCCAACACCACCACCACCGCACCCCTCCACTACCCACCACCACACCCCTCCATCACCACCACCAACACACCCCTCCATCACCACCACCAACACACCCCTCCACAACCACCACACCCTACAACTACCCACCACAACAAAACCCCTAATGTATGTATAAACCATCACCAACCACAATTGTGATAACCTGCATCACCGCCACCACTTCAAAAACCACCACCAAAATCATCAGTACAACCATAACCATCACTACTTCCCCTATTCCCCCCCCCCCCCCTTACCACCATCACTACCACGATCCCCCCTCTCCCTTCATTTACCCAACCACACACACGACCCCACTACCCCTCCTTCTCCCTCATAACCACCACCCACAACACAATCACTACCACGACCCCGTCTTTTCGACCAGATGAACCACCATCAACTACCACCGGCCCTCCCCCTCTCTCCTCCCCCTTTATCACCCACCCACCATCACTACCAACCCGACGACCCCCCCCCTTTCCCACCACCTCTCTCCCCCATATTCCCCCCTTAACACCGCACAACACCCCATCCACTACCACTACCCTCCCCCCCCCCCACCCCATCACTACGCCCTCTCTCTCTCCTCCCCTCTCCCCTCCATTCCAGCACTCAGAGCCTGGAGTCTTGCATTGAGACCGATAGATATGG
>CM064551.1:39745860-40053277 GCA_032716605.1 Paralithodes platypus
CTAAAAGTAAAGTTGAGGGTCATACGCTGAAGCATTGCGTAGCTTTGGCGTTCTCCGTCGCATTGCCCTTTGGAGCATGGTGTTATGAAGGCAATACAGGTTAAACTTACCTTGGATTGTTTGTTATTTTCACAGTTTAATTTCTGATAAATTTATAAGCATTTTTCCACATAGATTTTGTTTAGTGTGTTGTCGTTTCAATAGCTTTTAATTGTAATGAGTTAGTTATAATTTGAACCGTAACCTTTTAGTTTGTTTTCTACATCTATCTAGATTTTATTTAGTGTGTTGTCGTTTCAATAGTTTTTAATTGTAACGAGTTTGTTATAATTTGAACCATAACTTTTTAAGTTCGTTTATACTGTATTGTCTTTGTCCAAGTTTGTTTGTTTAGTTTGCAAGTTTTACATTTTAATCTATATCTATCTATCTATATACTCAGGCTCAATCCCCACTTTTCCTATATATAATAAATGTGCAATCCCTCCAGGGTGATGGTGCTGAACATACTCCAGGAGGACGGGGTGGCACTGTGCCGTAAGGATCGGCTGAAGGAGGCTGCTCACCGCTTCTCGTACGCTCTCCGCAAGTTACCACAAGACGAGGAGGAAGGAATAAGGTACCGGTCTACAGTATTGGAGAATCCCTACAGAAAATTATATATTGAAAAGCACGAGGATGATCAATAATTACGGAGATAGGCTATAGAAAGGCAGAAAATCAAAGCAAATGATTTATTGAAAATGAAAAATATCCAAGGCTACAGAAAATTAGTTATGGATAATTTTGGAAGCAGTATAGTCTTGTAATGTTCTTTTATAGCAATTATTTGTAGTGTTGAATTGGGAAGTTAGGAATATTATTACCGTACTCATTGGATCTCAGGCAAATACCCATTTGCTGGGGGGTGGCCGACACTAGACAGAGCCTGAACAGAAACAACACCCAAAGTTCCGGGACCATTTCATATTTTCATTATACAGTATATAGTTTTGTATGAATGTATGTATATGTATATCTCAGGCAAATACCCCTTTACTTGGGGGGTGGCCGACACTAGACAGAGCCTGAACAGAAACAACACTTAAAGTTCCGGGACCACTTTTGCACTCCCTCATCCGTTTCTCTGGCTCGTCGAGTAGGAGAAATATTTGTTGTTGTAGTCAAATATGTAGGTAATTATGAACATACACACTGTACATACAGGACTCCTTGAAAGGTAAGAACAACATGTATCTATTTATATAGGCCTACTCTGGCACATAGCCCACTTTAGTTTATGTGTATTTATATTTTTATTAAGGGGGCATGGTTCACTCTTTGGACGATTTTATTGATGGATTTATTTATTAATTTTGTACTGGACGCTGTAATTCCCGTGAAGGGGTAGCCATGAACATTGTGGGTTTGTCACGAATTGCTAGTGTACTGTATAGCCTAATATTGGGTTGAATGTTTGTTTTTTGTTGGGTTGGAGTATACGGTACATTTTGTTATAATGTTTGTTTGGAGTTTCTTCTTTATAATGCGTTGTAGTTTAGTTGTATAGTTTTGGCTTGGTGTTGACTTTTTTGTATTATTTGTTGTCATTAATGTTTCTATACTTTTGGGTTTGCATTTACTATGTTTGTATTGTTTTGTGTTTGGCGTTTTGTAGTCATAGGTTGATATGTTTTGTTTGTATAGGGTAGCCTTGGGTTGTAGTTTATTTTTAGTCTTGGGTTGGAGTTTTAGTGTTTTGGTTGGAGTGTTCTTTATAATGGGTGGTTAGAATTTACCATTGTATTTTTTGCCTTGCGTTTACCGTTTTCTACAGTTGTTGGTTGGTGTTTTTCAGTTTTGTATAGTTTTGGGTTGGCGTTTGCAGTTTTGTATAATTTTGGCTTGGCGTTTTGATTTTCTATAGTTTTGGCTTGGCGTTTGGATTTTCTATAGTTTTGGCTTTGGGTTTCCAGTTTGTTAGTGTTGGGATGGATTTTACGATTAAATAATCTTTGGTTGTATTTTACCACTTTATAGTGTTGTGTTGGATTTGACCAATATATGTTTATTTGTCTTGTTTTGGCTTGGCATTTACCGTTTTGTATAGTTTTGGCTTAGCATTTACTACTGTTCTATAGTTTTGGCTTTGAGTTTAGCATTTGTTATAGTTTTGGCTTATAGTTTAGCATTTTTGAGTGTTGGGATGGATGAGTGTTCAGTTTTTTAGTGTTTTGTTGGATTTTATGGTTTAGTTTTGTGATGGAATTTATTACCATTGTTTAGCTTTGTGTTTTTGTTTGCCTGTTTTGTGTGGTTGAAGTTTACCTTAAGTTATTTTTTGGTTTGAGTATTTGTATGATTTTTGGTTTGATTTTAGCATATTCTAAGTTTGGCTTGGCCAAACTGTGGGTCTTTAATTGCCTCAATTTATTCGCTCTGAAGTGGACATAGCTTAAATAAGATGATAATTTGAAGTTTAGAGAGCCTAGAAATTGTTTGATGCATTGAAAACCGTATAGTTGACCATTTATATAGAGGGACTCATTTATCCAAAAAAATAGGTTATCCAAAATTTCAAAAGAGTTAAGAATGTTGGATAAAAGGGAGTTTACTATACTGTATATTATGTGGAAGGTATGAATAGTGTAAAGGTGGTATGACACGAGCGGTTTTTCCCTCGATATTTATCATTAACCCGTACAGTAGCGTTGACGTCCTTTTGTTAATATTATTAGGACTATTGGACGCTTGTATTCAGATTAGGAAGGATCTGTAGCAATTATCAGGCTTTGACTGACTCAACCAAGGCTTTTACCTAGCACATATCCTTCCTAAGCTGCACACAAGTGTGTCAAATAGTAAAAAGGTAAGACACGTCACTGGTACTGAAAGGGTTAACACTGGTCTGGCAGCATATGAGGTCAACATTACAAATATTTGTCACCTAAATTAATGTTTCGTCAGTGTAGTTTCCGATGCTCGTTGAAAATATTCCAGAAATGTTGCCAGACAAATGTTAAGTATCGAATGTTGGCTAAAAATGCTCTTGTGTGATAATGGCTTTATATTGTGTTTGTCCCAGTTTTTGTTTGTTTAGTTTGCAAGTTTGACATTTTAAGTTGTTGCTTTTTCATTTGTAATTTGATATAATTGATTGAACGTTAGGAAGCTACAGTATTGTCTTATTTATTGCAGCTGATGATAAAAATCATATTTTCATGATACAGTACTGTATATAGTTTTGTATGTATTATATGTATATCTCAGGCAAATACTCCTTTGGTGGGGGTGGCCGACACTAGACAAGTACTTTATATAGCTTTGTATGTATGTGTGTATGTACTGTATGTGTATGTATATCTTAGGCAAATACCCCTTTGGTGGGGGTGGCCGACACTAGACAAGTACTTTATATAGCTTTGTATGTATGCGGATGTACAGTATATCTTAGGCAAATACCCCTTTGCTGTGGGTGGCCGACACTAGACAGAGCCTGAACAGAAAGAAGACTTAAAGTTCCGGGACCAGTTTCGCGGTCCCTCAGCTGTTTCTGTGGCTGGTCGATTAGGAGAAGTAGTTTTTGTTGTAGTGAAATGTGTAGATAATGAAAAGTTTGCAAGAAGTTGATGCAGACAGTGTAGTTTGATCATTTTGCATTCGGTATCGATAAGTGTGCTGTGAAATTAGTTATTAAAATTCCAGTACAGTATAATGTAAAACTTGCAAGGACGACATAATATAAAGACAAAGGCAATTAAGGGGGGATGGTTAATGGTTTCGATGTTTGCATGTATTTAATATTTGTTATAGTTTCCTGCCTAGAGGTCCATCAAACTGGCATATAGGAGAAAGAGAGGGGATATGATAGAGACTTTTAAGATAGTGTCAGGAAAGTACGATGAGGATGTGTGTGAAGGTATCTTCTTGATGCAGGAGGGAACAAGAATGAGAGGACGCTCTAAGAAAATTTACAAAGAAAGAAATAGGCTTGAGAAGGCAAAGAACTCATTTTGTGATAGAGTGGTAAATGAGTGGAACGCACTGCCCCAGTATGTAGTCGATTCCGAATCAATAAGGGAGTTTGAGAGTAATCTTGATAAAGCATAGGGAAGACAAGATTTAAAGTTTGATTATAAAACAAAAATACAGAATAGTAAAAATGTTGCGTCTGCTACCGCCGCCGCCAACACCGTGAACGACCGCAGCAGTGCATGTACTGGTACTGAGCTGGATACACAGGCCTAGTTCGCCTTTTTCCAGAGGATCTACTGTAAGAAACTGTAAGAAACTGAAAAAAAAAAGAAACATCAAATCCCCCTTTTAGATAAATTTGTAAATTTTTTGGTAGAAAAATGTTCCGGCCAAAGGTCGGTTGTTGTAACATTACAGGCTCTTCGCTAGGGGAAAAATTGGCACCTAAATAGCACGAAAGGTCTAAATATTGACTAATAAATGCGGCGAAAGGTCTGAAAATCGAGTAACTAATGGGGCAAACATGTTAACATCTTTAAATTATTGGGGGTAAGCTCGAGGAAGAAGGGTGAGCAGAAAACCAGGCCATCCCCCCTTAAAGGATTCAATTTGCCACCACTCTATCAGTTAAAATTAAACTGATGATATATTTGTTATTTATTTGTATGTGTTGATTATTTGTGTGTGTTATTGTGGGTGGGCAACTCGAGACAGCCATAACTTGATAGATGACTAGTATAATTGCTGTGTTTTTAGTATTTTGATGGAAAGGTAGGCTTATTATATGCACTGTACAGTATATTGAAAGTTAGGAATAGTATAACTATGAATTTTAGTATTTAATTAAAGTTTGAAAAAGTATGAATTGTTTTGATGAGTAAGGAATAGTATAATTATACATTTTAGTATTTAATTTAAGTTTGAAATAGCATTAATTATTTTCGATGAGTAAGGATTAGTATAACTATAAATTTTAGTATTTAATGAAATTTGGAAATAGCATTAATTGTTTTTGATGAGTAAGGAATAGTATAAGTATTAATTTTATTATTGAATTGAAGATTGAAATAGCCTTAATTGTTTTTGATGAGTATTAGTATTCAATATATGTTAGGATTAGTATGACTCATGATAAAGTTCACCAGAGAAAGGGGGGAGGGAATGCTAAAGTGGTGAAGGACCCTAAGAATTGGAACTAAATGTAGTTTTGGTTCAGTCTGTCGAGTATGCCACCCCGTGCAATGTGTTTACTACTGTATATTATGTGGACGGTATGACTAGTGTAAAGGTGGTATGACACAAGCGTTTTTTCCCTCGATATTTATCATTAACCCGTACAGTAGCGTTGACATCCTTTTGTTAATATTATTAGGACTATTGGACGCTTGTATTCAGATTAGGAAGGATCTCTAGCAATTACCAGGCTTCGAATGACTCAACCAATCATTTTACCTAGGACATATCCTTCCTAAGCTCTGCACACAAGTGTGTCAAATAGTAAAAGGTAACATACATCGCTGGTACTGAAAGGGTTAACACTGGTCTGGCAGCATATGAGGTCAACATTACAAATATTTGTCAGTTAAAATCATGTTTGGTCAGTTTTGTTTTGGATGCCCGTGGAAAATGTTGCAGAAATGTTGCCAGAATAATGTTAAGCATCGAATGTTGACTGCTCTTGTGTGATAGTGGTTTAGTTATTTGTAGTTTATATTGTGTTTGTCCCACTGTTGGTTTGTTTATTTGTTAAGTTTTACAATGGAAGTTGTTGGTTTTTCATTTTAGATTTGATATAATTGATTGAACGTTAGGAAGCTATTGTGTTATTTATTCCAGGTGATGCCAAATCATATTTTCATATTACAGTATATAGTTTTGTATGTGTGTATGTGTATGTATATGTTAGGCAAATAGCCCTTTGCTGGGGGTGGCCGACACTAGACAAGTATATAGTGTTGTATGTATGTGTATGTATATCTTAGGCAAATAGCCCTTTGCTGTAGGTGGCCGACACTAGACAGAGCCTGAACAGAAACAAGACTTAAAGTTGCGGGAGCACTTTCGCGGTCCGTCAGCCGTTTGTGTGGCTGGTCGATTAGGAGAAATATTTGTTGTTGTAGTGAAATATGTAGATAATGATGAAAAGTTGGCAAGAAGTTGATGCAGACAGTGTAGTTTTATCATTTTGCATTCTGTATCGATAAGTGTGGTGTTAAATTGGTTATTAAAATTCCAGTACAGTAAAATGTAAAAGTCCGTCTTACAAGGGCACGCCCTAGCCCTGTTAAATGAAGGGAGTATATGGCGTTAAAAAGTGCATCTCTACATGCTAGATAATTGAGGGAGTTGCGTCAGCATATGGAAGCATATGGAGGCGGGTCATTCGTGGCCACCCACTCAGGGACTGGCTTCTGGCAATAATAAGATAGATCTGTTTGAAGTGTTCAATTTAAATAGGTAATTTAGATTGTTAATATTGTTTTTGCTTGATTATGAATGCAAATGTAAAACTTGCAAACTAAACAAACCAAAAGTGGGACAAGGACAATATAAATATAGTTGGTAATTATGTTTAGATAGATAGATATGTAAGTTAAGTATGAAGGTATAAATATGAAACAAATATATTTATTGTATTAGATACCTATTATTACATTATGTTGATTGTGTTATAGGTGTGTAGGCTATATATATACTCAGGCATATACCCCATAGCTGGTGGGGTGGCTGAATTGAGAGTGTTTATTTTAATTATTTTTACATGCAGTACACTCAATGTCACAAATCGTGGTTTTAAATGTATTTTTAGGTATTTCGAAGGGAATGAAATTGTCTTAGTACTGTATATTTTACTTAGTATATAAATGTTGAGTGTATTTGACTTAGAATGTACATTTTGAGTGATCATATGTGGAGTTTGATGAATTTGAAAGATGGACAACTCAAGGCTGTATTTATGTAGGCCTATGTATTATACTGAGGCACTTAACCCTTAGCTTGGGGTGGCCGACTCGAGAGATTGTTATTATTTTTTTTGATTGATTATGAATGTATTTTGTAATGAGTTTGAGATAGATTGATAACTTACATTGTATTTTATTCATATTTATAGGTAGATACCCAACTTAGATACATATTATTACATTATGTTGATTGTGTTATAGGTGTGTAGGCTATGTATATACTCAGGCATATACCCCATAGCAGGGGTGGGGGTGGCCGAATCGAGACATATGTTTATTTTAATTATTTATATATGCAGTACACTCAATGTTACAAATCGTGGCTTTAAATGTGTGTGTAGCTATTCCGAACGGAATGAAATGGTGTTACTAATTTTGACATAGTATATAAATGTTGTGATGATATGTGGAATTTGAGGATTCAGAAAGATGCACAACTCGAGACTGTATTTATGTAGGCCTATGTATTATACTGAGGCACTTAACCCTTAGCTTGGGGTGGCCGACTCAAGAGATTGTTATTATTTTTTGTTATTGATTATGAATGTATTTTGTAATGAGTTTGAGATAGATTGATAACTTACATTGTATTTGATTCATATTTATAGGTAGATACCCAACTTAGATACATATTATTACATTATGTTGATTGTGTTATAGGTGCGTAGGCTATGTATATACTCAGGCATATACCCCATAGCGGGGGTGGGGGGTGGCCGAAACGAGACATATGTTTATTTTAATTATTTATATATGCAGTGCACTCAATGTCACAAATCGTGGCTTTAAATGTGTGTGTAGCTATCCCGAACGGAATGAAATCGTGTTACTAATTTTGACCTAGTATATAAATGTTGCGTGATGATATGTGGAGTTTGATGATTCAGAAAGATGCACAACTCGAGAATGTATTTATTTAGGCCTATGTATTATACTGAGGCACTTAACCCTTAGCTTGGGGTGGCCGACTCGAGACTATTAGATATTAGTTGTTTGTAATTATTGTATGTGATAGATATTAAAGTTAGATTGACAATTATGGCATTAAGTTGATAGATTCCTAGTTTTGTTATTCGATATATCGATAGATATTAATGTCTGATTGTATTAATTAGATTGTTTATTGTATTATATAGAGAGTTAGACAGTTATTAAATTGATTGTTTTTGTATTATATAGTGTTATTATCTTTATTAGTAGTGGGTACCCCTTCGTGGATGACGGCGTCAGGCAATAGATAGATAGTAGTAGTGTTTATACTAATAGAAGTAATGTAGTTATTATTGAATATTAATATGTATACGGTTTCTATTTGCATGTGTATTAAAATATGTACATATTGTTTGATAAGCATCATACAGGTTAGGGGCCAATATTATAGTGGCATCATTCAATAATTAGATAGCTGCCCCACCCCCCTTACACTGTTCTATGTTTTTTCTATATAATGACTATTATGCCTAACATCCTTCATTACTTTCTCTCACTCTCCCCTCTTCTGCTTCTCTCTGTCTCTCTCTCTCTCTCTGTCTCTCTCTCTCTCTCTCTCTCTTCTGCTCCCCCTTCTCTCTCCTCCCTCCCTCTTCTGGTCTCCCTTCTCTCCTCCCTCTTCTGCTCTCCTCCCTCCCCCTTCTCTCTCCTCCCTCTTCTGCTCCCCCTTCTCTCTCCTCCCTCCCTCTTCTGGTCTCCCTTCTCTCCTCCCTCTTCTGCTCTCCTCCCTCCCCCTTCTCTCTCCTCCCTCTTCTGCTCCCCCTTCTCTCTCCCTGTTCTGCTCTCCGTTCTCCCTCTTCTGCTCTGCCTTCTCTGCTCTCCCTTCTCTCTCTCTTCCTCTTCTGCTCTCCCTCTTCCCCACTCGCTCTCTTCCATCTGCTCTCCCTCTTCTGCTCTCCCTTCTCTCTCCTCCCTCTTCTGGTTTCTGCTCTCCCTTCTCTCTCACTCCTCCCTCTTTTGCTCTCCCTTCTCTCACTCCCTCTTCTGCTCTAATCTCCCTTCTCTCTCGCCTCCCTCTTGTGCTCTCCCTTTTCTCTCTTGCTTTCCCTCTTCTTCTCTCTTCTCTTCCCTCACGGCTCTCTCTCTCATCTGCTCTCCCTTCTCTCTCCCTCATCTGCTCTCCCTTCTCTCTCCCTCATCTGCTCTCCCCTCCCTCATCTGCTCCTCCCTCTTCTCTCCTCTCTCCCCTCATATTCCTCCTCTCCCTCATCTGCTCTCCCCTCCCTCATCTGCATCTCCCTCTCCTCCCTGCTCCTTCTCTCTCCTCCTCTCTGCTCTCTCCCCCCTCATCTGCTCTCCCTTCTATCTCTCTCCTTCTGCTCTCCACTTCTGCTCCTCCCTTCTCTCTCTCTTCATCCCTCATCTGCTCTCTCTTCTCTCTCCTCCTCATCTCTATCTCTCTCTTCTTCTCCTCTCCTCCGCTCCTCTTCTCTCTCTCTCTCTCCTTCCCTTCTCTCTCTCCCTCCTTCTGTTCTCCCTTCTCTCTCTCCCTCTTCTCTCTCCCTCTTCTGCTCTCCACCCTCTAATCTCTCTTGTCCCTTCTCTCTCGCCTCCCTCTTCTGCTCTCCCCTCTCTTCTGCTCTCCCTTCTCCCCCCCCTCTCCCTCTCTCTGCTCCCTCATCTGCTCTCCCTTCTCTCTTCTCTCTCCTCCCTCATCTGCTCTCCCTTCTCTCCTCCCTTTTCTGATCTCCCTTCTCTCTCCTCCCTCTTCTGCTCTCCCTTTTCTCCTCCCTCATCTGCTCTTCTCTTTCTCTCCTCCCTCTTCTGCTCTCCCTTTCTGTCCCTCTTCAGCTCTCCCTTCTCCTCCCTCTTCAGCTCTCCCTTCTCTCTCTCCTCCCTCTTCTGCTCTCCTCCCTCATTTGCTTCCCCCCTCTCTCATCTCTCTAATGCTCTCCCTTCTCTTTCCACCCTCTAATCTCTCTTCTCCCTTCTCTAGCCTCCCTCTTCTGCTCTCCCCTCTCTCTCTTCTGCTCTCCCTTCTCCCCCCCTCTCTCTCTCTCTGCTCCCTCATCTGCTCTCCCTTCTCCCCTCCCTCATCTGCTCTCCCTTCTCTCTCCTCCCTCTTCTGCTCTCCCTTCTACAATCATTATTAACACCTCCATTGTCACTGGTATTTTTCCTACGGTATGGAAGCACGCTATCGTCACCCCCCTTTTTAAAAGCGGAGATAATAATGACGCCACTAATTACCGACCAATCTCATTACTCCCCATTTTTTCAAAAATACTTGAAAAGATTGTCGCTAATCAACTATCAAATTTCCTAGAAACTAATAAACTACTCTCAATATGCCAACATGGATTCCGACCAAAATTATCCACCGAAACGGCCCTTACAGTTGTCACTAATGCAATACCGGTATATAATAATATGGATAAAAAACAAGTATCTTTGCTAACCTTGTGTGACCTCTCTAAAGCATTTGACAGTGTCCATCATAAGACCCTTATAAATAAACTAATTAAATTCAAAGTTAACCCATTCTGGTTTAGAAGTTATCTAAATGAAAGATCGCAATCAGTTCTTATGAATAACATACTATCCTCAAAATTACCAGTAACATACAGTGTTCCTCAAGGATCAATTTTAGGTCCATTATTGTTTATTATATTCGTAAATGACATGCTTATGTTCTTATATTCTTATATTAAATATATCAAAGACTGTACACTAGTACAATATGCCGATGACACACAACTTCTACTCAGTGACTCGGTAAATAATTTTGGCAATCTAATTACTAAAATGGAAGAAATACTACAAAAACTGAACTATATTTTATACAAAATGGATTAATGATGAACGCTGATAAAACCCAATGCATATTCATAGGCATTCGTCAGGTACTTTCAAAAATACCCAGTTGTTGTTGTTGTTGCTGTTCCTCAGGCTGTCTGGCCGAGCAGCCCCAAGGTCCCGAGCAAGGCCAAGGCCATAACCGAGCGACCCCACAGAACCCTCCCAGCTTACCACTAATAATGCCCAGGTGACCGAAGCCACTCAAAGGCGGGGAGCTGAGGAGGGTGCGGAAACGCCCGGGAAACAAAAGCCCCACCCAAGGCCCCTGTGCCCCTCAGCAATTATAAAGGGAAAGTTGAGGGGCAAAGGAAAAATGTGACGCTTTGGCTCCCAATCTGCCAGGGTTGGCAGTAGGGAGGTCAATCCACGGAAAAGACACCGTCACTTGAGATCTAGAAAATATATAAGTAAAAGGAACAGTCGGAGTAAGCTATGGGTATGGCAGAGAACGCTCAACTCTCATTCTGATAGACCAGCCCATACCCAGTAATGCCACCATACGCCTTAATGACAGCACTATTGAACCTACCACTCATGTAAAAAATCTGGGCATATATTTTGATAGACATATGAACTTTGATGTCCACATTAGTGAAATGAGTAAAAAAGTAGTAGGGACACTTATGTATATCAATAGAATAAAAGATCACTTTGACAAATCAACTAGAACAATCATTGTACAAACACTAGTGCTAAGTATAATAAATTATTGTAGTGTAATTTGGGGTTTATCAAATGCTACCCAAATATCCAGAGTGCAAAAACTTCAGAATTTTGCTGCTAAAGTGGCTGACGGTAAGTCAAAAAAGTTTGATCATGTCACTCCTATAAAGGAACTAAGATGGTTAAATATTAAAGATAAAATAACGCATGACACACTAATAGTTATTTTCAAATACTTAAATAAGCTTTACCCAGAGTGTCTACTAAGTCTACCCACAGTATTCAATGTAACAGCTAGCACAACGAGACAACAAAATATGCTTTTTATTCCGAATGTTCAAACTGCCATAGGGCAAACAAATTTAACGGTAAGAGGACCTGTACTTTGGAACAAACTCCCAGATAATGTACAAACTTCCAGTAGCCTAGGAACCTTTAAAACTAATGTTAAAACCTTGCTGCTAAACTCTGCTTATGATTAAATTAATTTTCATAAGAAATCTGTAGACATGACCCTCTCTCTATATATATGTATGTATGTATGTGTACATGTGTATGTATGTATGTGTACATGTGTATGTATATATGTGTATGTATATGTATATACAGTATATCTTTCTCTCTCAACCCTAAATCTCTCTCTGTCTGATTCCCACCCCAATTTTAATCCCTCATAATCCCCCGCGCTGTCATCTCTCTCTCCAGTACCGGGTATGTCTTAGTTAAACAGCAGATCTTTAAATTTTAATTTTAATTGTATACACTGTTATGTTCTTATGTAAAAATATAATACTGTATTAAAGAGAACGTTACTGTATTTAGATAGGCTATATGAAGGTGTCCTACCCTGAGCCAGGTGCAAGGGCTAACCTAATAATCCACAGGCTTATCTGCCCTCTTAATCTACATAGATCTGAGCTGACCTCATTTTCATTTTCATTTTCTATGGAGCTCGTCCTGGAATCTTTTACGACTCTGAACCTCACGATTCTATACAGGACTGGCCATTTGTATCGGCACTAGCTCAGAGAAGAGTGTTGAGAGGGGACCTACTTGGTGTATTTGTAATTACAGCTTAGGAATTGTGGTCCGTCACACCTGGTCTGAATACACAACTAACAACTGTATGTCTACTGTATGTAACACTAAATTATGTATTATGTATTAGTATTGTAACTACTTTGAAAACACTAAACCCCCAACTGTATATAATTATATTTGTAAATACTATGTAACAAGAATAACCACGTCGGTGGAAATAAACTTTATTATTATTATTATATTATTATTATTCTCTCTCCTCCCTCATCTGCTCTTTTTCTCTCCCTCTTCTGCTCTCCCTTTCTCTCTCCCTTCTCTCCTCCCTCTTCAGCTCTCCTCCCTCTTCTGCTCTCCCTTCTCTCTCCTCCCTCTTCTCTCCTCCCTCTCCTGCTCCCCCCTCTCTCTCTCCTCCCTCTTTTGCTCTCCCCTCTCTCATTTGCTCCCCCCTTCTCTCTCTCCCCTCCCTCTCCCTCATTTGCTCCCCCTGCTCTCTCTCACTCGCCCCCCCTCCTCTCTCCCTCCCCCCCTCTCTCTTTCCCCTCCCCCCTTCTCTCTCTCTTTCCCCTCCCCCCTCCATATGCTCCCCCTCTCCCTCTCTTTCCCCCCCCCCCCTCTCTCCTCCCTCATTTGCTTCCCCCTTCTCTCTCTCTCTCTCCCTCTTTCTCCTCCCCCTTTCTCTCTCTCCCTTGCCCCCCTTACCTCCCTTTTATATTCCAGGATGTATGTTAATTTATTAATAAAAGATATAATTTATAAATGTGTTATTTTTAGCTATATACAGTATACAAATGAAAGAACCTAAAAAAAAAAAAAAAAAAAAATATTGAAAAAAAACAAGAAAACAAAATATTGAACAAAAAAACTAAATTATAGGTTTGACTCCTGCAAGGAGATAAAGAAAACTAATATTTAGTAGTGGCCCCGTAATCATTGACGATTATGCCTATTACATAAGGCACCCTCTTCAAACACTCATCCGCCGTAGTTTTGAATCTACCGCGCAGAGCATAACAAATTTGAGGAGCCTTCATCATGAGTGCACACAACCTCACTCATGGTTCAGTCATTATGAAATTGGGTTCTCACTACGAAAAAACTTCGTAACAAATAAAAAAGAAAAAGAAAATAAGAATAACTATTCATAAGCTTTCCATATATTCGTGGATGTACTTGTGTGGATCTTTGACCATATGCTAACTCAGGCGTCATTCTTCCTTCACTGACATATCAAGTAAACCAAAATCCTTAATACATCAACGAATGGGAAGGGGATGGTCGGGAGGGCCCCAGTCGTCAATGATTACTGGGCCACTACTAAATATTAGGTTTTCTTTATCTCCTTGCAGGAGTCAAACAAATAATAATAATAATAATAATAATATTTATTCAGTTAGCAATTTACAGAGTTGGTACCACATAGTATGTTACAAAAATGACATGTACCAGCCTTGCATAATTCCAACTAAGGATAGCCCAATAAGGCCGTTAGGCGTATTTCCATTGGGGTCCTTGTGGGATTAGGTTAGCTGGGGAAATGGGGAGGATAAAGAAATAGATACTTTAGAGAAAGTATTTCTAGGGGGTTATTTTAAGATAACTTACATCCTATAGTAAATATCAGTAATCCATAATCAGTAATCATTTCAGTTTGGTTTGTCTATCTCGTATGTCGTATTTAGTAGTAGACATAAGCTTGGTGCTCCCTTCTCGCAGCTGTCCGGTTCAGGTGTTCCTTCAGGCTACGTCTGAAGGAATACAGTGTTCTCTTTTCACGGACTGACTGGGGTAGGTCGGTCCAGTCTTTGATGGCAGTGAAGAAGAATGTTTGCTTACCCTGTCCTTGGATTCTCGGGACCTTAAAATTAAACATCCTGTTTCTTGTATTATGTCCACTCCTCTCATTTGCTTTAACAAAATCATTCTTTAGATACTCTGGAGCTCTGTCATAGAAAATTTTGAAGGCATTAGTGAGCCTGATTTGTTTGGCCCTGTCAGAGACATTGAGCATACCTAGTGACTGAAGTTGTTCCTGACCAACATGTGATCTGGGTCCTAGGTTCAGCATGAACCTAACTAAAATGCCCCAGAACAAGAAGCCCACCACAGAAGCCACGAGCGAACACCACACAGAAACACCCGGAAGAAAGGTCCACAGAACGAAAGGACCAGCTGACCGAGCCCGCCATTCCAGACAGGCCCAAGCCCGCAGGGCTAAACAGCTCCAGGACACACCCATTTACCTTTTCTAAACTGACCATTTTCCACACCTCACGTACACTAACCCCCTCGTGTCCTACACTCCTAACTACAAAGATGATGAACAGGAATATACATTCATATTAAAAACACCCATGCCTGTCCCGACGTTGAGCCAATGCCAACACATCAGACAGCCATAATTATATCTATGTATGTTCTTGCATCCGATAAGTAGATGTTATATATCTTAGAAGTTAAAACACCCACGCTGTCCCTAGACCCTGTATATCATTTTCCATGACGAGTATAGATATGTGTAACCCGTGCTCAGTCGCCCCTTGCATTGTTCCTCTAGTAACTAAGTCTATAATATTAACTGCCACCAGCATTGATGCGACATAGCGGCAGTGTCCTTGTGTCGTATTGTGCCAAGTACAGATCAACCAGGTTTCATCACCTTATTAGGACGACGACTATAATGTCATCGTTCATCGATGTATGCAATCCTTAGGTTAAGTATTTTATCCGCCATTGTGTTCACCTTTTTCCATTTACTTTCCACAATTGTCATACGTCTTCCCCTTGCCTCCTTCGTATCCACAGTCCACACTACGCCAATTTACTTCGTGTCTTACACCTCTTACCCCAACCAGAGATTATATAAGATAACCTGGTTATCAGTATCTGTCATAAGTACCCCGAAACAATAACTAAGTACCCCTACGAACTGCCGCTGTTGTTGATATTTATATTTAATAGAAAACGCAGTTCCCAGGGCCAACTAATAGTATCCATAACCCTCGGACTGATCACATAACTCTATCTTTTCCAGACTCCTATACCACCCCATAGTTGCATTCCCCGGTAGCATTTGGCTAACGTATTCTACTGCCTTTTCAAACTTCCATATCAATTGTAGCCTAATGCCACCCCCACGCCCAGGGACCTTAGGGGCAAAATTTCCCTGTAGCCCTTGAACTCTCCCCCCCCCTCTCATTAAGACACCCACGCTTCTCGACTCTTGTCCGACCTAGCCTCTCTCTCATACCTCTTGAAGATCCTTGAATTGTCCGTTACTAACGCTCTCCAACCTTTTTTATATATACTCCTATCCAGCCTACCTTCACTTAGTAGGCCAGAACAACATTAGAACTTTACTAGCCCCTTGCATGCCATCTATTCTCTTACAACACATTCACAACCCTGCACCCAATGGTCGTCGGTGCGAGGCTAGCCGCCCCGCCAGTAACTAACTTCTATTGCCATACTTCCAGATAAATGTGGCAGAGTTAGCAACCCAGTCTCCACCATATCCAGCAAACCCTACAATTAACAACCAGCCGAGTAAAACCAGCTAGCTAAGGCACCTTCGGTTTTGGTATTAAAGACACCACATCTGTCTCATACACAGAGGGTTATTACAAACACTGGTGATATGGCAAGCCCCTAGCCACAGCCGCCGGACGACTATCACAGAAGAGAGGGCGCCCAGCTCCCCCTTTTTGCCCACCCGAGGAGGGAGACCCCCACCCCCCGGGGGTATACCTGGCCCCTGTTTTGACTTTCGAGTCATTGCCAGGTAGCACAGGAATTCTTCCTATCAATGAACTAACCATGAATGACTAACACCTTTACTAACCTCTATTACCTCACAATAAACCATTTACCTTTCTTGCATGCTCTGATCTCTAAATTAGCACCTCAGCTATACCATAGAATGAAGATTGAACAATCTAGAGAGACGCTCCTATCACAGCTGTCCCCATCCTCCTCGCAAAGTAGATCCAGTCTCTCTCCCCTAAATACGTCCAGTATAGCCAAAATAGTACCTCTTACTAAGGCGCAGTTATATGAAAATATAAAGGCTTCCTATCGCCCTGTGCCACAACAGTAAATACCATCTTACCTAGTCCCCATATCTATTGAGAGCTAATTATCTAATATCTAATTAAGTCCATAAGAATATCTAATTAAGTCCATAAGACTCGAGATCCCTACTGTCTACAGGGTCCAGAACCGAGCCTATAAATCTAACTCCCGCCCCCAGTCAAATCAGTTGAAAGCTAGACACCAACCTGCAGTTTACCTCTAGCTCTGCCCTTGTGTTGTTCCGGAGTTGAGAGATTCCAGATCCGGCAGACTCCGTGGCAGAGAAGACTGATAGAAGCATCTGTCCATGTACAAGTCCTAACGTGCACCTTATAACCTTCACACAAATTCGTGGGTATATAAGTGTGTAACCAGCAACGATCATCAAGAGATCCGACTTGAGAACTTCCTACATTTTGGACCATCTGGACGGCCGAGGAACCAGTCGTTAGCCCCCAACATCACCGGAAGCAAGATAACCAGGACCAGATCTACCCATACTATTCAAGATTAATGTTGCTAGTACTAAGTGTTATAGTACTAGCTTGATACTCACTTATTAACTTTCTATAAAGTGGCTAAGACCTTGCCCAGTGTAATTCATATTTAACCATTCCATTTGGGACGTACTAAGCGATCAGTGCTTTTTAATTAACAGGCGACCTTGACTCTCGTAATTAACTTATTCAGATATTAAAACTCTAGTGATATCTAACGTTCGCCCACTGATTTGTGTTCTACATATTTCTGCCTTAAGAATATCAAACTTAGTTCAGTACCCCCATGAGGTTACTAGAGATTTCCGTGTTCTATAATATACGCGTGTCTAATCCTAACTGTGAGTTGCTACTTGGGCACGCGACCAGCCAGCAAGAGGTAAAATCAGTGACATTGAATTATACGAATATATTGAGGTCTTCCAGTAAAATATAAACTTGCTAATTAAACCTGTGATCAGAAGAATATACCTGAACGTTGGAAGTGGGAGACTAGGCTCCATCCAGATCCGCTAATGCTAGCAGTTCCCTTCTATCATTTGTTTTGTGCGAATATAACTATCTTTCTATGCTCTTTATTTCTTTATTTCAATAAACGTGAACTTGTGTCGTGTTACCGTGTGTTTATTTTGTGTTCTCTATTCCTCATACCTTGTATTGTGCATGCAGCCTTCTATACCCAGTCATTCAGAACTCACATTACCCAAGTTAAACCTGTAGAAAAACAGGGCATAACACTAACCATTTTATTTTGAGTGACCTGAAGTTTGTGCTGTGCTGATTTAGATGATGCAGAGTACCAGGATGACACAGAATAGTCAAAATGACATTGAACAAGCACTTGGCAGAGTGTCTTTTTGGTCTCCGCGGGCAAGCATCCCACCTGTCTATACAGGTATTTTATACGTGCTCTACACTTACTCAGGATAGATTCCAAAATTGTTTCACCTGACAAACTCGCGTCCAGTTTCAGTCCGAGATATTTAACTTGTGACACTGTTGTTATAGGAATATCATTACAGTTGACCGAGAAGCCCACAATGTCTTTCAGTTTGCGTTTTGTTCCACATAAGATGGCTTCCGTCTTGCCCAGGTGAAGAGATAGTCTATTGTCCACTAGCCATTCACTACATGATGCTAGTTCTTTGGAAAGTGAAGCGGCAATACTTATTGGGTCTTTTCCTGAAACCAGAAGCACGCTGTCGTCTGCATACAGTAATAATTTACATGAGACGCTCAGTTCCATGTCGTTCACATAACAGAGAAAGAGTAAGGGACCAAGGATGCTTCCCTGCGGGACCCCACAGTTAATTGGCATAGGATCAGATATATTATCATCAATTTTGACTCTTTGGGTTCTACCACTAAGATAAGATTTAAACCAGTTCACAGACCCTATGCCCATTGCTTGTAGTTTATTACATAGGATATCATGGTCTACTGTGTCAAACGCTTTTTGTAGATCAAGAAGAACCATACCGGTGTAGTTACCTTTAGCCATTTCTTTACGAATGTGATCCGTTAAGTGGATGAGACAGGAGTCTGTCGAGTACATGCATCTGAAACGTGATTGAAACTTATAGAATAGATAATTTTGTTTGAGGTAGTGTTCAATTTGGGTGTATACCGCTCTTTCAAGGATTTTAGATACAATACATAATATGCTAACTGGTCTGTAGTTGCCAACTTCTAGTTTATTTCCTTTCTTGAATAGAGGGGTTACAATAGCTTCCTTCAGTTCAGCAGGTACAGTGTTGGTGTTAATTGACAAGTTGATGATGTGGGTTAGGGGGCCTGCTATACCAATGGCTCCATCTCGTAGAAATTTGGCAGGAATTTTGTCTGGTCCTGTGCTCTTATGTACATTTAGGTTAGACAGCTCGTCAAAAGTGTATTTTGGTGTAACATTTTGCATTCCAAATGTGTTCGGGTGTATGTCTTTATCTCTGTAGAAATTACGAAAGGTGGCCGTTGTTGTCGTGTATGTATTGAGAGGTTGAGGTAGGTTCTGTGCAAGTGTGTTTGCTATGGAAGTGAAGAAGGAGTTGAAGTAGGTTGAAATTTGTCGTTTATCGTGGCAAACCTGATCATTAATGGTGAGAGCAATATTAGTGTTAGATGAATCCCTTGTCTTGTTGCTGTAGCCTGTTGTTTTTAGGTGCCTCCATAGTTTCTTTGGGGTATTCTGATATTCCTCTGCCTTATTGTGAAAATAATTAGTTTTCGCTGATTTCATTTTCCTACTTAGTTTATTCCTATGTTTCAGACCTTGATCCTGCCTATGTTTCGCTAGTCTTTTTAACCTATAATTTATATAATCATTGACGATTATGCCTGATAACTAAGACTGGAGGGGGACATTCGTAATCATATCATAACTCTAGCAAAGGCAGATAATCAAACAACCACATAGTATTCTTACTTTGTAAAAAATATATATTTGGTGCATAAACTTTATACCGCACAACTATACAAAAAGGGGTACAAGCAGGAGCGTGTTTCAAAGAAGCCTGCTTGATAAAAAAGGGGTTAACTCTGAGATTCTGAGAACAGATCCGCCGGTTAACAAGGCACCCCACTTAAATTAAGTGGTGAAAAAATAAAACTTATAAGTTTACATGTGCACATATAAACCCCATAAAATTAGTGGATATATCTTGCAAAATATAACCAATGCTTAAATTAGATTGCTTCTCAGCCCAAAAACTACTTGCAACAACACTTTTGTTTGTACTATAATTGTACTAGCACAATTTCCTGTAATGAATAGTACAGATAATTTTACATATCACAACACCCATAAACAGTATCACAGCTCTCATACTCTGGCGGGGTCGAGGGTGTCCTATGTTACACTGACTGCACCCCCCCCCCCCCCCCCCCCTTTCTTGAAATTAAACAATAAGTGACTTAGGGGCCACCTAGACCCTTTGCCTTAAAGCTATACATGGCAAGGAAGGTTTGTCTAGAGCTACTGAAAGGTAACGAGTCAAAAATGTATGATTAGAGGCCCACAACTGTGTGGACGTAATATCTTCAACAGAAAAATTCTTAAGGAAACGTAACGAAGCCGCCCACTTGCGTAAATCGTGGGCCCTACCCACAACGCCGGGATTACTCTCTTTAATGACCTCGACCAAGAGAGAAGCCAGTCTACGTTTCATCAAGCGTTTACCCGTACTTGCTACCCATAAAGCACCGTGGTGATTTAGAGGTGCCACTCTCAAATATTTGGTTAGAGCTTGCACTGGACATAAATTATGGTGCACCTTTCCCCTTTTCAATGCCGGCACCGTGAACTCTGAAAACACGTGTTCACTGTGCTCATTCTTGGCTATGAACCCTGGGGAAGGTGCAATGTGAATACACTCATTAAGCCTACCAAACCTGAGGCAATTAGGTGTGTTGCTCATCGCCGCCAGCTCAGATACTCTGTTCCCAGTAGCCAAGGCCATAAGGAATACTGCCCTTTTTAAGAGTAATGTAAAGTCTGCAGTATTTTGGTACAGACGGGAATGAAGTAATGACAATGCCTTGTCCAGAGACCAGGTAGGCATGAGCTGACGGGGAGGTGGGCGGAGTTTAAAACATGCCCTCATAAAACCTTTTTCCTCCACAACTGGTATGGAGAGACCGGTAAGGTCCAAAAACGGTATCCTAATCGCTGTTAAGTGATTTATTAACGTTACTACAGATAAACGTTTCTGCTCGAACAGATAATTTAAATAATTAAAAACCAAAGCCACCGAGGGCACAGTTTGTTCTGTTCTAAGAATCCAAGAAGTAAAGGCTTGCCAATGCGATTGATACTGTCGCTTAGTAGACTGGGTATATTGATTCATGAATTGATTGGTCATGTCTCTACGATATGGTGCTAGCCATTTGGCCTTCTGAATGTCCATAATGCAAAAGTCAGCGAGGTCTTTAGGTTGCCAATTGTGTCTAAGTGGAAAAACCCCACCGGGAGTGATACCGGGTCCGGGCACCACGTCTTCAATTGCTGGTACCACAACTGCGCCGGCCACAGGGGCGCGATTAGCGAGACTACGCCCCGATAATCCTGTAGTTTGTTTACTACGTGGCACATTAGAGACGCATCTGGCGGCGGAAACAGATAAATGGAACTCCACCTGTTCCAGTCTGTCACCAGTGCGTCTGGCCCGCCCGCCGGCGTTATTGTCCGGCGGGTGAGGTATAGTGGGAGTTTGTGAGTCTCCTCTGACGCAAACAAATCCACTTGTGGATGGTAAGGCTCCGCAATCATTTGGTCAAAAATGGTTTGCTTGAGCGCCCATTCTACTGTTGTGCTCTGTCTCCGAGACAGAGTATCTGCCCAGACGTTTGCTACGCCTGGGAGATAAGATGCGTGAAGCTGAATGTCCAGCCTGTTGGCTTGAATAAAAATCTTTTCTGACACGTTTAGCAACCCCCGAGATCTCGTCGACCCTTGTTTCTGAATACAGTGAACTGCATTCAGATTGTCCATTATGAAGGCCACCGACTTGCCCCGTAAAGTAGAGCCGTGAGCCTGAAGGAAATATAAGGGGACTAGTAATTCTTTGACATTGACGTGGGAGATTTCTAAATGGGACCAAAGCCCTTGACCCTGGTGCCCTTGGTTTGACTGAAAGCCCCAACCTATCGTTCCTGACGCATCCGTGTCTACCCATACCGTCGGCGGAGGAGAGGTCCATGACATGACTGAGTGTAATGTTTCCCTCTTCGCCCAGACCGCTAGCAAGTTGTGGATTAATTTTGGTATGGGCCATAATTTTTTCGCCGGCAATAGCTGAAAATATTTGTTGCCCTCCAATATTAAACGTTTGACTCTTAACCGGCCCAACTGTACAGTTTGTTGAATCCAGTTGAGAGAGCCGACCAGAGACTCCCAGATTCTCCGTGTCGTAGTCAGAATGTGAAGGAACAGAAACAGTTTCCTGCGAAATCTGTTGCGATTGTCCACACTCTGACTCAGAATAGCTGTGTCCCAGACCAGCCCTATCCACTGAACTACTCTTGAGGGAACAAGGTTTGACTTTACTAGGTTGACCTTGAACCCTAGAGTTTTGACATGTTTTAATGTTATGTTGACATGATTTATGCATACTTGTTCCGTCTCTGCCACCACTAGCCAGTCGTCTAGATACCATAAAATCCTGATCCCTTGCTTTAACAAGGGCATCAGGGCTTGCCGGACTAATTTCGTGAATAAGCGAGGTGCTAGGTTCAATCCAAACGGCATCCTCTGAAAGACATAAGTCTGATGCTTTATTCTTAAGGCCAGAAACCGTTGAAATCTTTTGTTTACCGAGACGTGCCAATACGCGTCCGTCAGGTCTAAAGAACACATCCATCCTCCCGGCGGAAGTGTTAGCCTGATCTGGTTTACTGTTAGCATCCTGAATGACATGTTGTGAATATGGAGGTTCAGATAAGACAGGTCTACGACTGGTCTCATCTGAACACTGTCCCTTTTGGGCACTAGAAATAGTTTGGTTGTGAAAACTGGGTAATTTTGTGGAACCGGAATGATTACATTCTTGGCGATCATTTCCTGGACCAGTGACTCCACCTCTAATGAAACTAAATTTGCCTTTGTCGGCTGACGTAAACGAGGTCGCCGGAGCCACTGCCAGGTGATGCCCTTGCGTGCCACCATCCTCGCCCAAGTATTTACTGGCCATGCGCGGTGACACGTCCGGAACGACCCAGTTAGCAGACAAGGGTTCACCGGCTGTACTACCCTCTGATCCACCCGCCGTGAGACCGGCCCTGGGAGTGAGAGAGAATTTATTAGTGGCCCCTTCCGGTTGTGGACAGGTGAACTTTTTCACAGTTAGCTAGCTTTGTGATGCAGGCGGCTTTCATTACGCGTTATTGCTTCCTTTTATCTTTCTGGTAGCGTATAGCGTATTTTTGCTGACGTTCCCAGCGTATTTTTCTTCACTTAGTGAAGTTTTTTCTGGGTCCCGAGTCAGTTCTTCCCTTGCCGGAAGTATTTGCTACAGTGGTGTGTTGGCGGTGGTTCCTGTTGTGATATAATTCAGTGCTTTTTGTTTATATTCCGACATGTTAATGTTATCCGTCTGCCTAGGCCTAGCCAGCCTCTCGTAGCTTTACCACATATACAAGTGTTATTGATTTATTTTCTAAATATGTACTACTGTGTCATGTGTGTCCTGGTTTAGTTGTGTATTGGCTAATTCCACGGACTATTTATGTGTCCTGGGTTAGTTGTGTATTGGCTAATTCCACGGACTATGCTGGGCCCGGCGTTAGTTGTGTTTTGGCTACGCCTCGGTCCGGTGGTGCGTTCAGATGGTATCTGGACGGGGGGGGGTTTTTCCGGCGGGTTTTTCTCGGTTTCACCTTGATAACCCCGGCTGGTTGCCGAGTTTTGGCCACGCGTGGTTTAAAAACAGGCTTGTTTCCCCGGCGAGTGGGTGTCTGTGGCTCCCCAGGACTGCGTCTCTGGGGTGCCTGTTTCAGGCTCCTTATGATTCCCGGCGGATTGGCTGTACCCATCTAACAGTGTTCATACGGACACGTGTTGTTTGTAGTTTTTTTTCGGTTTTGCAAAACCAATATAAAACTATGCTGTTGTTGTTTTTCCTCCCCGGCGATCTTTTACAAAGAAGTGGGGTTAGGAACAATTGGGGTTAACTTTTAAACTTTACATCACCCGGCGGGTGCAACCTGGAAGGGTGGGATGCCCGAATTTGCAAAATTCAGTTTAGTTGACCAGACAATTGAGGGATGCATTGTGTATCGCCTCCTTCAACATACGGCGCTTTAGGGCACAATTGGGGTTAACGTTTTTTAAACTAATATTCACACCCGGCGGGTGTTCCTTGGAGGGATGGGAATACCGAATTTACAATTCAGTTAGTTAACCAGACAATTGAGGGATACGTTTTGTATCGCCGCCTTCGACATACGGCGATCTAAAAAGATACTTCGGGAGAAGTTAGATCTCGTATTTTTGTCAGGCTTCCCAGTTTTTGATCTACGAGATAATCCGGGGGCCGGCGTCTTTTTTAGTTTTTTTTTTTCCAAAATTGAATCTTGAAACAAACACCACCGGAAAGACTTAATCAGTTATAAACGCCATGCTGGTCTTTATATATTATGTCAGAGGGTATTCATAAATCTTTTGGACAAATTAAGATATTCTGAAATCTTTTACTTAGGAAACCCCACCGCGTAGCGAGCTGTAGTCGTTGAGTATTATGTCTCGATACCCAGCGGGTTATTTAACACTTGTGTGCGAACATGTTTGGGTTAACCTTATGAGCATTAATTCCTGGAAATTTTCTTTTTTTCCAGAGCTGGGTCCCGGCGGGTCTATGCAGAACCTGGAGTAAGTATCCCACCAGTCTCTGTCATGGCTACCTTTGCCCCGGTTTTTGCTTTATGCATTACGCCCTCCTGTTCAGGTATCCCTATTTTTGCGCACACCCTTTGTATAAAATGTGTTAAAATATCTCGTTTGGTGTGGGTTACCTTTCCGGCGTTTTTTCTCGTTGCTCCGAGAACACCGTTTTTGATTACCGAGTTTTAGTCAGGATGGCTCAAAATAGGTAAGTTACCCCGACGAGTTTGGTCGCTTGAGGGCTCATCAGAAACTGCGTTTTCTATGGTCGAGCCTGGGATCAGGCTTCCTGGGTTATTCCCGTCGAGGGGGGCTCCACACAGTTTTCTAGGTGATCAGGCTGACACCTGTTGGACTTGGTTTTCTCTGCTTTTCAAAGCCATTGAAACAATGCTGTCTGTTTGTTTGGTCTTTACCTCCCGGCGACCTTTTTACAAAGAGGTCTGGGGCAGGTATAATTGGTTTGACATTGCATATAAAACCCGGCGGTTGTACCTTCGGGTGGTTATATTAACGGATTTGCGATTCGAGATAATTTGCCAAACAATTGATTGATACAATAGGGTATCACGGCCTTCAAGACGGCGATCTATGAGGGCTTCTGGGAGAAGCCGGATTAGAGATTAAGATAGGCTTAGACTTTTTATGGGATAAAAAGATGCCTGAATCTTACTAGTGTTTCAAGTGTAAAGGGATCCTTGAAAGACTTCATCTTTATTAAAGATATGCTACATCTTTATGAGGATTAAGAAGTTATGCTTAATTCTTTTGGACAGGTAAAAGATATGCTGAAATCTTTAATAAGCCATTGTAACAATGCCGTTTGTTTGTTTAGTCTTTCCCTCCCGGCGACCTTTTTACAAAGAGGTCTGGGGCAGGTACAATTGGTTTGACATTGCATATAAAACCTGGCGGTTGTACCTTTGGGTGGTTATATTAACTGATTTGCAATTCGCGATATTTGTATTTCCTCCCCGGCGATCTTTTACAAAGAAGTGGGGTTAGGAACAATTGGGGTTAACTTTTAAACTTTAAATCACCCGGCGGGTGCATCCTGGAAGGGTTGGATGCCCGAATTTGCAAATTTAAGTTTAGTTGACCAGACAATTGAGGGATGCATTGTGTATCGCCTCCTTCAACATACAGCGCTTTAGGGCACAATTGGGGTTAACGTTTTTTAAAACTAATATTCACACCCAGCGGGTGCTCCTTGGAGGGATGGGAATAACGAATTTACAATTCAGTTAGTTAACCAGACAATTGAGGGATACGTTTTGTATCGCCGCCTTCAACATATGGCGATCTAAAAAGATACTTCGGGAGAAGTTAGATCTCGTATATTTGTCAGGCTTCCCAGTTTTTGATCTACGAGATAATTCGGGGGCCGGCGTCTTTTTTAGTTTTTTTTTTCCATAATTGAATCTTGAAACAAACACCACCGGAAAGACTTAATCAGTTATAAACGCCATGCTGGTCTTTATATATTATGTCAGAGGGTATTCATAAATCTTTTGGACAAATTAAGATATTCTGAAATCTTTTACTTAGGAAACCCCACCGCGTAGCAAGCTGTAGTCGTTGAGTATTACATCTCGTTACCCGGCGGGTTATTTAACACTTGTGTGCGAACATGTTTGGGTTAACCTTATGAGCATTAATTCCTGGAATTTTTTTTTTTTCCAGAGCTGGGTCCCGGCGGGTCTATGCAGAACCTGGAGTAAGTATCCCACCAGTCTCTGTCATGGCTACCTTTGCCCCGGTTTTTGCTTTATGCATTACGCCCTCCTGTTCAGGTATCCCTATTTTTGCGCACACCCTTTGTATAAAATGTGTTAAAATGTCTCGTTTGGTTTGGGTTACCTTTCCGGCGTTTTTCCTCGTTGCTCCGAGAACACCGTTTTTGTTTACCGAGTTTTAGTCAGGATGGCTCAAAATAGGTAAGTTACCCCGACGAGTTTGGTCGCTTGAGGGCTCATAAGAAACTGCGTTTTCTGTGGTCGAGCCTGGGATCAGGCTTCCTGTGTTATTCATTGCTTTATGCATTACGCCCTCCTGTAATGTGTAGTTTAGTGTGGGTTACTTTTCTGGCGTTTTTCTCGTTGCTCCGAGAACACCGTTTTTGTTTACCGAGTTTTAGTCAGGATGGCTAAAATAGGTAAGTTACTCCGACGAGTTTGGTCGCTTGAGGGCTCATCAGAAACTGCGTTTTCTATGGTCGAGCCTGGGATCAGGCTTCCTGGGTTATTCCCGTCGAGGGGGGCTCCACACAGTTTTCTAGGTGATCAGGCTGACACCTGTTGGACTTGGTTTTCTCTGCTTTTCAAAGCCATTGAAACAATGCTGTCTGTTTGTTTGGTCTTTACCTCCCGGCGACCTTTTTTACAAAGAGGTCTGGGGCAGGTATAATTGGTTTGACATTGCATATAAAACCCGGCGGTTGTACCTTCGGGTGGTTATATTAACGGATTTGCGATTCGAGATAATTTGCCAAACAATTGATTGATACAATAGGGTATCACGGCCTTCAAGACAGCGATCTATGAGAGCTTCTGGGAGAAGCCGGATTAGAGATTAAGATAGGCTTAGACTTTTTATGGGTTAAAAAGATGCCTGAATCTTACTAGTGTTTCAAGTGTAAAGGGATACTTGAAAGACTTCATCTTTAATAAAGATATGCTTCATCTTTCTGAGGATTAAGAAGTTATGCTTAATTCTTTTGGACAGGTAAAAGATATGCTGATATCTTTAATAAGCCATTGAAACAATGCCGTTTGTTTCTTTAGTCTTTCCCTCCCGGCGACCTTTTTACAAAGAGGTCTGGGGCAGGTACAATTGGTTTGACATTGCATATACAACCCGGCGGTTGTACCTTTGGGTGGTTATATTAACTGATTTGCAATTCGCGATAATTCGCCAAACAATTGATTGATACAATAGGGTATCACGGCCTTCAAGACGGCGATCTATGAGGGCTTCTGGGAGAAGCCAGATTAGAGATTAAGATAGGCCTAGACTTTTTATGGGATAAAAAGATGCCGGAATCTTACTAGTGTTTCAAGTGTAAAGGGATACTTAAAGATTTAGGCTGTATAAAGTTTATGCACCCGAATATCTCTTTTTTTACAATAGTAAGAATACTATGTGGTTGTTTGATTATCTGCTTTTCTAGAGTTATGATATGATTACGAATGTCCCCCTCCAGTCTTAGAAATCAGGCATGTTCGTCAATGATGGAGGGGCCACTAATGACTTCATCTTTAATAAAGATATGCTTCATCTTTATGAGGATTCAGAAGATATGCTTAAAGCTTCTGGACAGGTAAAGATATGCTGAAATCTTTAATATGAAACTAAAGGACAACGAAAAGTAGTGGTGGAGTGCTACGGTTCGTTGACCGGCGGTTTTGAGGCACATATTTTGTACCATTTTTTGGGTGTAACCAACCCTATGAGCATTAATCCCCGGAAATTTCTCTTTCCAGGGCGGTGTACCGGTGTTGCACCAGGTGACCGGGTAGTTCCCGGGGGCGGGGTAGTTTTCCCCCAGTCTCTGTCGTGTCGGCACTTGAACCTCTCATTGCTGCATGTTCACCGCCGTTAAGCTCAGGTAGCCCTATCTTATTTTTATTTGTTAATGAAATAATTTAATAGCTGAATCATAATAAACATATATATTTTCTATGATTATATTATGATAATATTGTGTTTATTTATAGTAATTTATTTTTAATACAATTAAATATAAATTAAATTACTTAGTATACTTTATGATTTTGCTCACCAGCTCCGCTTTCAATGTGTTAATGAGCTATGGGAGCTTTTAATTATCATAAACCTTTACGGGACTCGGACGAGGGCTCCCATTCAGGGAGTATACCGAGCTCGCAAGCGAGGGACAGCCACAGCCAAGGTGTATGGCGATACTCACAGTCGTACCTCACCCGCCGGACGATAACGCCGGCGGGCGGACCTGACGCTCTGATGACGGACGAGAACAGGTTGATTTCCATTTATCTATTTTCCGCCGCCAGACGCGTCTCGAATGTGCCACGTAGTCAACAAACTACAGGATTAGCGAGGCGTAGTCTCGCTAATCGCGCCCCTGTGGCCGGCGCAGTGTGGTACCAGCATTTGAACACGTGGTGCCCGCACCCAGTGTCACTCCTGGTCGGGTTGTTCCACTTAGAACACAATTGGCAACCTAGAAACCTCGCGGACTTGTTCATTTTGGACATTCAGGAGGCCAAGTGGCTAGCACCATATGGTAGCGACGTGACCAAGATATTCACGAATCAATATACCCAGTCTACAAAGCGACAGTTTTCATCGCATTGGCAAGCTTTTACGTCTCGGATTCTTAGAACAAAACAAACTGTGCCCTCGGTGGCGTTGGTTGTTTATTCTTTAATTTATCTGTTCATGCAGAAACATTTATCTGTGTCGGGAATAGGGTAATGATCCCGACAGTTTTAGGTCCAATAGGACATTTGAATTTGGCGGTATCGTATCGCATGTACGATTTCGGCTGGTTCTTTGTGTATTGTAGTTTATTCTTAAGTTAGGTTAAATATTAACTGTAATGTATAAATATCTACATCAGCTCTAGATGTATTATGAAACCAAGTTATGGGTTATAATTATTATGAGCCGGCAGCCATATGTAATTTCGCGAAGCGATCGGAGGCCGGCCTTTTAGTCTCTCAATCAACACCGTACAGTCAACATCTCCTTCCCCGGCCCTGATTCAACCTACAGTTCACCATGTGCTACAACTACTAATAATATTAACAACAGTCCTACATCACCAGTCCTCTAAGCTAAGTTCATTGTATCGATATTGTATTATGTGAACATTCCTACATGTCATGCAATTGAACTAGCCGCGTGTGGGGAACTGGATTACACCCATCAACGAATACCTCGTTGGTAATTATATTATAACTATTTGTTGGGATATTTCATGTACCAGTGATATGTAAATTAACCTCTTTATCTAAATTCCCGACAAATAATGGTCCTTCGTGCCCTAAAGCTTCCTTACCGTAGTACCGTTTTGTTTGCTTCCTTGACGCTTGTGGGCTTACAAATGGCTGCCGCCTCGCGCGTTGTTGGCCGACTGCCGTTCCCTAGTTTACACCCAGCTTCTTCCCTCATGTTTTTTACCATTTAGGCGCCGTCTCTATCTTTTTTGGGACTAGTTTCCAGGGTTTTTTGGGCGTGTGATTCTTGGCGATTTTTTGGTGGGTTAGCTGGGCTGGAGATTGGGGTTGGGGTAATTTCGTCGGGCGCCATTTCGCGCTCATAGGCTAGGCTAGGCAGTCTAGGCCTGCAGGTGTCTGGTGGCTTTTCATTTCGCTTTGGTGGTGTGCCTGTGGTGTTGCTTGTGTTTTGTCATTGTGGGACTCATTATTAATTATGCTGGTGGGGAGGGTTCTCATCTATCTATCTATCTATTGCCTGACGCCGTGATCCCCGAAGGGGTGGCCACGAACGAACCGCCCCCCATGCACCTCTGTCCCCAGTCAGTCGACGCCCCTTCCCCCAACCAGCACCGCCTTCGTTCATGTAGTTCCTCACTCCATCCTTCCACCTCATATTCGGTCTACCTCTCCCCCTCTGTCCCTCCACCTCGCTCTCGTACACATAAGAACATAAGAAAATGAGAGTCTGCAGAAAGCCGATTGGCCTAAGCAAGGCAGATCCCTGTCCCACACAACCCCAATTACAAAGCCCAATTATAGGCTCAACACTCTAATACCCTGAGGATCATCTTACCAAACCGGTTAGAGATTAACGCAGGATTACGGGGGTCTGCAGAGCGCTGATTGGCCCAACCCGGCTGATCCCCCTTCACACCCAACCCTTCTCGTCCATATGCTTATCCAATTTTTTCTTAAAGCTCCCTATCGTTCTTGATCCCACTATATCACTTGGTAGCCTATTCCACCCATCTACAACTCTGTTACCAAACCAATATTTGCCTATATCTTTTCTGAAACGAAATTTATCTAATTTGAAACCATTGGTACGAGTTCTTTCGCTATCACTGAGCTTTAGTACATTTGTCATGTCCCCTTTGTTAATCCCACTAACCCACTTGAACACCTCTATCATATCCCCTCTAACTCTGCGTCTCTCTAACGAATGTAAACCTAATTTCTTCAACCTTTCTTCATACGGAAAATTTCTAATATGGATCATTTTTGTCATTCTACGCTGAATTCTCTCCAATGAATCTATGTCCATTCTGTAATAAGGACACCAAAATTGGACAGCATAATCCATATGGGGTCTCACTAATGACAAGTAAAGTTTTAAGATAACATCAGCAGTTCTGTTACTCACACTCCTAGAGATGAACCCGAGAATCCTGTTTGCCTTATTACGAACGCTTATACACTGTTTTCTAGGCTTCAAATCATTGCTAACAAACACACCTAGATCTTTCTCGCAGTCTGAATTTTCTAATTCTAAATTAGCTAGTTTATATTTAACATTTGTTTGCATCTTCCCTATCTTTAATACCTTGCATTTGTCAATGTTAAACTTCATCTGCCAATTTACTGACCATTCATGTAAGGTATCTAGATCCCTTTGGAGGCACTCTATATCGCTATCTGAATCAATTGATCTCCCCATTTTAGTATCGTCTGCGAATTTACTTATCCTACTAGTTATACCTAAATCTAGGTAATTTATGTATATAAGAAACAATAGGGGACCTAATACCGATCCCTGGGGGATCGCTTTCCATACGTTCCATATGGCCGAACCATCTCAAGTTGTTCCTTTTCACACTTTCCAGCACATCTACCTCCACACCACACCTCCTTACTTCCTCATTAGTCTGTCTATCCCTCCATGTAACTCCGCACGCACTCCTTAACTCGGCAAGCGCGATAGGCCTCACGGAAGGCTTCCTATAGGGAACGCGATAGGCCTCACGGAAGCAGGACCATAAAAAAAGCCTTCCATAAAAAAAAAGGGCCTATCAAAACAAAGGAATTTGTCTCTAGGTGAGATAATTCCCCTCCAGTACTCATCCATGTAAATCTCACCCACCCCCTCCCCTCCTTCCCCACCTTATTCCCCCCTCCCTCCCCTCCTCAATTATCACCTATTTTTCCTCTTATTATCATCATTTATCGGTATTTTTCTCTCCCCCGATAATGTAGCACAAGTGGGTTGCATAAAAGATCGTTATGCAACACCCAGACACCGGCACACACCGCCCCGCTCGTCTCAGTTGACTCCCAGACAGCGAGAGGGGAGGGCTGCCTGTCTCTCTCTCTCGCCTGAGATTATGACCGGGTGGCCAATATCTTCGTTTTTCACCACCCAAATGCTTTTCCCACTTATTTTAGCACTCTTGAAGGTTCATATATACATCATATATGTAAAATAAAAGCATACCGAAAACAAATAATGGTTTATATTGTAAATATAACTAATTCTGTCAGAATCCAGGGCTAGAAATGCACAAATAACTACCCTAGCCCCTAGGTCTATATCGCGCTTGTCAGGTTAAGTAATTCATTTCCACTGCTCTCACTCTTGGTCTGAGTCTCTCAACCAACGTCCATGCTTCGCTTCCGTAAGTCAGTGTCGGGATTACCACACTGTCATGCAAGGACTTCTTCACTTCCATACTGACCACCCTATTTCTTGTTACTGCTTTTAGCGTTCCTACAACCCTCTTCCCCTGTTGTACCCTCTCCCGCACCTCTTCATCCATAGTCCCATCTTTACTCAACACACTGCCCAGATACTTAAAAGAGTTGACGATCTCCATAGCCTGACCGTTCAGCTTCACCTCACACTCTGTGACTTCACCCCTTTCGAAGACCATAACCTTGCTCTTCCCCGTATTTACCTTCAAATTCCGTTTTTCGCACACTGTTCCAAACTCATTTACCAGACCCTGCAACTCCCATTCATTATCACTCATCAGAACTGTATCATCCGCAAACAGCAGTATAGGTAGCTTCCACTCAATTCCCTCCCTTTTCAGCGATACACCAACATCCACTGCTCTTGATAGTATTTCTTTCATAACTCCATCCATATATACAGTAAACAACCACGGGGACATCACACACCCTGTTTCAAACCAACATTCAGGTCAAAGAACTCGCTCTGCTCACTCTCCACACGTACTGCCGCCTTTGCACCCTCATACATGCTCTTCACTGCTTTCAGCAACTTGCCCTCTACTCCGTATATTCTAAGTACTTTCCACAAACCTTCTCTATCCACTGTCATAGGCCTTCTCCAAGTCCATAAAGGCAACATACACCTTTTGTTTCTTCTCCAGATACTTCTCCACAACACAATTCAGGGTAAAAATCTGATCTACACATCCTCTTCCCTTCCTAAAACCTCCCTGCTCGTCGCCTATCCATTTCTCCACTCTCACTCTCACTCTCTCAATCACTACCCTACTGTATACCTTCCCTACTACGCTTAGAAGACATATTCCTCGGTGGTTACCACACACTCCTCTTTCCCCTTTGCCCTTATATAGGGGGACTATTATGCCAGTCTTCCAGTCATCGGGTGCACTCCCCTTCTCCCATGCTAGTTTGCACATTTTCCATACCCATTCTATCACTATCTCACCACCATACCTCAACATTTCCCCACACACTCCATCTGTTCCTGGTGCTTTCCCCAACTTCACACTTCTGACCTCCTGATCCCCACCTCCTCCTCCACTACTTCTCTTCTTCTCCCTCCCATACCATATCCAGCTATGTTTGCTGGCTCTTCATTCCTTTCATTTAGCAACTCACTGAAGTACTCCCTCCATCTTTCGACTCTCTCTTGCTTCTCGGCTAGCATTATCCCATTCTTATCTTTCACACCCTTACTGTTTCCCTTGCTACCTTCCCTAACTTTCTTGACTTCTTTCCAGAACAGTTTCTTACTCTCCCTCCATTTTACACTCAGATTCCTTCCAAATTCCTCATCTACTCTTCTCTTACTTTCCTTCACTACTCTCTTCACCACCCTCTTACTCTCCACGTACCTCGCTCGTTTCTGTCTCTCGGAATCTTCATTCCCTCTACTACCCAACCACTCTCTATATGCTTTCTTCTTTTCTTCCACAGCTATTCTTACCTCTTCTGTCCACCATGCTGTACCTTTCACTCCCCTCCCTCTTCTCCTCACTCCACACACCTCCTCACATGCTGCACAGATCTCATCCTTAAACACCTTGCTCATCTCCTCCACTTCCTCCATAACTTCCAGGTCGAACCCACCTAGTCGTCTTTCCACTGCTCTCCTGTACTCCTTCCTGACTTCCTCCTCCTGCAACCTCTCCACCCTCCTCACCATTCCACCCTCCTCTCGCCTCCCTCCCGCTCTCCTCACCCACTTCTTTTGTATCCTAACCTTAGCTACCACTACATAATGATCAGACAGACTCCCTCCAATTTACCCCTATACACCCTAGCATCCATCACAGATTTCTTCATTCGTTCATCCACACATACATAATCAATCAATGACTTTCGTTCCACCACTGTCTTATCCTTCATCGTCAACATCCGTTTCCACGTGTACCTGTGGATCATTCTGTGTCGGAAGAAGGTGTTGGCTATCCACAGCCTCCTCCCCACACATACGTCCACAAGTGCACTACCATTCCCATTCACCTCTGATGGTACCCCCCACCCTCCCACCACTCCCTCAACTTTCCTATCACCCACCTTACCATTCATATCCCCAATCAGAAATATTCTTTCGTTCTTGTCAAACTTCTCCAGGCACGCCTCCACATTCATCCAGAACTCCTCTTTCTTTCTTTCAAGTATATCCTCTGTCGGGGCATACACGCATACAATCACCCACGTTTGTATTCCTACTTTCATTCTCACCCACACAATCCTTGAACCCACAGACCCATACTCTCTTACACATTCCTTCCATTTGCTACTTACAAACAAACATGCACCTTCTCTCGCTGTTCCTTCACTCACTCCAGCACACACACACCCATTCCACACTCCCACTCTCTCACATCTGAACCTTTCCATTTGGTCTCTGTCATTCCACATACATCCAGCCTGGCATTCACTAACACTTCCAGAACCTCTCTCTCTTTTGTGCCATCATTCATGCCACTAACATTCCACGTAGCCATTCTCAGAATGTCCGAAGGCATGTCCTTAGTCGGTCGTGGTTCGTCAACGTTGGTTCCGTCCGCATCCGAGGCTGTTCGTTCGTTTTTTTTTGCTTAGATATTTTTTCCGGGTGGGGGTCGCAAGCCCACCGACCCAACCTCTTTAGTCGCCTCTTACGAAACGCAGAAGGCACGTGGGGCATATTCTATTCCCTAACCCCCAGGGGGGAGGGTTCTCATGTGACCTTTTATATTTAAATTTCATAATAGCCTAGGCCTAGTTGCTTAAAGTGGCGGTCATGAGTGTCGGTCTTTGTTAATTCCTAAGCGATTGACGGTTAATAGTCAGACCTCATGATTGTAGCTTAACCAACTAGGCTTACCTATAAAGGGCTTACAATAATTAGTGCTTCACCTTACCCTTTCTTTTAATGGATTTAGTATTTAATTCTTTTGTCTAGTTAGATAATTTCCTTTCGATAGTTTATATTAAGGGGGATGTAAGTATTATGTAATTCTTTTTGAGTAAATTTCTTAAGTAATGGGGGTTTGCCGCTGTTGATTCCTAAGCGATTAACGGTTTGTCGTCTGACCTCATTGTAGTTTAAGTTGCTTAAAATTAGACCTTAACGATGACAGATTTAAAGAAACTTAAGATTCTTAAGGGAGGGATGAAGGGAAGTTTAAATAGATGTATAAGAGATCTTGATGAATTTTTAATAAGTGCCACGGCTGATCAAATAAAGGGTAAATTTGCTACTGTTACTAAATCGCTAGCTACTTATGATAGTTATGCTCAGCAGGTATATGGTTTATTGACAGTTACTGACGATGTGGAAGAAGAAATGTCGGCAGATCTTGAGTACTTTGAGGACGTTAATACAGCCTTAGCCAGACTATCTTCCACCCAAGAATCAACCTCTGTTAAGGATACCGGTACACCAAAGGCGACTGGTTTTAACCTGCCGAAGCTTACTTTGCCTACCTTTTCCGGGGATTCGGCTACCTGGACTGGATTTTGGGATATTTTTGAGTGTTCTGTCCATCATAATAAAACACTCACATCCATCCAAAGGTTCACATATCTCCGTGGTCAATTGAAAGGGGAGGCATTGAAGTTAGTCGATGGGTACAAGCTAGAAGCTACCAGCTACGAGTCTGCAGTGGAGTTGCTGAAGAGAACTTACGGGAGAGTGGAAGTCATCAAGACCGCGTTAATTACTAAGTTCTTCATGCTAGATCCTCCATCCTATGATGTGACGGCCCTAAAGGAGTACTATGCCTCCTTTGAGAGCCTCCTCCGATCTATGGAGACAATGGCCGTCACCAAGGAGGAGATATTTAGTGTGAATATCTTGAATAAAATACCCTCTCCCCTAATGGAAATCTTAAGACGACAACTAAGCGACTCTCCACTAAACTTGGAAGCGTTGGTGCAGGTGTACCAGACTGAAGTCTTCAATATGGAGAGTACTGGACACTACCGACAAGTGGAGATGTCGCCATCTACTGCAGCTTTCCCGGTACAGACTTCTCCTAAACAGAAAAGGCCAATTTCATTAGGTTGTAAGTTGTGCAGTGTCCACGGTCATCTGTGGTATCAGTGTCCTAAGTATCCTAAGGCTACACAGAAGATTAGCAAGGCTAAATCGCTTAAGTTATGTACCAGCTGTCTGGCAAGAGACCACTTCAACAGTACCTGCACCAATTCCTACATCAAACCTTGTAAGTATTGCAAGGGGAAACATTGGTTTTCCCTTTGCACCCAGTCTGATCGGCACGACGGCAAAGAAAAGGGGAGAACCCCCAAAGAGTCACATGAGAAAAGTAAGAGCGAGGGTGATAAAGTATCTGCCATGTCCATTGCTTCTCGAGAATGTCAATTGCTTCCTACTATGATGCTGCCAGTAGTGGGGAGTAATAATAATACTATAATGACGCGCACCTTACTTGACTCACAGAGGTCATTCGTTCTGCGGTCATCATTACCCCAGCTCAAGTGTACCAGCAAGGGTCAAGAGAATTTGCGTCTCCATGGTTTCACTGGTGAAATAGATTCCAGTGACTATGATATAGTGGAGATTTCATATGTTTGTAGAAAAAAGGTATGTCCCATCAAGGCTGTTGTGGTCGACACACTACCCAGTTTCTATATAGCATCAGAGATTCAACCACATTTGAAATATCTCGGAAGCAAGGGTTATAAACTGGCTGATGATCAACTCTCTGCTAACAATGGTATTATGCTACTGGTCGGAGCTGATTATTACTACGACCTGGTTCACCCTGGATATCGGCGGGTAGATAAGCTTATAATGCTCCCCACGATCCAAGGGTATGCCATTTCTGGATCCTATGCCACTTCCTCTAAAGACACACAGGTGGAGGTGGTTACGGTCCTCAAGGTAGCAGTAAGCCCCATAGATAAATATATTAGGCCAAATGTGACTGATAATACATGTACTGATATAGATAAGCTATGGGACTTGGACAATATTGGAATTGACCCACATGAACTTGATCGTGAGTCCAAGCTAGCGTTAAGCTCGTATGAAGAGAATGTAACGTATGACTCTGGCAGAGGTCAGTATGTGGTAAGGCTCCCTTGGAATGATAACAAGAGTAAATTACCTACTAATTTCCATCTAGCACTTGGTAGGTTACGTGGCCTTCAGAAGCAGTTTGTCAAGGATCCAAGTTATTGCGAGACTTATGCGGCAGTTTTGGCCGAGCAGGTACAACGTGGATTTGTGGAGAGAGTAGATCTCAGTGAGTATGGGGATGACATCCATTACCTTGCTCACCATGGGATTAAAAAGGACAGTTCCACCACTCCTGTTCGTATTGTGTATGACTGCTCTGCTAAATCCAGTGATCGCTCCTATAGCCTGAATGATTGTCTGTACACGGGTCCGTCCCTGGTCTCTGATCTAGCGCAAATTATGTTGTGCTTCAGATGTCATAAGTTTGCATGGGTCGCCGATATTGAGAAGGCCTTCCTGATGCTTCAACTCCATCGTGAAGACAGGGACTCGACAAGATTTTTATGGCCGCGGGACCCAATGGATCTAGATTCAGAGTATCTGGTCTACAGGTTCAGAGTCGTCTTATTCGGGGCGACCTGTTCCCAGTTCCTTCTCAACGCTACTATCTTGCGTCATCTTGAGGAGGCTGGACTAGATCCTGACTTCAAGAATGAGATCAAGCAGGGGATCTATGTGGACAATCTTCAAGGCACCGGAGACAATGAAGATTTATTGCTCAAGAGATGCTGGGAGATCCGCGATATATTTGCCCAGGCTCATTTATACTTAAGAGAATGGGCCACTAATAGTGATCTTTTGAAAGGTCAATTTGCTTCTGACGGTGTAGCTACTGAGAATAGTGAGGTGAAGTTTTTAGGCCACAAATGGGACACTACCACAGATTGTATATCCTTCTGTCACACCCCATGCGGCAGTGAGCTTGTGACCAAGCGAAACTGCTTAAGCTTGTCAGCGAGGTTGTTTGATCCCCTAGGTTTTTTGCTGCCTGTAACAATCCGTGCTCGTATGTTTTTACAGCAACTGTGGCGGCTAAAACTAGATTGGGATACGCCCCTCCCGATTGAGTTACAAGATACTTGGCGGTTGATTCGGTCGGACCTTTCCGCATGTTGCGAGGTCCAACTTCCTCGTCAGGTTATTGGTGGTCACCAGGTGGATCTACATGCCTTTTCTGATGCTAGTAATAGTGCGTACGGTACTGCCATATACATATGTAATGGTAGTGAAGCGACGCTGGCTATAGCGAAGGCCAAAGTAGCCCCTATAAAGGAGATTACAGTTCCTAAATTAGAACTTACTGCATTGCTTCTGTCTGCTCGTCTAATAAAGTTTACACTGGATGCTTATACAGACATACTACAGATTAATAACGTCTATGTCTGGAGCGACGGTCAAATAGCGCTTTCATGGGTACACAGCCAGAAAGTGTTACCTGTTTATGTTTCTAATCGCACTGATGAGATTCATGACTTAGTTCCTACAGCTACATTTCGCTATGTGAGCACCAGGGATAACCCCAGTGACATAATTTCCCGGGGGATCTCGGTACAGCAGTTTATGTCTTCCTCTATTTGGTGGCATGGACCTCCATGGCTTACATCTCCAACTGAATGGCCTCAGGATTTCAGGGAATACATATCTGATCCTTCAAGTCGGCCCCAAGATGATGTGTTAAGTAGTTCGAATGTGAGTACTACACATCAGGATAACAAGTTGGTAGAGTGGGAACGTTACGGCAGCTATGATCAAATAATACGGGTATTTGCATGGATATACCATTTCATTAACAACATGAGAAGTCGGGCTCACGGGTCTTTCCTTAGTGAAGATTCGAAGCATATCAGACTCCATGAATTGAGATCAGCAGAGGCAAAACTAATATGTTTAGTACAAAAGGAATCTTATCCTACTGAACATCAAATCCTGAGCAAGGAGTCAAAGGCCAAACCCTCAAACTAATGAGGCAGCTAGGATTATATATGGAAGGAGGCATAATTAAGTGTAGAGGCAGGATACAAAAAGCGGACATTATTGATTCTGCTAAATATCCTGTCCTCCTTAGCTCCTCTCATTTGATTACCAAAATGTTGATTCGCCAATGCCATCGGACCTGCCTACATTTTGGCGTAAATTATGTTCTGGCGTATATGCGACAACGTTGGTGGATCCCTAAGATGTGACAAGCAATTAAAGGGATCCACAATAGCTGTACTATCTGTAAAAGATTACAGGGTAAGCCTTACTCCCCAGTTGATCTACCTCCCTTGCCTGAGTTCAGGGTTCAAAGGACTGAACCATTTCAGGTAACCGGGGTAGACTACACCGGAGCGATTCATGTTAGAGAATCGCCCGGTAATATCATAAAGGTATATGCCGTCCTATTCACATGTGCGGTAACCAGAGCGATTCATATTGAATTGATTGACGACCTATCCAGTGAGGGGTTTTTGCATACTCTACGACGCTTTGCAGGCCGCAATGGTTTCCCTCAAATAATTATGAGCGATAATGCGACTTGTTTTGTCGGGGCCTCTAAATATCTCCAGTGTTTAATGGATGACCTGCAGGTTGTGGCTACCCTCACTGGAAAGGGGTGTCAGTGGAGATTTATACCAGCACGTGCACCATGGTTCGGGGCGATTTGGGAGAGAACTATCGGTATCGTCAAATCTGCCATGAAGAAGGTATTAGGAAGGGCACTGGTGACCAGACGGGAGTTGCAAACCATCTTAATAGAAATTGAGATGTCAGTCAACGACAGGCCCTTGACCTATACCTCGGCAGATGTTGATGACCTCTTACCCATTTCGCCTTCCATGATGACACGTGGACGAACCCTTAATACCTTTCCTAGATCGTCCGTCAATGACGAAGATCTGCATGACCCTACGTTCGGCAATGCTGACGCCACACGTCGTCGCTTCCAGTATGTAAACAAGGTGTCCGACGATCTATGGAAACGGTGGACCCAAGAATATTTTGCTGTCTCTTCGCGAGCGTCACTCATAAGATCAAAGGGACGAATCAACGATGGCCTCGTATCGGGGATATCGTCCTGATTCATGATGAGCGTCCTAGGTTATTTTGGAAGCTTGGGAGGATTATCGATTTCTTCCAGGGCATTGATGGTCTTATAAGGGTTGCTAGAATACGAACTTCGACTGGGGTTACTACTCGCCCAGTCGTAAGGTTATATCCCTTGGAGCAGGATGTAGAACTGCCGGATGATCCTGGCGTCTCTACTGATACCCCTCCGCGGGAGAGTGCTGGTGACAGTACTCCTCAAGGTGGGGCAGCTGATAATGAGAAGGATGATCCTCCTCAGGCTTCAGGTGGCGCTCATCCCAAAAGGAGGGCGGCTATGAGTTCCGTGGATCTTTGGAGATCAAAGATCAAACTAGGTGATCTTTGACTTCGATGTCCTTTTGTTGTTCTCTGTATATAGCTCCTGTATATCATTTTGGTGGCGGGCAATATGTCGGGAATAGGGTAATGATCCCGACAGTTTTAGGTCCAATAGGACATTTGAATTTGGCGGTATCGTATCGCATGTACGATTTCGGCTGGTTCTTTGTGTATTGTAGTTTATTCTTAAGTTAGGTTAAATATTAACTGTAATGTATAAATATCTACATCAGCTCTAGATGTATTATGAAACCAAGTTATGGGTTATAATTATTATGAGCCGGCAGCCATATGTAATTTCGCGAAGCGATCGGAGGCCGGCCCTTTAGTCTCTCAAACAACACCGTACAGTCAACATCTCCCCCGGCCCTGATTCAACCCACAGTTCACCATGTGCTACAACTACTAATAATATTAACAACAGTCCTACATCACCAGTCCTCTAAGCTAAGTTCATTGTATCGATATTGTATTATGTGAACATTCCTACATGTCATGCAATTGAACTAGCCGCGTGTGGGGGACTGGATTACACCCATCAACGAATACCTCGTTGGTAATTATATTATAACTATTTGTTGGGATATTTCATGTACCAGTGATATGTAAATTAACCTCTTTATCTAAATTCCCGACAATCTGAAAGTGATTTATGTGGGCAGGTTTTAAACTCCGCCCACCTCCCCGTCGGCTCAGGCCTACATGGTCTCTGGACAAAGCATCGTCGTTATTCTCGTTCCCGTATGTACCAAAGACTGCAGATTTTACAAAAGGGCAGTATTCCTTATGGCTTTGGCTACCGGGAACAGAGTATCTGAGCTGGCGGCGATGAGCAACGCACCTAATTGCCTCAGGTTTGATAGGCTTCATGAGTGTATTCACATTGCACCTTCCCCAGGATTCATAGCCGAGATTGAGCCCAGTGAACACGTGTTTTCAGAGTTCACGGTGCCGGCGTTAAACAGGGGAAAGGTGCACCATCTTTTTTGCCCAGTGCAAGCTCTAACCAAATATTTAAGAGTGGCACCTCTAAATCACCAGGGTGCTTTATGGGTCGCAAGTCCGGGTGAACGCTTGATGGAGCGTACACTCTTGGTCGAGGACTTTAAAGAGAAGAATCCCGGCGTTGGGGGTAAGACCCACGATTTACGCAAGGGGACAGCCTCTTTACGTTTCCTTAATAATCTTTCGGTGGAAGTTATTACGTCCACACAGTTGTGGACCTCTAATCAGGAGTTTTTGCCTCGATACCTTTCAGTAGCTCTGGACAAACCTTCCTTGCCATGTATAGCTTTACGGCAGAGGGTCTAGGTGGCCCTTTTAGTCACGTTTTGTTTAATTTCAAGAAAAAGGGGGGGGGAGGGTGCAGTCAGTGTGACATAGGACACCCTAGACCCCTCCGGAGTATGTGTTCGGAACATACAAGCTGTAATACTGGAGGCATTGTATTATAGAATTTCTCTGTAGTATTCATTGCAGGAAATTGTGCTAAAGGCCAATAGTAGTGTTACAACAATTCTTGTAAGTAGCTTTGGCTGTGAAGCAATAGATTTTTGAGAAGTCTCGGTAGTTGCAACTACGACTTTTACTTTTGAAGTAATTACTTCTGCATAACTACACGAGTTCAGTACTTCTACGAATGTACAAGAATTAATTTATGTTTGGTTATATTTTTAGGAATATATCCACTAGTTAATGGGGTTTATATGTGCACATGTAAACTTATAAGTTTTTAGTTTTCACCACTTACTTTAAGTGGGGTGCCTTCTTAACTAGCAGATCTGTGCACAGAGTCTCAGAGTTAACCCTTTTTCAAGCGGGCTTCTTTGAAGCACGCTCCTGCTTGTACCCCTTTTTGAAGATTTAGGCTGTATAAAGTTTATGCACCCGAATATCTCTTTTTTACAAAAGTAAGAATACTATGTGGTTGTTTGATTATCTGCTTTTCTAGAGTTATGATATGATTACGAATGTCTCCCTCCAGTCTTAGAAATCAGGCATGTTCGTCAATGATGGAGGGGCCACTAATAAATTATAGGTTTGACTCCTGTAAGGAGATAAAGAGAACCTAATATGTAGTAGTGGCCCCGTAATCATTGACGACTGGGGCCCTCCCGACCATCCCCTTCCCATTCGTTGATGTATTAAGGATTTTGGTTTACTTGATATGTCAGTGAAGGAAGAATGACGCCTGAATCAGCGTCTGGTCAAAGATCCACACAAGTACATCCACGATATGATGGAAAGCTTATTGGATAGTTATTCTTATTTTCTTTTATTTTTTTATTTTTTACGAAGTTTTTTCGTAGTGAGAACCCAATTCATAATGACTGAAGCCATGAGTGAGGTCGCGTGCACTCATGATGAAGGCTCCTCAGATTTTAAATGCTCTGCGCGGTAGATTCAAACTACGGCGGATTAGTGTTTGAAGAGGATGCCTTATGTAATAGGCATGTTCGTCAATGATTACGGGGCCACTACTAAATATTAGGTTTTCTTTATCTCCTTACAGGAGTCAAACCTATACTTTAGTGTTTTGGTGGTGGTGGTGGTGGATGCTTAGCCGACTGGCCGGCGTTGGCAGAAGACGGGCCCTGGCCCGGTCTGTTATAGTTTCTTCCTTTATGACCTGCAAACTTACCTTGTTTATACCTGTACTGACCTTGGGGGGAAGCGGACTTAGGTATATGAAAGGGCTTTGACCCACCCGGCTGAGCTTTTGCGACTGGCTTGGGTTTGGGAAAGTTAAAAGCAGGTTTCTTAGAAGGGGTGGGACTGTGCTTAAAGGCCTGAGCCATATTGAAAACAGTTCTCCACACATCAGGGGACATTAACGAGGGAGTTAGCACCGGCGACATGACCACCTGGTTTGCAATTCTATCAGGAAGTTTCCTCACCAGGGACATCCTAAGATCCTGTCTCGCCCGCACCGCCTCGAGCAAGGCTGTGCGGATATCCCCCAACGACTGAATTGAAGTCTGAAGGAGTAATCGCCGAGATAGTTCAACCGATCTTCTGGCCTCCGTGTCCGCGATTGCCTGAGTAGATATTAGCATAGATTTCGCCACCTGGTGCATATAACAATGTACTGGGCCCAGGGGACCGTTTTTTGGACATTAAAAGTCCTCTGTAGCCCAAACTATAAGTCCTAGGGAATTCTACTTGGTGCCATTCGATTTTTCTCGGCGAGCTGCTTCTAGACATGGTCTTAGATTTCATTTTCGCCCAGCCATTCGGCCAGAATCGAAAATATTGTTCTCAAAACCCTGGGTTTAATTAAGCCCAGGCAAATCGGTGATTTTGGGCGAATTTTGACTTGTCAATATTATTACATATTTAGATTCGTCTCGCCGTTGCGGATTAAACGGTATATTTTTTTTTAATTTTTGACCTATTTTTAGGCCCCCTAGGCCTATTTTAAAGTTTAAAAACTCCATAGACGAGTTATTTATGAACGGATTTTGTTTAAATTTATACCATAGGTACACTTTGGCAAGCTGAATCGAATGGCGCAAACAGAATAAAAATCGGACCATTAGTTTAGGATTTCGATTTTAACTGGGCCTTCCTGGAGGGCCCAGGGGACCGTTTTTTGGACATTAAAAGTCCTTTGTAGCCCAAACTATAAGTCCTAGGGAATTCTACTTGGTGCCATTCGATTTTTCTCGGCGAGCTGCTTCTAGACATGGTCTTAGATTTCATTTTCGCCCAGCCATTCGGCCAGAATCGAAAATATTTGTCTCAAACACCTTAAATCGGTGATTTTGGTCGAATTTTGACTTGTCAATATTATTACATATTTGGATTCGTCTCGCCGTTGCGGATTCAACGGTATAATTTGTTTTAATTTGTGACCTATTTTTAGGCCCCCTAGGCCTATTTTAAAGTTTAAAAACTCCATATACGAGTTATTTATGAACGGATTTTGTTTAAATTTATACCTTAAGTACACTTTGGCAAGCTGAATCGAATGGCGCAAACAGAATTAAAATCTGACCATTAGTTTAGGATTTCGATTTTAACTGGGCCTTCCTGGAGGGCCCAGGGGACCGTTTTTTGGACATTAAAAGTCCTCTGTAGCCCAAACTATAAGTCCTAGGGAATTCTACTTGGTGCCATTCGATTTTTCTCGGCGAGCTGCTTCTAGACATGGTCTTAGATTTCATTTTCGCCCAGCCATTCGGCCAGAATCGAAAATATTTGTCTCAAAAACCTTGGGTTTGCCCAGGCAAATCGGTGATTTTGGTCGAATTTTGACTTGTCAATATTATTACATATTTGGATTCGTCTCGCCGTTTCGGATTAAACGGTATAAAAAATTTTAAATTTTGACCTATTTTTAGGCCCCCTAGGCCTATTTTAAAGTTTAAAATCTCCATAGACGAGTTATTTATGAACGGATTTTGTTTAAATTTATACCATAAGTACACTTTGGCAAGCTGAATCGAATGGCGCAAACAGAATTAAAATCGGACCATTAGTTTAGGATTTCGATTTTGACTGGGCCCTCCTGGAGGGCCCAGGGGACCGTTTTTTGGACATTAAAAGTCCTCTGTAGCCCAAACTATAAGTCCTAGGGAATTCTACTTGGTGCCATTCGATTTTTCTCCGCGAGCTGCTTCTAGACTTGGTCTTAGATTTCAATTTTGCCCAGCCATTCGGCCAGAATCGAAAATATTTTTCTCAAAAACCTTGGGTTTAATTAAGCCCAGGCAAATCGGTGATTTTGGTCGAATTTTGACTTGTCAATATTATTACATATTTGGATTCGTCTCGCCGTTTCGGATTAAACGGTATTATTTTTTTTAATTTTTGACCTATTTTTAGGCCCCCTAGGCCTATTTTAAAGTTTAAATTCTCCATAGAAGAGTTATTTATGAACGGATTTTGTTTAAATTTATACCATAAGTACACTTTGGCAAGCTGAATCGAATGGCGCAAACAGAATTAAAATCGGACCATTAGTTTAGGATTTCGATTTTGACTGGGCCTTCCTGGAGGGCCCAGGGGACCGTTTTTTTGGACATTAAAAGTCCTCTGTAGCCCAAACTATAAGTCCTAGAGAATTCTACTTAGTGCCATTTGATTTTTCTCACCGAGCTGCTTCTAGACGTAGATTTCATTTTCGCCCAGCCATTCGGCCAGAATCGAAAATATTTTTCTCAAAAACCTTGGGTTTGGCAAATCGGTGATTTTGGTCGAATTTTGACTTGTCAATATTATTACATATTTGGATTCGCCTCGCCGTTGCGGATTCAACGGTATAATTTTTTTTATATTTTGACCTATTTTTAGGCCCCCCCTAGGCCTATTTTAAAGTTTAAAAACTCCATAGACGAGTTATTTATGAACGGATTTTGTTTAAATTTATACCATAAGTACACTTTGGCAAGCTGAATCGAATATCGCAAACAGAATTAAAATCGGACCATTAGTTTAGGATTTCGATTTTGACTGGGCCTTCCTGGAGGGCCCAGGGGACCGTTTTTTGGACATTAAAAGTCCTCTGTAGCCCAAACTATAAGTCCTAGGGAATTCTACTTGGTGCCATTCGATTTTTCTCGGCGAGCTGCTTCTAGACATGGTCTTAGATTTCATTTTCGACCAGCCATTCGGCCAGAATCGAAAATATTTTTCTCAAAAACCTTGGGTTTGGCAAATCGGTTATTTTGGTCGAATTTTGACTTGTCAATATTATTACATATTTGGATTCGGCTCGCCGTTGCGGAATAGACGGTATAATTTGTTTTAATTTTTGACCTATTTTTAAGGCCCCCTAGGCCTATTTTAAAGTTTAAAAACTCCATAGACGAGTTATTTATTTAAGGATTTTGTTTAAATTTACACCATAAGTACACTTTGGCAAGCTGAATCGAATGGCCCAAACAGAATTAAAATCGGACCATTAGTTTAGGATTTCGATTTTGACTGGGCCTTCCTGGAGGGCCCAGGGGACCGTTTTTTGGACATTAAAAGTCCTCTGTAGCCCAAACTATAAGTCCTAGGGAATTGTACTTGGTGCCATTCGATTTTTCTCGGCAAGCTGCTTCTAGACATGGTCTTAGATTTCATTTTCGCCCAGCCATTCGGCCAGAATCGAAAATATTTTTCTCAAAAACCTTGGGTTTTAATTAAGCCCAGGCAAATCGGTGATTTTGGTCGAATTTTGACTTGTCAATATTATTACATATTTGGATTCGTCTCGCCGTTGCGGATTCAACAGTATATTTATTTGTTTTAATTTTGACCTATTTTTTAGGCCCCCCCTAGGCCTATTTTAAAGTTTAAAAACTCCATAGACGAGTTATTTATGAACGGATTTTGTTTAAATTTATACCATAAGTACACTTTGGCAAGCTGAATCGAATATCGCAAACAGAATTAAAATCGGACCATTAGTTTAGGATTTAGATTTTGACTGGGCCTTCCTGGAGGGCCCAGGGGACCGTTTTTTGGACATTAAAAGTCCTCTGTAGCCCAAACTATAAGTCCTAGAGAATTCTACTTAGTGCCATTTGATTTTTCTCACCGAGCTGCTTCTAGACGTAAATTTCATTTTCGCCCAGCCATTCGGCCAGAATCGAAAATATTTTTCTCAAAAACCTTTGGTTTGGCAAATCGGTGATTTTGGTCGAATTTTGACTTGTCAATATTATTACATATTTGGATTCGCCTCGCCGTTGCGGATTCAACGGTATATTTTTTTTTAAATTTTGACCTATTTTTAGGCCCCCTAGGCCTATTTTAAAGTTTAAAAACTCCATAGACGAGTTATTTATGAACGGATTTTGTTTAAATTTATACCATAAGTACACTTTGGCAAGCTGAATCGAATGGCGCAAACAGAATTAAAATCGGACCATTAGTTTAGGATTTCGATTTTGACTGGGCCTTCCTGGAGGGCCCAGGGGACCGTTTTTTGGACATTAAAAGTCCTCTGTAGCCCAAACTATAAGTCCTAGGGAATTCTACTTGGTGCCATTCGATTTTTCTCGGCGAGCTGCTTCTAGACATGGTCTTAGATTTCATTTTCGCCCAGCCATTCGGCCAGAATCGAAAATATTGTTCTCAAAACCCTGGGTTTAATTAAGCCCAGGCAAATCGGTGATTTTGGTCGAATTTTGACTTGTCAATATTATTACATATTTGGATTCGTCTCGCCGTTGCGGATTAAACGATATATTTGTTTCTTAATTTTGACCTATTTTTAGGCCCCCTAGGCCTATTTTAAAGTTTAAAAACTCCATAGACGAGTTATTTATGAACGGATTTTGTTTAAATTTATACCATAAGTACACTTTGGCAAGCTGAATCGAATGGCGCAAACAGAATTAAAATCGGACCATTAGTTTAGGATTTCGATTTTGACTGGGCCTTCCTGGAGGGCCCAGGGGACCGTTTTTTGGACATTAAAAGTCCTCTGTAGCCCAAACTATAAGTCCTAGGGAATTCTACTTGGTGCCATTCGATTTTTCTCGGCGAGCTGCTTCTAGACATGGTCTTAGATTTCATTTTCGCCCAGCCATTCGGCCAGAATCGAAAATATTTGTCTCAAAAACCTTGGGTTTTTGCCCAGGCAAATCGGTGATTTTGGTCGAATTTTGACTTGTCAATATTATTACATATTTGGATTCGTCTCGCCGTTGCGGATTCAACGGTATAATTTGTTTTAATTTGTGACCTATTTTTAGGCCCCCTAGGCCTATTTTAAAGTTTAAAAACTCCATAGACGAGTTATTTATGAACGGATTTTGTTTAAATTTATACCATAAGTACACTTTGGCAAGCTGAATCGAATGGCGCAAACAGAATTAAAATCGGACCATTAGTTTAGGATTTCGATTTTGACTGGGCCTTCCTGGAGGGCCCAGGGGACCGTTTTTTGGACATTAAAAGTCCTCTGTAGCCCAAACTATAAGTCCTAGGGAATTCTACTTGGTGCCATTCGATTTTTCTCGGCGAGCTGCTTCTAGACATGGTCTTAGATTTCATTTTCGCCCAGCCATTCGGCCAGAATCGAAAATATTTTTCTCAAAAACCTTGGGTTTAATTTTAAGCCCAGGCAAATCGGTGATTTTGGTCGAATTTTGACTTGTCAATATTATTACATATTTGGATTCGTCTCGCCGTTGCGGATTCAACGGTATAATTTGTTTTAATTTTGACCTATTTTTAGGCCCCCTAGGCCTATTTTAAAGTTTAAAAACTCCATAGACGAGTTATTTATGAACGGATTTTGTTTAAATTTATACCATAAGTACACTTTGGCAAGCTGAATCGAATGGCGCAAACAGAATTAAAATCGGACCATTAGTTTAGGATTTCGATTTTGACTGGGCCTTCCTGGAGGGCCCAGGGGACCGTTTTTTGGACATTAAAAGTCCTCTGTAGCCCAAACTATAAGTCCTAGGGAATTCTACTTGGTGCCATTCGATTTTTCTCGGCGAGCTGCTTCTAGACGTAGATTTCATTTTCGCCCAGCCATTCGGCCAGAATCGAAAATATTTTTCTCAAAAACCTTGGGTTTAATTTTAAGCCCAGGCAAATCGGTGATTTTGGTCGAATTTTGACTTGTCAATATTATTACACATTTGGATTCGTCTCGCCGTTGCGGATTCAACGGTATAATCTTTGTTTAATTTTGACCTATTTTTAGGCCCCCTAGGCCTATTTTAAAGTGTCAAAACTCCATAGACGAGTTATTTATGAACGGATTTTGTTTAAATTTATACCATAAGTACACTTTGGCAAGCTGAATCGAATGGCAGAAACAGAATTAAAATCGGACCATTAGTTTAGGATTTCGATTTAGACTGGGCCTTCCTGGAGGGCCCAGGGGACCGTTCTTTAGACATTAAAAGTCCTCTGTAGCCCAAACTATAAGTCCTAGGGAATTCTACTTGGTGCCATTCGATTTTTCTCGGCGAGCTGCTTCTAGACATGGTCTAGATTTCATTTTCGCCCAGCCATTCGGCCAGAATCGAAAATATTTTTCTCAAAAACCTTGGGTTTGGCAAATCGGTGATTTTGGTCGAATTTTGACTTGTCAATATTATTACATATTTGGATTCGTCTCGCCGTTGCGGATTCAACGGTATAATTTGTTTTAATGTTGACCTATTTTTAGGCCCCCTAGGCCTATTTTAAAGTTTAAAAACTCCATAGACGAGTTATTTATGAACGGATTTTGTTTAAATTTATACCATAAGTACACTTTGGCAAGCTGAATCGAATGGCGCAAACAGAATTAAAATCGGACCATTAGTTTAGGATTTCGATTTTGACTGGGCCTTCCTGGAGGGCCCAGGGGACCGTTTTTTGGACATTAAAAGTCCTCTGTAGCCCAAACTATAAGTCCTAGGGAATTCTACTTGGTGCCATTCGATTTTTCTCGGCGAGCTGCTTCTAGACATGGTCTTAGATTTCATTTTCGCCCAGCCATTCGGCCAGAATCGAAAATATTTTTCTCAAAAACCTTGGGTTTAATTAAGCCCAGGCAAATCGGTGATTTTGGTCGAATTTTGACTTGTCAATATTATTACATATTTGGATTCGTCTCGCCGTTGCGGATTCAACGGTATAATTTGTTTTAATTTTGACCTATTTTTAGGCCCCCTAGGCCTATTTTAAAGATTAAAAACTCCATAGACGAGTTATTTATGAACGGATTTTGTTTAAATTTATACCATAAGTACACTTTGGCAAGCTGAATCGAATGGCGCAAACAGAATTAAAATCGGACCATTAGTTTAGGATTTCGATTTTGACTGGGCCTTCCTGGAGGGCCCAGGGGACTGTTTTTTGGACATTAAAAGTCCTCTGTAGCCCAAACTATAAGTCCTAGGGAATTCTACATGGTGCCATTCGATTTTTCTCGGCGAGCTGCTTCTAGACATGGTCTTAGATTTCATTTTCGCCCAGCCATTCGGCCAGAATCGAAAATATTTGTCTCAAAAACCTTGGGTTTAATTTTAAGCCCAGGCAAATCGGTGATTTTGGTCGAATTTTGACTTGTCAATATTATTACATATTTGGATTCGTCTCGCCGTTGCGGATTCAACGGTATAATTTGTTTTAATTTTGACCTATTTTTAGGCCCCCTAGGCCTATTTTAAAGTTTAAAAACTCCATAGACGAGTTATTTATGAACGGATTTTGTTTAAATTTATACCATAAGTACACTTTGGCAAGCTGAATCGAATGGCGCAAACAGAATTAAAATCGGACCATTAGTTTAGGATTTCGATTTTGACTGGGCCTTCCTGGAGGGCCCAGGGGACCGTTTTTTGGACATTAAAAGTCCTCTGTAGCCCAAACTATAAGTCCTAGGGAATTCTACTTGGTGCCATTCGATTTTTCTCGGCGAGCTGCTTCTAGACATGGTCTTAGATTTCATTTTCGCCCAGCCATTCGGCCAGAATCGAAAATATTTTTCTCAAAAACCTTGGGTTTTAATTAAGCCCAGGCAAATCGGTGATTTTGGTCGAATTTTGACTTGTCAATATTATTACATATTTGGATTCGTCTCGCCGTTGCGGATTCAACGGTATAATTTGTTTTAATTTGACCTATTTTTAGGCCCCCTAGGCCTATTTTAAAGTTTAAAAACTCCATAGACGAGTTATTTATGAACGGATTTTGTTTAAATTTATACCATAAGTACACTTTGGCAAGCTGAATCGAATGGCGCAAACAGAATTAAAATCGGACCATTAGTTTAGGATTTCGATTTTGACTGGGCCTTCCTGGAGGGCCCAGGGGACCGTTTTTTGGACATTAAAAGTCCTCTGTAGCCCAAACTATAAGTCCTAGGGAATTCTACTTGGTGCCATTCGATTTTTCTCGGCGAGCTGCTTCTAGACATGGTCTTAGATTTCATTTTCGCCCAGCCATTCGGCCAGAATCGAAAATATTTTTCTCAAAAACCTTGGGTTTAATTAAGCCCAGGCAAATCGGTGATTTTGGTCGAATTTTGACTTGTCAATATTATTACATATTTGGATTCGTCTCGCCGTTGCGGATTCAACGGTATATTTTTATTTTTATTTTGACCTATTTTTAGGCCCCCTAGGCCTATTTTAAAGTTTAAAAACCATAGACGAGTTATTTATGAACGGATTTTGTTTAAATTTATACCATAAGTACACTTTGGCAAGCTGAATCGAATGGCGCAAACAGAATTAAAATCGGACCATTAGTTTAGGATTTCGATTTTGACTGGGCCTTCCTGGAGGGCCCAGGGGACCGTTTTTTGGACATTAAAAGTCCTCTGTAGCCCAAACTATAAGTCCTAGGGAATTCTACTTGGTGCCATTCGATTTTTCTCGGCGAGCTGCTTCTAGACATGGTCTTAGATTTCATTTTTGCCCAGCCATTCGGCCAGAATCGAAAATATTTTTCTCAAAAACCTTGGGTTTAATTAAGCCCAGGCAAATCGGTGATTTTGGTCGAATTTTGACTTGTCAATATTATTACATATTTGGATTCGTCTCGCCGTTGCGGATTCAACGGTATAATTTGTTTTAATTTGTGACCTATTTTTAGGCCCCCTAGGCCTATTTTAAAGTTTAAAAACTCCATAGACGAGTTATTTATGAACGGATTTTGTTTAAATTTATACCATAAGTACACTTTGGCAAGCTGAATCGAATGGCGCAAACAGAATTAAAATCGGACCATTAGTTTAGGATTTCGATTTTGACTGGGCCTTCCTGGAGGGCCCAGGGGACCGTTTTTTGGACATTAAAAGTCCTCTGTAGCCCAAACTATATGTCCTAGGGAATTCTACTTGGTGCCATTCGATTTTTCTCGGCGAGCTGCTTCTAGACATGGTCTTAGATTTCATTTTTGCCCAGCCATTCGGCCAGAATCGAAAATATTTTCTCAAAAACCTTGGGTTCAGCCCAGGCAAATCGGTGATTTTGGTCGAATTTTGACTTGTCAATATTATTACATATTTGGATTCGTCTCGCCGTTGCGGATTCAACGGTATAATTTGTTTTATATTTTGACCTATTTTTAGGCCCCCTAGGCCTATTTTAAAGTTTAAAAACTCCATAGACGAGTTATTTATGAACGGATTTTGTTTAAATTTATACCATAAGTACACTTTGGCAAGCTGAATCGAATGGCGCAAACAGAATTAAAATCGGACCATTAGTTTAGGATTTCGATTTTGACTGGGCCTTCCTGGAGGGCCCAGGGGACCGTTTTTTGGACATTAAAAGTCCTCTGTAGCCCAAACTATAAGTCCTAGGGAATTCTACTTGGTGCCATTCGATTTTTCTCGGCGAGCTGCTTCTAGACATGGTCTTAGATTTCATTTTCGCCCAGCCATTCGGCCAGAATCGAAAATATTTTTCTCAAAAACCTTGGGTTTAAATTTAAGCCCAGGCAAATCGGTGATTTTGGTCGAATTTTGACTTGTCAATATTATTACATATTTGGATTCGTCTCGCCGTTGCGGATTCAACGGTATAATTTGTTTTTAATTTTGACCTATTTTTAGGCCCCCTAGGCCTATTTTAAAGTTTAAAAACTCCATAGACGAGTTATTTATGAACGGATTTTGTTTAAATTTATACCATAAGTACACTTTGGCAAGCTGAATCGAATGGCGCAAACAGAATTAAAATCGGACCATTAGTTTAGGATTTCGATTTTGACTGGGCCTTCCTGGAGGGCCCAGGGGACCGTTTTTTGGACATTAAAAGTCCTCTGTAGCCCAAACTATAAGTCCTAGGGAATTCTACTTGGTGTCATTCGATTTTTCTCGGCGAGCTGCTTCTAGACATGGTCTTAGATTTCATTTTCGCCCAGCAATTCGGCCAGAATCGAAAATATTTTTCTCAAAAACCTTGGGTTTGGCAAATCGGTGATTTTGGTCGAATTTTGACTTGTCAATATTATTACATATTTGGATTCGTCTCGCCGTTGCGGATTCAACGGTATAATTTGTTTTTAATTTTGACTTATTTTTAGGCCCCCTAGGCCTATTTTAAAGTTTAAAACTCCATAGACGAGTTATTTATGAACGGATTTTGTTTAAATTTATACCATAAGTACACTTTGGCAAGCTGAATCGAATGGCGCAAACAGAATTAAAATCGGACCATTAGTTTAGGATTTCGATTTTGACTGGGCCTTCCTGGAGGGCCCAGGGGACCGTTTTTTGGACATTAAAAGTCCTCTGTAGCCCAAACTATAAGTCCTAGGGAATTCTACTTGGTGCCATTCGATTTTTCTCGGCGAGCTGCTTCTAGACATGGTCTTAGATTTCATTTTCGCCCAGCCATTCGGCCAGAATCGAAAATATTTTTCTCAAAAACCTTGGGTTTAATTAAGCCCAGGCAAATCGGTGATTTTGGTCGAATTTTGACTTGTCAATATTATTACATATTTGGATTCGTCTCGCCGTTGCGGATTCAACGGTATAATTTGTTTTAATTTTGACCTATTTTTAGGCCCCCTAGGCCTATTTTAAAGTTTAAAAACTCCATAGACGAGTTATTTATGAACGGATTTTGTTTAAATTTATACCATAAGTACACTTTGGCAAGCTGAATCGAATGGCGCAAACAGAATTAAAATCGGACCATTAGTTTAGGATTTCGATTTTGACTGGGCCTTCCTGGAGGGCCCAGGGGACCGTTTTTTGGACATTAAAAGTCCTCTGTAGCCCAAACTATAAGTCCTAGGGAATTCTACTTGGTGCCATTCGATTTTTCTCGGCGAGCTGCTTCTAGACATGGTCTTAGATTTCATTTTCGCCCAGCCATTCGGCCAGAATCGAAAATATTTTTCTCAAAAACCTTGGGTTTAATTAAGCCCAGGCAAATCGGTGATTTTGGTCGAATTTTGACTTGTCAATATTATTACATATTTGGATTCGTCTCGCCGTTGCGGATTCAACGGTATATTTTTTTTAATTTTGACCTATTTTTAGGCCCCCTAGGCCTATTTTAAAGTTTAAAAACTCCATAGACGAGTTATTTATGAACGGATTTTGTTTAAATTTATACCATAAGTACACTTTGGCAAGCTGAATCGAATGGCGCAAACAGAATTAAAATCGGACCATTAGTTTAGGATTTCGATTTTGACTGGGCCTTCCTGGAGGGCCCAGGGGACCGTTTTTTGGACATTAAAAGTCCTCTGTAGCCCAAACTATAAGTCCTAGGGAATTCTACTTGGTGCCATTCGATTTTTCTCGGCGAGCTGCTTCTAGACATGGTCTTAGATTTCATTTTCGCCCAGCCATTCGGCCAGAATCGAAAATATTTTTCTCAAAAACCTTGGGTTTAATTAAGCCCAGGCAAATCGGTGATTTTGGTCGAATTTTGACTTGTCAATATTATTACATATTTGGATTCGTCTCGCCGTTGCGGATTCAACGGTATATTTTTTTTAATTTTGACCTATTTTTAGGCCCCCTAGGCCTATTTTAAAGTTTAAAAACTCCATAGACGAGTTATTTATGAACGGATTTTGTTTAAATTTATACCATAAGTACACTTTGGCAAGCTGAATCGAATGGCGCAAACAGAATTAAAATCGGACCATTAGTTTAGGATTTCGATTTTGACTGGGCCTTCCTGGAGGGCCCAGGGGACCGTTTTTTGGACATTAAAAGTCCTCTGTAGCCCAAACTATATGTCCTAGGGAATTCTACTTGGTGCCATTCGATTTTTCTCGGCGAGCTGCTTCTAGACATGGTCTTAGATTTCATTTTCGCCCAGCCATTCGGCCAGAATCGAAAATATTTTCTCAAAAACCTTGGGTTTAAAATTAAGCCCAGGCAAATCGGTGATTTTGGTCGAATTTTGACTTGTCAATATTATTACATATTTGGATTCGTCTCGCCGTTGCAGATTCAACGGTATAATTTTTTTTTAATATTGACCTATTTTTAGGCCCCCTATGCCTATTTTAAAGTTTAAAAACTCCATAGACGAGTTATTTATGAACGGATTTTGTTTAAATTTATACCATAAGTACACTTTGGTAAGCTGAATCGAATGGCGCAAACAGAATTAAAATCGGACCATTAGTTTAGGATTTCGATTTTGACTGGGCCTTCCTGGAGGGCCCAGGGGACCGTTTTTTGGACATTAAAAGTCCTCTGTAGCCCAAACTATAAGTCCTAGGGAATTCTACTTGGTGCCATTCGATTTTTCTCGGCGAGCTGCTTCTAGACATGGTCTTAGATTTCATTTTCGCCCAGCCATTCGGCCAGAATCGAAAATATTTTTCTCAAAAACCTTGGGTTTAATTTTAAGCCCAGGCAAATCGGTGATTTTGGTCGAATTTTGACTTGTCAATATTATTACATATTTGGATTCGTCTCGCCGTTGCGGATTCAACGGTATAATTTGTTTTTAATTTTGACCTATTTTTAGGCCCCCTAGGCCTATTTTAAAGTTTAAAAACTCCATAGACGAGTTATTTATGAACGGATTTTGTTTAAATTTATACCATAAGTACACTTTGGCAAGCTGAATCGAATGGCGCAAACAGAATTAAAATCGGACCATTAGTTTAGGATTTCGATTTTGACTGGGCCTTCCTGGAGGGCCCAGGGGACCGTTTTTTGGACATTAAAAGTCCTCTGTAGCCCAAACTATATGTCCTAGGGAATTCTACTTGGTGCCATTCGATTTTTCTCGGCGAGCTGCTTCTAGACATGGTCTTAGATTTCATTTTCGCCCAGCCATTCGGCCAGAATCGAAAATATTTTTCTCAAAAACCTTGGGTTCAGCCCAGGCAAATCGGTGATTTTGGTCGAATTTTGACTTGTCAATATTATTACATATTTGGATTCGTCTCGCCGTTGCGGATTCAACGGTATAATTTTTATTTAATTTTGACCTATTTTTAGGCCCCCTAGGCCTATTTTAAAGTTTAAAAACTCCATAGACGAGTTATTTATGAACGGATTTTGTTTAAATTTATACCATAAGTACACTTTGGCAAGCTGAATCGAATGGCGCAAACAGAATTAAAATCGGACCATTAGTTTAGGATTTCGATTTTGACTGGGCCTTCCTGGAGGGCCCAGGGGACCGTTTTTTGGACATTAAAAGTCCTCTGTAGCCCAAACTATATGTCCTAGGGAATTCTACTTGGTGCCATTCGATTTTTCTCGGCGAGCTGCTTCTAGACATGGTCTTAGATTTCATTTTCGCCCAGCCATTCGGCCAGAATCGAAAATATTTTTCTCAAAAACCTTGGGTTTAATTAAGCCCAGGCAAATCGGTGATTTTGGTCGAATTTTGACTTGTCAATATTATTACATATTTGGATTCGTCTCGCCGTTGCGGATTCAACGGTATAATTTTTTTTAATTTTGACCTATTTTTAGGCCCCCTAGGCCTATTTTAAAGTTTAAAAACTCCATAGACGAGTTATTTATGAACGGATTTTGTTTAAATTTATACCATAAGTACACTTTGGCAAGCTGAATCGAATGGCGCAAACAGAATTAAAATCGGACCATTAGTTTAGGATTTCGATTTTGACTGGGCCTTCCTGGAGGGCCCAGGGGACCGTTTTTTGGACATTAAAAGTCCTCTGTAGCCCAAACTATAAGTCCTAGGGAATTCTACTTGGTGCCATTCGATTTTTCTCGGCGAGCTGCTTCTAGACATGGTCTTAGATTTCATTTTCGCCCAGCCATTCGGCCAGAATCGAAAATATTTTTCTCAAAAACCTTGGGTTTAATTTTAAGCCCAGGCAAATCGGTGATTTTGGTCGAATTTTGACTTGTCAATATTATTACATATTTGGATTCGTCTCGCCGTTGCGGATTCAACGGTATAATTTTTTTAAATTTTGACCTATTTTTAGGCCCCCTAGGCCTATTTTAAAGTTTAAAAACTCCATAGACGAGTTATTTATGAACGGATTTTGTTTAAATTTATACCATAAGTACACTTTGGCAAGCTGAATCGAATGGCGCAAACAGAATTAAAATCGGACCATTAGTTTAGGATTTCGATTTTGACTGGGCCTTCCTGGAGGGCCCAGGGGACCGTTTTTTGGACATTAAAAGTCCTCTGTAGCCCAAACTATATGTCCTAGGGAATTCTACTTGGTGCCATTCGATTTTTCTCGGCGAGCTGCTTCTAGACATGGTCTTAGATTTCATTTTCGCCCAGCCATTCGGCCAGAATCGAAAATATTTTCTCAAAAACCTTGGGTTTTAAAATTAAGCCCAGGCAAATCGGTGATTTTGGTCGAATTTTGACTTGTCAATATTATTACATATTTGGATTCGTCTCGCCGTTGCGGATTCAACGGTATAATTTTTATTTAATTTTGACCTATTTTTAGGCCCCCTAGGCCTATTTTAAAGTTTAAAAACTCCATAGACGAGTTATTTATAAACGGATTTTGATTAAATTTATACCATAAGTACACTTTGGCAAGCTGAATCGAATGGCGCAAACAGAATTAAAATCGGACCATTAGTTTAGGATTTCGATTTTGACTGGGCCTTCCTGGAGGGCCCAGGGGACCGTTTTTTGGACAATAAAAGTCCTCTGTAGCCCAAACTATAAGTCCTAGGGAATTCTACTTGGTGCCATTCGATTTTTCTCGGCGAGCTGCTTCTAGACATGGTCTTAGATTTCATTTTCGCCCAGCCATTCGGCCAGAATCGAAAATATTTTTCTCAAAAACCTTGGGTTTAATTTTAAGCCCAGGCAAATCGGTGATTTTGGTCGAATTTTGACTTGTCAATATTATTACATATTTGGATTCGTCTCGCCGTTGCGGATTCAACGGTATAATTTGTTTTAATTTTGACCTATTTTTAGGCCCCCTAGGCCTATTTTAAAGTTTAAAAACTCCATAGACGAGTTATTTATGAACGGATTTTGTTTAAATTTATACCATAAGTACACTTTGGCAAGCTGAATCGAATGGCGCAAACAGAATTAAAATCGGACCATTAGTTTAGGATTTCGATTTTGACTGGGCCTTCCTGGAGGGCCCAGGGGACCGTTTTTTGGACATTAAAAGTCCTCTGTAGCCCAAACTATAAGTCCTAGGGAATTCTACTTGGTGCCATTCGATTTTTCTCGGCGAGCTGCTTCTAGACATGGTCTTAGATTTCATTTTCGCCCAGCCATTCGGCCAGAATCGAAAATATTTTTCTCAAAAACCTTGGGTTTTAATTAAGCCCAGGCAAATCGGTGATTTTGGTCGAATTTTGACTTGTCAATATTATTACATATTTGGATTCGTCTCGCCGTTGCGGATTAAACGGTATAATTTGTTTTAATTTTTGACCTATTTTTAGGCCCCCTAGGCCTATTTTAAAGATTAAAAACTCCATAGACGAGTTATTTATGAACGGATTTTGTTTAAATTTATACCATAAGTACACTTTGGCAAGCTGAATCGAATGGCGCAAACAGAATTAAAATCGGACCATTAGTTTAGGATTTCGATTTTGACTGGGCCTTCCTGGAGGGCCCAGGGGACCGTTTTTTGGACATTAAAAGTCCTCTGTAGCCCAAACTATAAGTCCTAGGGAATTCTACTTGGTGCCATTCGATTTTTCTCGGCGAGCTGCTTCTAGACATGGTCTTAGATTTCATTTTCGCCCAGCCATTCGGCCAGAATCGAAAATATTTTTCTCAAAAACCTTGGGTTTAATTAAGCCCAGGCAAATCGGTGATTTTGGTCGAATTTTGACTTGTCAATATTATTACATATTTGGATTCGTCTCGCCGTTGCGGATTCAACGGTATAATTTGTTTTTAATTTTGACCTATTTTTAGGCCCCCTAGGCCTATTTTAAAGATTAAAAACTCCATAGACGAGTTATTTATGAACGGATTTTGTTTAAATTTATACCATAAGTACACTTTGGCAAGCTGAATCGAATGGCGCAAACAGAATTAAAATCGGACCATTAGTTTAGGATTTCGATTTTGACTGGGCCTTCCTGGAGGGCCCAGGGGACTGTTTTTTGGACATTAAAAGTCCTCTGTAGCCCAAACTATAAGTCCTAGGGAATTCTACTTGGTGCCATTCGATTTTTCTCGGCGAGCTGCTTCTAGACATGGTCTTAGATTTCATTTTCGCCCAGCCATTCGGCCAGAATCGAAAATATTTTTCTCAAAAACCTTGGGTTTAATTTTAAGCCCAGGCAAATCGGTGATTTTGGTCGAATTTTGACTTGTCAATATTATTACATATTTGGATTCGTCTCGCCGTTGCGGATTCAACGGTATAATTTGTTTTAATTTTGACCTATTTTTAGGCCCCCTAGGCCTATTTTAAAGTTTAAAAACTCCATAGACGAGTTATTTATGAACGGATTTTGTTTAAATTTATACCATAAGTACACTTTGGCAAGCTGAATCGAATGGCGCAAACAGAATTAAAATCGGACCATTAGTTTAGGATTTCGATTTTGACTGGGCCTTCCTGGAGGGCCCAGGGGACCGTTTTTTGGACATTAAAAGTCCTCTGTAGCCCAAACTATAAGTCCTAGGGAATTCTACTTGGTGCCATTCGATTTTTCTCGGCGAGCTGCTTCTAGACATGGTCTTAGATTTCATTTTCGCCCAGCCATTCGGCCAGAATCGAAAATATTTTTCTCAAAAACCTTGGGTTTTTAAGCCCAGGCAAATCGGTGATTTTGGTCGAATTTTGACTTGTCAATATTATTACATATTTGGATTCGTCTCGCCGTTGCGGATTCAACGGTATAATATTTTTAATTTTGACCTATTTTTAGGCCCCCTAGGCCTATTTTAAAGTTTAAAAACTCCATAGACGAGTTATTTATGAACGGATTTTGTTTAAATTTATACCATAAGTACACTTTGGCAAGCTGAATCGAATGGCGCAAACAGAATTAAAATCGGACCATTAGTTTAGGATTTCGATTTTGACTGGGCCTTCCTGGAGGGCCCAGGGGACCGTTTTTTGGACATTAAAAGTCCTCTGTAGCCCAAACTATAAGTCCTAGGGAATTCTACTTGGTGCCATTCGATTTTTCTCGGCGAGCTGCTTCTAGACATGGTCTTAGATTTCAATTTTGCCCAGCCATTCGGCCAGAATCGAAAATATTTTTCTCAAAAACCTTGGGTTTAATTTTAAGCCCAGGCAAATCGGTGATTTTGGTCGAATTTTGACTTGTCAATATTATTACATATTTGGATTCGTCTCGCCGTTGCGGATTCAACGGTATAATTTGTTTTTAATTTTGACCTATTTTTAGGCCCCCTAGGCCTATTTTAAAGTTTAAAAACTCCATAGACGAGTTATTTATGAACGGATTTTGTTTAAATTTATACCATAAGTACACTTTGGCAAGCTGAATCGAATGGCGCAAACAGAATTAAAATCGGACCATTAGTTTAGGATTTCGATTTTGACTGGGCCTTCCTGGAGGGCCCAGGGGACCGTTTTTTGGACATTAAAAGTCCTCTGTAGCCCAAACTATAAGTCCTAGGGAATTCTACTTGGTGCCATTCGATTTTTCTCGGCGAGCTGCTTCTAGACATGGTCTTAGATTTCATTTTCGCCCAGCCATTCGGCCAGAATCGAAAATATTTTTCTCAAAAACCTTGGGTTTAAATTTTAAGCCCAGGCAAATCGGTGATTTTGGTCGAATTTTTACTTGTCAATATTATTACATATTTGGATTCGTCTCGCCGTTGCGGATTCAACGGTATAATTTGTTTTTAATTTTGACCTATTTTTAGGCCCCCTAGGCCTATTTTAAAGTTTAAAAACTCCATAGACGAGTTATTTATGAACGGATTTTGTTTAAATTTATACCATAAGTACACTTTGGCAAGCTGAATCGAATGGCGCAAACAGAATTAAAATCGGACCATTAGTTTAGGATTTCGATTTTGACTGGGCCTTCCTGGAGGGCCCAGGGGACCGTTTTTTGGACATTAAAAGTCCTCTGTAGCCCAAACTATAAGTCCTAGGGAATTCTACTTGGTGCCATTCGATTTTTCTCGGCGAGCTGCTTCTAGACATGGTCTTAGATTTCATTTTCGCCCAGCCATTCGGCCAGAATCGAAAATATTTTTCTCAAAAACCTTGGGTTTAATTTTAAGCCCAGGCAAATCGGTGATTTTGGTCGAATTTTGACTTGTCAATATTATTACATATTTGGATTCGTCTCGCCGTTGCGGATTCAACGGTATAATTTTTTTAAATTTTGACCTATTATTAGGCCCCCTAGGCCTATTTTAAAGTTTAAAAACTCCATAGACGAGTTATTTATGAACGGATTTTGTTTAAATTTATACCATAAGTACACTTTGGCAAGCTGAATCGAATGGCGCAAACAGAATTAAAATCGGACCATTAGTTTAGGATTTCGATTTTGACTGGGCCTTCCTGGAGGGCCCAGGGGACCGTTTTTTGGACATTAAAAGTCCTCTGTAGCCCAAACTATAAGTCCTAGGGAATTCTACTTGGTGCCATTCGATTTTTCTCCGAGCTGCTTCTAGACATGGTCTTAGATTTCATTTTCGCCCAGCCATTCGGCCAGAATCGAAAATATTTTTCTCAAAAACCTTGGGTTTAATTAAGCCCAGGCAAATCGGTGATTTTGGTCGAATTTTGACTTGTCAATATTATTACATATTTGGATTCGTCTCGCCGTTGCGGATTCAACGGTATAATTTGTTTTAATTTTGACCTATTTTTAGGCCCCCTAGGCCTATTTTAAAGTTTAAAAACTCCATAGACGAGTTATTTATGAACGGATTTTGTTTAAATTTATACCATAAGTACACTTTGGCAAGCTGAATCGAATGGCGCAAACAGAATTAAAATCGGACCATTAGTTTAGGATTTCGATTTTGACTGGGCCTTCCTGGAGGGCCCAGGGGACCGTTTTTTGGACATTAAAAGTCCTCTGTAGCCCAAACTATAAGTCCTAGGGAATTCTACTTGGTGCCATTCGATTTTTCTCGGCGAGCTGCTTCTAGACATGGTCTTAGATTTCATTTTCGCCCAGCCATTCGGCCAGAATCGAAAATATTTTTCTCAAAAACCTTGGGTTTAATTAAGCCCAGGCAAATCGGTGATTTTGGTCGAATTTTGACTTGTCAATATTATTACATATTTGGATTCGTCTCGCCGTTGCGGATTCAACGGTATAATTTTTATTTAATTTTGACCTATTTTTAGGCCCCCTAGGCCTATTTTAAAGTTTAAAAACTCCATAGACGAGTTATTTATGAACGGATTTTGTTTAAATTTATACCATAAGTACACTTTGGCAAGCTGAATCGAATGGCGCAAACAGAATTAAAATCGGACCATTAGTTTAGGATTTCGATTTTGACTGGGCCTTCCTGGAGGGCCCAGGGGACCGTTTTTTGGACATTAAAAGTCCTCTGTAGCCCAAACTATATGTCCTAGGGAATTCTACTTGGTGCCATTCGATTTTTCTCGGCGAGCTGCTTCTAGACATGGTCTTAGATTTCATTTTTGCCCAGCCATTCGGCCAGAATCGAAAATATTTTTCTCAAAAACCTTGGGTTTAATTAAGCCCAGGCAAATCGGTGATTTTGGTCGAATTTTGACTTGTCAATATTATTACATATTTGGATTCGTCTCGCCGTTGCGGATTCAACGGTATAATTTGTTTTAATGTTGACCTATTTTTAGGCCCCCTAGGCCTATTTTAAAGTTTAAAAACTCCATAGACGAGTTATTTATGAACGGATTTTGTTTAAATTTATACCATAAGTACACTTTGGCAAGCTGAATCGAATGGCGCAAACAGAATTAAAATCGGACCATTAGTTTAGGATTTCGATTTTGACTGGGCCTTCCTGGAGGGCCCAGGGACCGTTTTTTGGACATTAAAAGTCCTCTGTAGCCCAAACTATAAGTCCTAGGGAATTCTACTTGGTGCCATTCGATTTTTCTCGGCGAGCTGCTTCTAGACATGGTCTTAGATTTCATTTTCGCCCAGCCATTCGGCCAGAATCGAAAATATTTTTCTCAAAAACCTTGGGTTTAATTAAGCCCAGGCAAATCGGTGATTTTGGTCGAATTTTGACTTGTCAATATTATTACATATTTGGATTCGTCTCGCCGTTGCGGATTCAACGGTATATTTTTTTTTAATTTTGACCTATTTTTAGGCCCCCTAGGCCTATTTTAAAGTTTAAAAACTCCATAGACGAGTTATTTATGAACGGATTTTGTTTAAATTTATACCATAAGTACACTTTGGCAAGCTGAATCGAATGGCGCAAACAGAATTAAAATCGGACCATTAGTTTAGGATTTCGATTTTGACTGGGCCTTCCTGGAGGGCCCAGGGGACCGTTTTTTGGACATTAAAAGTCCTCTGTAGCCCAAACTATAAGTCCTAGGGAATTCTACTTGGTGCCATTCGATTTTTCTCGGCGAGCTGCTTCTAGACATGGTCTTAGATTTCATTTTCGCCCAGCCATTCGGCCAGAATCGAAAATATTTTTCTCAAAAACCTTGGGTTTAATTTTAAGCCCAGGCAAATCGGTGATTTTGGTCGAATTTTGACTTGTCAATATTATTACATATTTGGATTCGTCTCGCCGTTGCGGATTCAACGCTATACATTTTTTTTATTTTGACCTATTTTTAGGCCTATTTTAAAGTTTAAAAACTCCATAGACGAGTTATTTATGAACGGATTTTGTTTAAATTTATACCATAAGTACACTTTGGCAAGCTGAATCGAATGGCGCAAACAGAATTAAAATCGGACCATTAGTTTAGGATTTCGATTTTGACTGGGCCTTCCTGGAGGGCCCAGGGGACTGTTTTTTGGACATTAAAAGTCCTCTGTAGCCCAAACTATAAGTCCTAGGGAATTCTACATGGTGCCATTCGATTTTTCTCGGCGAGCTGCTTCTAGACATGGTCTTAGATTTCATTTTCGCCCAGCCATTCGGCCAGAATCGAAAATATTTTTCTCAAAAACCTTGGGTTTAATTTTAAGCCCAGGCAAATCGGTGATTTTGGTCGAATTTTGACTTGTCAATATTATTACATATTTGGATTCGTCTCGCCGTTGCGGATTCAACGGTATAATTTGTTTTTAATTTTGACCTATTTTTAGGCCCCCTAGGCCTATTTTAAAGTTTAAAAACTCCATAGACGAGTTATTTATGAACGGATTTTGTTTAAATTTATACCATAAGTACACTTTGGCAAGCTGAATCGAATGGCGCAAACAGAATTAAAATCGGACCATTAGTTTAGGATTTCGATTTTGACTGGGCCTTCCTGGAGGGCCCAGGGGACCGTTTTTTGGACATTAAAAGTCCTCTGTAGCCCAAACTATAAGTCCTAGGGAATTCTACTTGGTGTCATTCGATTTTCTCGGCGAGCTGCTTCTAGACATGGTCTTAGATTTCATTTTCGCCCAGCCATTCGGCCAGAATCGAAAACAAATTCTCAAAAAACCTTGGGTTTAGCCCAGGCAAATCGGTGATTTTGGTCGAATTTTGACTTGTCAATATTATTACATATTTGGATTCGTCTCGCCGTTGCGGATTCAACGGTATAATTTGTTTTAATTTTGACCTATTTTTAGGCCCCCTAGGCCTATTTTAAAGTTTAAAAACTCCATAGACGAGTTATTTATGAACGGATTTTGTTTAAATTTATACCATAAGTACACTTTGGCAAGCTGAATCGAATGGCGCAAACAGAATTAAAATCGGACCATTAGTTTAGGATTTCGATTTTGACTGGGCCTTCCTGGAGGGCCCAGGGGACTGTTTTTTGGACATTAAAAGTCCTCTGTAGCCCAAACTATAAGTCCTAGGGAATTCTACTTGGTGCCATTCGATTTTTCTCGGCGAGCTGCTTCTAGACATGGTCTTAGATTTCATTTTCGCCCAGCCATTCGGCCAGAATCGAAAATATTTTTCTCAAAAACCTTGGGTTTAATTTTAAGCCCAGGCAAATCGGTGATTTTGGTCGAATTTTGACTTGTCAATATTATTACATATTTGGATTCGTCTCGCCGTTGCGGATTCAACGGTATAATTTGTTTTAATTTGTGACCTATTTTTAGGCCCCCTAGGCCTATTTTAAAGTTTAAAAACTCCATAGACGAGTTATTTATGAACGGATTTTGTTTAAATTTATACCATAAGTACACTTTGGCAAGCTGAATCGAATGGCGCAAACAGAATTAAAATCGGACCATTAGTTTAGGATTTCGATTTTGACTGGGCCTTCCTGGAGGGCCCAGGGGACCGTTTTTTGGACATTAAAAGTCCTCTGTAGCCCAAACTATAAGTCCTAGGGAATTCTACTTGGTGCCATTCGATTTTTCTCGGCGAGCTGCTTCTAGACATGGTCTTAGATTTCAATTTTGCCCAGCCATTCGGCCAGAATCGAAAATATTTTTCTCAAAAACCTTGGGTTTAATTTTAAGCCCAGGCAAATCGGTGATTTTGGTCGAATTTTGACTTGTCAATATTATTACATATTTGGATTCGTCTCGCCGTTGCGGATTAAACGGTATAATTTGTTTTAATGTTGACCTATTTTTAGGCCCCCTAGGCCTATTTTAAAGTTTAAAAACTCCATAGACGAGTTATTTATGAACGGATTTTGTTTAAATTTATACCATAAGTACACTTTGGCAAGCTGAATCGAATGGCGCAAACAGAATTAAAATCGGACCATTAGTTTAGGATTTCGATTTTGACTGGGCCTTCCTGGAGGGCCCAGGGGACCGTTTTTTGGACATTAAAAGTCCTCTGTAGCCCAAACTATAAGTCCTAGGGAATTCTACTTGGTGCCATTCGATTTTTCTCGGCGAGCTGCTTCTAGACATGGTCTTAGATTTCATTTTCGCCCAGCCATTCGGCCAGAATCGAAAATATTTTTCTCAAAAACCTTGGGTTTAATTAATTAAGCCCAGGCAAATCGGTGATTTTGGTCGAATTTTGACTTGTCAATATTATTACATATTTGGATTCGTCTCCCCGTTGCGGATTAAACGGTATAATTTTTTTAATTTTTGACCTATTTTTAGGCTCCCTAGGCCTATTTTAAAGTTTAAAAACTCCATAGACGAGTTATTTATGAACGGATTTTGTTTAAATTTATACCATAAGTACACTTTGGCAAGCTGAATCGAATGGCGCAAACAGAATTAAAATCGGACCATTAGTTTAGGATTTCGATTTTGACTGGGCCTTCCTGGAGGGCCCAGGGGACCGTTTTTTGGACATTAAAAGTCCTCTGTAGCCCAAACTATAAGTCCTAGGGAATTCTACTTGGTGCCATTCGATTTTTCTCGGCGAGCTGCTTCTAGACATGGTCTTAGATTTCATTTTCGCCCAGCCATTCGGCCAGAATCGAAAATATTTTTCTCAAAAACCTTGGGTTTAATTTTAAGCCCAGGCAAATCGGTGATTTTGGTCGAATTTTGACTTGTCAATATTATTACATATTTGGATTCGTCTCGCCGTTGCGGATTCAACGCTATACATTTGTTTTATTTTGACCTATTTTTAGGCCTATTTTAAAGTTTAAAAACTCCATAGACGAGTTATTTATGAACGGATTTTGTTTAAATTTATACCATAAGTACACTTTGGCAAGCTGAATCGAATGGCGGAAACAGAATTAAAATCGGACCATTAGCTTAGTATTTCGATTTTGACTGGGCCTTCCTGGAGGGCCCAGGGGACCGTTTTTTGGACATTAAAAGTCCTCTGTAGCCCAAACTATAAGTCCTAGGGAATTCTACATGGTGCCATTCGATTTTTCTCGGCGAGCTGCTTCTAGACATGGTCTTAGATTTCATTTTCGCCCAGCAATTCGGCCAGAATCGAAAAAAAAATTCTCAAAAACCTTGGGTTTCATTTTAAGCCCAGGCAAATCGGTGATTTTGGTCGAATTTTGACTTGTCAATATTATTACATATTTGGATTCGTCTCGCCGTTGCGGATTCAACGGTATAATTTGTTTTTAATTTTGACCTATTTTTAGGCCCCCTAGGCCTATTTTAAAGTTTAAAAACTCCATAGACGAGTTATTTATGAACGGATTTTGTTTAAATTTATACCATAAGTACACTTTGGCAAGCTGAATCGAATGGCGCAAACAGAATTAAAATCGGACCATTAGTTTAGGATTTCGATTTTGACTGGGCCTTCCTGGAGGGCCCAGGGGACCGTTTTTTGGACATTAAAAGTCCTCTGTAGCCCAAACTATAAGTCCTAGGGAATTCTACTTGGTGCCATTCGATTTTTCTCGGCGAGCTGCTTCTAGACATGGTCTTAGATTTTATTTTCGCCCAGCCATTCGGCCAGAATCGAAATTATTTTTATCAAAACACCTTGGGTTTATTAAAGCCCAGGCAAATCGGTGATTTTGGTCGAATTTTGACTTGTCAATATTATTACATATTTGGATTCGTCTCGCCGTTGCGGATTCAACGGTATAATTTGTTTTTAATTTTGACCTATTTTTAGGCCCCCTAGGCCTATTTTAAAGTTTAAAAACTCCATAGACGAGTTATTTATGAACGGATTTTGTTTAAATTTATACCATAAGTACACTTTGGCAAGCTGAATCGAATGGCGCAAACAGAATTAAAATCGGACCATTAGTTTAGGATTTCGATTTTGACTGGGCCTTCCTGGAGGGCCCAGGGGACTGTTTTTTGGACATTAAAAGTCCTCTGTAGCCCAAACTATAAGTCCTAGGGAATTCTACATGGTGCCATTCGATTTTTCTCGGCGAGCTGCTTCTAGACATGGTCTTAGATTTCATTTTCGCCCAGCAATTCGGCCAGAATCGAAAATATTTTTCTCAAAAACCTTGGGTTTAATTTTAAGCCCAGGCAAATCGGTGATTTTGGTCGAATTTTGACTTGTCAATATTATTACATATTTGGATTCGTCTCGCCGTTGCGGATTCAACGGTATAATTTGTTTTTAATTTTGACCTATTTTTAGGCCCCCTAGGCCTATTTTAAAGTTTAAAAACTCCATAGACGAGTTATTTATGAACGGATTTTGTTTAAATTTATACCATAAGTACACTTTGGCAAGCTGAATCGAATGGCGCAAACAGAATTAAAATCGGACCATTAGTTTAGGATTTCGATTTTGACTGGGCCTTCCTGGAGGGCCCAGGGGACCGTTTTTTGGACATTAAAAGTCCTCTGTAGCCCAAACTATAAGTCCTAGGGAATTCTACTTGGTGCCATTCGATTTTTCTCGGCGAGCTGCTTCTAGACATGGTCTTAGATTTCATTTTCGCCCAGCCATTCGGCCAGAATCGAAAATATTTTTCTCAAAAACCTTGGGTTTAATTAAGCCCAGGCAAATCGGTGATTTTGGTCGAATTTTGACTTGTCAATATTATTACATATTTGGATTCGTCTCGCCGTTGCGGATTCAACGGTATAATTTTTATTTAATTTTGACCTATTTTTAGGCCCCCTAGGCCTATTTTAAAGTTTAAAAACTCCATAGACGAGTTATTTATGAACGGATTTTGTTTAAATTTATACCATAAGTACACTTTGGCAAGCTGAATCGAATGGCGCAAACAGAATTAAAATCGGACCATTAGTTTAGGATTTCGATTTTGACTGGCCTTCCTGGAGGGCCCAGGGGACCGTTTTTTGGACATTAAAAGTCCTCTGTAGCCCAAACTATAAGTCCTAGGGAATTCTACTTGGTGCCATTCGATTTTTCTCGGCGAGCTGCTTCTAGACATGGTCTTAGATTTCATTTTCGCCCAGCCATTCGGCCAGAATCGAAAATATTTTTCTCAAAAACCTTGGGTTTAATTAAGCCCAGGCAAATCGGTGATTTTGGTCGAATTTTGACTTGTCAATATTATTACATATTTGGATTCGTCTCGCCGTTGCGGATTCAACGGTATATATTTTTTTTTTAATTTTGACCTATTTTTAGGCCCCCTAGGCCTATTTTAAAGATTAAAAACTCCATAGACGAGTTATTTATGAACGGATTTTGTTTAAATTTATACCATAAGTACACTTTGGCAAGCTGAATCGAATGGCCCAAACAGAATTAAAATCGGACCATTAGTTTAGGATTTCGATTTTGACTGGGCCTTCCTGGAGGGCCCAGGGGACCGTTTTTTGGACATTAAAAGTCCTCTGTAGCCCAAACTATAAGTCCTAGGGAATTGTACTTGGTGCCATTCGATTTTTCTCGGCGAGCTGCTTCTAGACATGGTCTTAGATTTCGATTTTGCCCAGCCATTCGGCCAGAATCGGAAAAAAAAATCTCAAAAACCTTAAATCGGTGATTTTGGTCGAATTTTGACTTGTCAATATTATTACATATTTGGATTCGCCTCGCCGTTGCGGATTCAACGGTATAATTTTGTTTATATTTTGACCTATTTTTAGGCCCCCCCTAGGCCTATTTTAAAGTTTAAAAACTCCATAGACGAGTTATTTATGAACGGATTTTGTTTAAATTCATACCATAAGTACACTTTGGCAAGCTGAATCGAATATCGCAAACAGAATTAAAATCGGACCATTAGTTTAGGATTTCGATTTTGACTGGGCCTTCCTGGAGAGCCCAGGGGACCGTTTTTTGGACATTAAAAGTCCTCTGTAGCCCAAACTATAAGTCCTAGGGAATTGTACTTGGTGCCATTCGATTTTTCTCGGTGAGCTGCTTCTAGGCATGGTCTTAGATTTCATTTTCGCCCAGCCATTCGGCCAGAATCGAAAATATTTGTCTCAAAAACCTTGGGTTTAATTAAGCCCAGGCAAATCGGTGATTTTGGTCGGATTTTGATTTGTCAATATTATTACATATTTGGATTCGTCTCGCCGTTGCGGATTAAACGGTATAATTTGTTTTAATTTTTGACCTATTTTAAAGTTTAAAAACTCCATAGACGAGTTATTTATGAACGGATTTTGTTTAAATTTATACCATAAGTACACTTTGGCAAGCTGAATCGAATAGTGCAAACAGAATTAAAATCGGACCATTAGTTTAGGATTTCGATTTTGACTGGGCCTTCCTGGAGGGCCCAGGGGACCGTTTTTTGGACATTAAAAGTCCTCTGTAGCCCGAACTATAAGTCCTAGGGAATTCTACTTGGTGCCATTCGATTTTTCTCGGCGAGCTGCTTCTAGACATGGTCTTAGATTTCGATTTTGCCCAGCCATTCGGCCAGAATCGGAAAAAAAAATCTCAAAAACCTTAAATCGGTGATTTTGGTCGAATTTTGACTTGTCAATATTATTACATATTTGGATTCGCCTCGCCGTTGCGGATTCAACGGTATATTTGTTTTTAAATTTTGACCTATTTTTAGGCCCCCTAGGCCTATTTTAAAGTTTAAAAACTCCATAGACGAGTTATTTATGAACGGATTTTGTTTAAATTTATACCATAAGTACACTTTGGCAAGCTGAATCGAATGGTGCAAACAGAATTAAAATCGGACCATTAGTTTAGGATTTCGATTTTGACTGGGCCTTCCTAGAGGGCCCAGGGGACCGTTTTTTGGACATTAAAAGTCCTCTGTAGCCCAAACTATAAGTCCTAGGGAATTCTACTTGGTGCCATTTGATATTTCTCACCGAGCTGCTTCTAGACATGGTCTTAGATTTCATTTTCGCCCAGCCATTCGGCCAGAATCCAAACTATTTTTCTCAAAAACCTTGGGTTTAATTAAAGCCCAGGCAAATCGGTGATTTTGGTCGAATTTTGACTTGTCAATATTATTACATATTTGGATTCGTCTCGCCGTTGCGGATTAAACGGTATAATTTGTTTTTAATTTTGACCTATTTTTAGGCCCCCTAGGCCTATTTTAAAGTTTAAAAACTCCATAGACGAGTTATTTATGAACGGATTTTGTTTACATTTATACCATAAGTACACTTTGGCAAGCTGAATCGAATGGCGCAAACAGAATTAAAATCGGACCATTAGTTTAGGATTTCGATTTTGACTGGGCCTTCCTGGAGGGCCCAGGGGACCGTTTTTGGACATTAAAAGTCCTCTGTAGCCCAAACTATAAGTCCTAGGGAATTGTACTTGGTGCCATTCGATTTTTCTCGGCTAGCTGCTTCTAGACATTGTCTTAGATTTCAATTTTGCCCAGCCATTCGGCCAGAATCGAAAATATTTTTCTCAAAAACCTTAAATCGGTGATTTTGGTCGAATTTTGACTTGTCAATATTATTACATATTTGGATTCGCCTCGCCGTTGCGGATTAAACGGTATAATTTGTTTTTAATTTTGACCTATTTTTAGGCCCCCTAGGCCTATTTTAAAGTTTAAAAACTCCATAGACGAGTTATTTATGAACGGATTTTGTTTAAATTTATACCATAAGTACACTTTGGCAAGCTGAATCGAATGGCGCAAACAGAATTGAAATCGGACCATTAGTTTAGGATTTCGATTTTAACTGGGCCTTCCAGGGGACCGTTTTTTGGACATTAAAAGTCCTCTGTAGCCCAAACTATAAGTCCTAGCGAATTCTACTTGGTGCCATTCGATTTTTCTCGGCGAGCTGCTTCTAGACATGGTCTTAGATTTCATTTTCGCCCAGCCATTCGGCCAGAATCGAAAATATTTTTCTCAAAAACCTTGGGTTTAATTAAGCCCAGGCAAATCGGTGATTTTGGTCGAATTTTGACTTGTTAATATTATTACATATTTGGATTCGTCTCGCCGTTGCGGATTAAACGGTATAATTTTTTTTTAAATTTTGACCTATTTTTAGGCCCCCTAGGCCTATTTTAAAGTTTAAAAACTCCATAGACGAGTTATTTATGAACGGATTTTGTTTAAATTTATACCATAAGTACACTTTGGCAAGCTGAATCGAATAGCGCAAACAGAATTAAAATCGGACCATTAGTTTAGGATTTCGATTTTGACTGGACCTTCCTGGAGGGCCCAGGGGACCGGGTTTTTTTTGGACATTAAAAGTCCTCTGTAGCCCAAACTATAAGTCCTAGGGAATTCTACTTGGTGCCATTTGATTTTTCTCACCGACCTGCTTCTAGACATGGTCTTAGATTTCATTTTCGCCCAGCCATTCGGCCAGAATCGAAAATATTTTTCTCAACAACCTTGGGTTTAATTAAGCCCAGGCAAATCGGTGATTTTGGTCGAATTTTGACTTGTCAATATTATTACATATTTGGATTCGTCTCGCCGTTGCGGATTCAACGGTATATATTTTTTTTTTAATTTTGACCTATTTGTAGGCCCCCTAGGCCTATTTTAAAGATTAAAAACTCCATAGACGAGTTATTTATGAACGGATTTTGTTTAAATTTATACCATAAGTACACTTTGGCAAGCTGAATCGAATAGTGCAAACAGAATTAAAATCGGACCATTAGTTTAGGATTTCGATTTTGACTGGGCCTTCCTGGAGGGCCCAGGGGACCGTTTTTTGGACATTAAAAGTCCTCTGTAGCCCGAACTATAAGTCCTAGGGAATTCTACTTGGTGCCATTCGATTTTTCTCGGCGAGCTGCTTCTAGACATGGTCTTAGATTTCGATTTTGCCCAGCCATTCGGCCAGAATCGGAAAAAAAAATCTCAAAAACCTTAAATCGGTGATTTTGGTCGAATTTTGACTTGTCAATATTATTACATATTTGGATTCGTCTCGCCGTTGCGGATTCAACGGTATATTTTTTTTTTTAAATTTTGACCTATTTTTAGGCACCCTAGGCCTATTTTAAAGTTTAAAAACTCCATAGACGAGTTATTTATGAACGGATTTTGTTTAAATTTATACCATAAGTACACTTTGGCAAGCTGAATCGAATAGTGCAAACAGAATTAAAATCGGACCATTAGTTTAGGATTTCGATTTTGACTGGGCCTTCCTAGAGGGCCCAGGGGACCGTTTTTTGGACATTAAAAGTCCTCTGTAGCCCAAACTATAAGTCCTAAGGAATTCTACTTGGTGCCATTTGATATTTCTCACCGAGCTGCTTCTAGACATGGTCTTAGATTTCATTTTCGTCCAGCCATTCGGCCAGAATCGAAACTATTTTTCTCAAAAACCTTGGGTTTAATTAAAGCCCAGGCAAATCGGTGATTTTGGTCGAATTTTGACTTGTTAATATTATTACATATTTGGATTCGTCTCGCCGTTGCGGATTCAATGGTATATTTATTTTTTAAATTTTGACCTATTTTTAGGCCCCCTAGGCCTATTTTAAAGTTTAAAAACTCCATAGACGAGTTATTTATGAACGGATTTTGTTTACATTTATACCATAGGTACACTTTGGCAAGCTGAATCGAATGGCGCAAACAGAATTAAAATCGGACCATTAGTTTAGGATTTCGATTTTAACTGGGCCTTCCAGGGGGACCGTTTTTTGGACATTAAAAGTCCTCTGTAGCCCAAACTATAAGTCCTAGGGAATTCTACTTGGTGCCATTCGATTTTTCTCGGCGAGCTGCTTCTAGACATGGTCTTAGATTTCATTTTCGCCCAGCCATTCGGCCAGAATCGAAAATATTTTTCTCAAAAACCTTGGGTTTAATTAAGCCCAGGCAAATTGGTGATTTTGGTCGAATTTTGACTTGTTAATATTATTACATATTTGGATTCGTCTCGCCGTTGCGGATTAAACGGTATATATTTTTTTTTAATTTTGACCTATTTTTAGGCCCCCTAGGCCTATTTTAAAGTTTAAAAACTCCATAGACGAGTTATTTATGAACGGATTTTGTTTAAATTTATACCATAAGTACACTTTGGCAAGCTGAATCGAATAGCGCAAACAGAATTAAAATCGGACCATTAGTTTAGGATTTCGATTTTGACTGGGCCTTCCTGGAGGGCCCAGGGGACCGGGGTTTTTTTGGACATTAAAAGTCCTCTGTAGCCCAAACTATAAGTCCTAGGGAATTCTACTTGGTGCCATTTGATTTTTCTCACCGACCTGCTTCTAGACATTGTCTTAGATTTCATTTTCGCCCAGCCATTCGGCCAGAATCGAAAATATTTTTCTCAACAACCTTGGGTTTAATTAAGCCCAGGCAAATCGGTGATTTTGGTCGAATTTTGACTTGTCAATATTATTACATATTTGGATTCGTCTCGCCGTTGCGGATTCAACGGTATTTTTTTGTTTTTAATTTTGACCTATTTTTAGGCCCCCTAGGCCTATTTTAAAGTTTATAAACTCCATAGACAAGTTATTTATGAACGGATTTTGTTTAAATTTATACCATAAGTACACTTTGGCAAGCTGAATCGAATGGCGCAAACAGAATTAAAATCGGACCATTAATTTAGGATTTCGATTTTAACTGGGCCTTCCTGGAGGGACCAGGGGACCGTTTTTTGGACATTAAAAGTCCTCTGTAGCCCAAACTATAAGTCCTAGGGAATTCTACTTGGTGCCATTTGATTTTTCTCACCGACCTGCTTCTAGACATGGTCTTAGATTTCATTTTCGCCCCGCCATTCGGCCAGAATCGAAAATATTTTTCTCAACAACCTTGGGTTTAATTAAGCCCAGGCAAATCGGTGATTTTGGTCGAATTTTTACTTGTCAATATTATTACATATTTGGATTCGTCTCGCCGTTGCGGATTAAACGGTATAATTTTGTTTTAATTTTGACCTATTTTTGACCTATTTTTATGCCCCCTAGGCCTATTTTAAAGTTTAAAAACTCCATAGACGAGTTATTTATGAACGGATTTTGTTTAAATTTATACCATAAGTACACTTTGGCAAGCTGAATCGAATGGCTCAAACAGAATTAAAATCGGACCATTAGTTTACGATTTTTATTTTAACTGGGCCTTCCTGGAGGGCCCAGGTTTTTTGGACATTAAAAGTCCTCTGTAGCCCAAACTATAAGTCCTAGGGAATTCTACATGGTGCCGTTCGATTTTCCTTGGCGAGCTGCTTCTAGACATGGTCTTAGATTTCATTTTCGCCCAGCCATTCGGCCAGAATCGAAAATATTTTTCTCAAAAACCTTGGGTTTAATTTTAAGCCCAGGCAAATCGGTGATTTTGGTCGAATTTTGACTTGTCAATATTATTACATATTTGGATTCGTCTCGCCGTTGCGGATTAGACGGTATAATTTGTTTTAATGTTGACCTATTTTTAGGCCCCCTAGGCCTATTTTAAAGTTTAAAAACTCCATAGACGAGTTATTTATGAACGGATTTTGTTTAAATTTATACCATAAGTACACTTTGGCAAGCTGGATCGAATGGCGCAAACAAAATTAAAATCGGACCATTAGTTTAGGATTTCAATTTTGACTGGGCCTTCCTGGAGGGCCCCAGGGGGATCATTTTTTGGACTTTAAAAGTCCTCTGTAGCCCAAACTATAAGTCCTAGGGAATTCTATTTGGTGCCATTCGATTTTTCTCGGCGAGCTCCTTCTAGACATGGTCTTAGATTTCATTTTCGCCCAGCCATTCGGCCAGAATCGAAAATATTTTTCTCAAAACTCAGGCAAATCGGTGATTTTGGTCGAATTTTGACTTGTCAATATTATTACATATTTGGATTAGTCTCGCCGTTGCGGATTCACGGTATAATTTGTTTTTGTTTTTTGACCTATTTTTAGGCCCCCTAGTGTTGATTCCTCAGGACGCTCTGAATCCAATTTTTTTCAATGTTTTTTTATATTTAGGACACTATTCTGAATCCTCTCTACGCGCTGAATCCAATGGTGCCAACCGATTTTAATTCCATCCATTTTTGCGGCCTTGAGAGCCGTTTTAAGATTTTCCAAAACAGTTTTTTTGTGTTTTGTGGGGTTATAATAGGTCGGAATCACCTGAATTAATTTTGGGGAACTCTCCGCTCCGAGAGGATTCCAACGATATGGTCACAAGTTAAAATAGAACAACTTTTTTGAATAAAATAGATTTGGACATGTGGGGATACTTTTGGAATCCTCACGACGCGCTGAATCCAATGGTGAAATCCGTTTTTAATTATATTCATTTTTGTAGAAATGGGAGCCTATTGTAATTTTAAAGTTCTTAACAATTAAAATAGTGTAATCATAAGTCTAGGGTAAAGTATACCCAAATTTCAAAAACTTATAATGGGGAGACTAATTAAAAACTATTAGACTTTTAATATGAATTACTACCACTGAAATCTGGGTTTACTTCGATTTTAAAGAGTAATGCAATACTAATGTGAGTTTCTGGTGGATAAATAGTATGATCAGTTTGGTTTTATATATTTATAAATGTATTATGACCGTATTTTAGTTGATAATTCTGCAAAATATTGATACTAAGATACTAAATATACAGATTAGATGAGGTATAATGCCTGTTTATAATTCTGGTCTAAATTTGATGGTTCATCTTATACTTTCCTTACTGCTTCCTCATCACGAGGTAGCCTATCTTACAAGTTTACACAAGTACTGTATAATTATATAGGTAACAACAACAAAATTCATGGGTTATACTTTATTGGCCTATTATGGAAGCATATATCTTATCCTCTGCCAGTGCTTGTCAAGGTTGGTCTTGAAAGTGTTGAGAGTGGGGCTGTCAACAACAGAAGCTGGTAGGGAATTCCAGTCATTGACTATACGCTGGCTGAATACATTTTGTCAGACACAAAGTCTTGAATTCTCCTTATAGATTTTCCGGCCGTTCCCTCGGGTGGATGCATCTTGAATGATGGTGAAGAATTTCCCTGGATCAAGCCTGTCCATGCAATTTAGTATCTTGTAAACCTGGAGCATGTCCCCTCTCTTCCTTCGATACTCCAGCGATGGCAAGTTCAGGGTCTCAACTCGTTTTTCATATGGTAGATCTCTTAAACATGGGACCAGTTTGGTGGCTCTTCTCTGTACCTTTTCTATTTCTAGCTTGTCTCTTCTAAATCTTGGATGCCAGATGATGTTTCCATACTCCAAGTGGGGGCGTACCATGGTGGTGAACAGTCTGGGGATTGTAGATTGGTCTAGACAAGCAAAGATGGCCCTGACAAGTCCTAGCATCCTTGAGGCTTTGCTAACCGCTTTATTTATGTGATGATGAAATTTTAACTCCTCATCAATGATGACTCCTAGGTCCTTTTCCTTCTTGGTATCTTCCAGTATTTTGGAGTTCATTTCATATGTCTGCCTTGTGTTTGAATGTCCTAGGTGGAGTATCTTGCACTTTGCTGCATTGAAGCCCAGCTGCCACTTCTGAGACCATATTCTGCCAAATGGTCTAAGTCCTCTTGCATCTGGACCCAGTCCTCAGGAGACTTAATTGCTTGGAATAGCTGTGTGTCGTCAGCAAATATCTTTATAGAGCTCCTTAAAGCATCAGGCAGATCATTTATAAATATGACAAACAAAACAGGACCCAAAATACTTCCCTAGGGAATACCACTTAGGATTTCAGCCCTAGTAGACATCTTGCCATTAACCACAACTCTCTGCCTTCGTCCAAACAGGAAGCTCCTGATCCAGCTGACTTGTTTTCTCGATACCCCATACGCTTCAAGTTTTTTCAGCAGCCTCTGATGTGGTACGTGTCGAATGCCTTACGAAAATCTAAGTAAACCACGTCGATGGGATCTCCGTTGTCCATCTGGTTTGACCACAGCTCCAGGGAGGCCAACAACTGTGTCATACAAGATCTCCCTGGTACAAATCCGTGTTGGGCATCACAAAGCAAATATTTTGCATCATGTGGTTCACCAGGTTGCTTCTTATAATCGACTCCATTATTTTGCCTACGACAGATGTTAGGCTAACTGGTCTATAGTGCTCGGGATTTGATTTGGCTCCTTTCTTGTGGATGGGGATAATGTGAGCATCTTTCCAATCACTTGGCAGCTTGCCCTCATTATAAGATTTCTCAAAGAGAATGCTTAATGGCAACTTTATTGACTGAGAGAGCTCTTGAAGTATCCTGGGATGGAAACCATCAGGGCCAGCACATTTGTTTGTTTTAAGTCTCTTCAGCTCATTTTCCACAATGTCAGGATTGAATATAGCTTCTTTCCATTCTTGATTTCCACATCTATTTGGCATGCCTGGGATAGTGTCCAAATCCTCTTGAGTGAAGATGCTTGCAAAGTAGTCATTTACAAGTTCTGCTTTGAGTTGGTCATCACTTGTTGTGCTATTTGCAGTCTGTAAGTCTCCTATCCTTGATTTGTTCTTCAGCTTAGAGTTGCAATATCTCCAGAAGTCCTTAGGGTTTTTCTTGAGGTTCTTCGCAAGGTTTTGTTCAAAGTTCTGACATAGGCGTCTTGTCATGGCTGTGAATTTATTTTTCTCTGTGGTTGCACGAATGAAGTCGATATGATCTTGAGTTTGTTTGTATTTCTTCCATGCCTTCTGCTTCTTTTTGTGCTTAGTCATGGCCTCCCTCGTCATCCATATTTGATGTCGCTTGTTGTGCCTAGGTGTGCTTTTGGGGATATTCAGACTCCTTTGCTTATTCAGGGTTGTTGAAAAGTAGCTCCAGGCATCTTCAATATCAAGTTCCCACAGTTCCAACTTCCTTATAAAACGAAACTCGCAAGTGGTCAATTGCGCCAAGATCAACATTGATGGTACCCTGTTAATCAAGGTACCCCATATGACAGCAAGCGTCTCCTGCACATGCGTGATCTCGGAATAGAGCACCCTCACACTACTTATAATGAGCTCTACAGTACTTCAACACACGATCACTGTCACTATTCTTCGTGATGATACAAGATGCCACTATACCTTCTGCCAGCCGTGAGAGTCGATTAGGAGGATCCACATGTATATAAATTCGCAATAAATCACTGTATTGTTGGATCGTCTGCTTCTTTGTTGACATCCCGCCAAGGTGCCTTATGTGGGGAGAGTTTTTGCCGTCTTGGATTCAGGTCAGGTCAGGTGAAAGTATTGTGGGATAAGCCTTTACAACAGCACCTCGTAGCTACTTTCTACTTTCCTATTTTCCGAAGAGTGCAGAGGGGGGAGAAGGGGTGCTGGAGAGAGAGGAAACTGTTTGTACAGAATATTATGCCCCATTGTACAGTCTGAATCAATAATTCATGTTCAAGCTTCTTCATAAACTGTAATGTTAGCTATTTTAATTTTTCCTTGACTCTTCTTGCTTCTAATAGCCCATGATTAGTAGCCTATGTATGTATGTATGTATGTAGTGTCGAAAAATTGTCATAGCTAATTTTTTATTTTTTTGCCATGTAGGGGAGACTAATTGCACCATTTTTTTTTTTTTTTTTTTTATTTATTTTTTTTTTAACCAGACAAATGATTTCCATAAAAGAACTCTGATAGGGCTGGCCCGAAGGATTTGATCAAGATGGACAACTAATCAAGTCAAGATAGATAGGGAAGAGCAGGAAGGGAACAAATCGAGGAAGGTGAAGACACGCAGACATTTCACGCCATTTCACCAGTTCAGCCGGACCACATGAGCTTCACATCAGAAAACTTATAGGGCAGCACCGAAGGATGAGGCAAGAACTGCTACACCGCAACACCAACCAAGAAGTGATCAGGGCGAAGAATGAGAGATCAGGTTGAAGGTAGAAAAAAAAAAAAAAATCACAGCGAGAAGCAAAGAATACATTACCGAAGGGAATCAAATCAGTTCGGCCACATCAGCAACCGAAGAGACAAAACGGGTCAGGAGTCAACTACAGTACCTAGCCAGGCCAGGGAGACATGAGATATAGGCTGCCCGAGGACAACCTAATGGGACAGAATAAGAATAGAAGGGGAAAAACATAGAATGAGGAAAGAAAAACTACTCTAAATTAGTCAAACTGATGACGAAAGCTCGAGGGGAGAGGGAGGGAAATAACCCTATTCCTCCCCCATCAAGCTCCAGTCGCCGGCCTCGAAGCCCCCCAACCACGTCAAGGAGAGTAGTCCAGGGGGGTGGGTGAAATAAAGACTTCCAGCAATTCTTATATTCCATCTACAAATCTGAGTGACACTGACTCATAAGTATGGATTCAATTTAAAAAGCACATTGTGGTAAAAATAGGGAATTATGAGACACTGCCTGAATACCCATGGCCCTTTAAAATAAATCTTACTAATATTAGCCTTGGAAGCAATATTACTTTGAATTAAAATTAAAATATTCCTAAGCATGATTATCACTTTATTCACTACATTTCATAGCTATCAAGGGAAAAATCAAGGATATTACAGTGACAACTGTAAATTAAAAGCAAGGGTACAATTGTCATTATATATTTGTGTAGAAATAACATCTGACATATCATTGACCTCATTTATAAAAGCTAATTAAGAGTTTCACGCTATCATCATTAATGGTGCTTTCTTCAAAGTTTATGACACACACTCATCTGTGACAATTTGCACCAAAATGTATGGAAAAATAAACATAAATATTTCTGAAATAAACCAAAATAAAGAAAATTATGAAGGCATAAATAGGGCAGACCGTTTAAGCAGAGATTCACAATATATAAAATAACATGAAGGGTACAGTCGCGCTAATAAGTCATGTCCCAGCTGTCATTCCGTTTGGCTCGCTCTGTGCTGTATTAATGTCTGTCAGATGTTGAATAGGGTGGGTAAGTGTAGGAACATGTTTGTATATTTCACTCAATATGAAGAAATGAAGCTTATATATTGCTGATACCGAGTATTGATCAAAACATACTTGGTGCCGAAACATCACTTATTAGCGCGACTGTACATAACCACAGTCTGATGTGAGGAGAGAAACAGCTCAAGTTTGCTTACACATTATGATTTCTGGACACCATGTTACCAGAAAACTGATCCATCGGCAGAACACGTCCTTGCACTTTCTATAATCTTAGCTGTTTAAGGGAGCCCATCTTGCTTTTTTTCTCTTTTTCTCCCTCTCTCTTTGGCTTGTATCCATTCGGCCCCATTCACCCTACTGTTTTATGATGTTTACCCCCATCCAGGTGTTAATATTTTCCTGGCGAGCGGTAGCGAGCCAGCATACAGGTATATACATCTTTGTTTTGACAGCAAGCTAAATTTGTACATTTTTCGATAGAAAAATTTCCGGCGAAGCCGGATTTCTTCATACAATGCTGATTCGCTATCGCTCGCCAGGATGAAATCGACACCTGGATGGGGATAAACGTCTTAAAACAGTTGGCTGAATGGGGCCGAATGGATACAAGCCAGGGAAAGAGAGAAAAGGAGAGAAAGAAAAAAAAAAAAACAGTGACCCTCCTTAATAAAAAGTCTTATACTGTAAAGTAAATCCATATACATACTGATTTATGAATTATTAATCACACCAATCAGATGCAAAATAAGAATTAACCATACAGTACTGTAGTTATATCACATATTGGTTGTTCGCGATTTAAAATACTTTACAAACCGTTTTAGAAGGACCCTTTCTTTTGTTTTGAGTCCAGAGATGAGATCACTACAACCAAGATTTCTTATGCAAAAGAGAGAACAAAAAGTCAATAAACAGCACAGGGTTCCTCTTGCAAAATATATTTAAGAACTATGCACATACACAAGCTTTCATTCGCTGTGAGAGACTCTTTGGTAAAAACAGTAAGTACAAAATTCATGAAAAGAGTAAGGTATTGCACATGCCTGTAAATGCAATGCAACATTACACCAGAATACTGTAGTAAATGCTCAATATATATATATACACAGGTTTCCACAAATACTGAACAGGAAGCATCACTAGACATTAAGGCATTCTGGAGCATTTTGATACAAGACGCATGGATGATAAAACAAATCTCTGTCTGTATTTGGCGAGCAGAAATAAAATCCTCTCAACCCATTGATGCAATGCAAGAATTCAATTATGCTAAAGCCGGTGTCACACCAGCAGTTTTAACGGCAAATTATACAGAATCTGGAAACCAATACAGATTATCACTATTTGGTGGCCTTTGCATTATCTATTTTTGTGATTAATGAGAGGACTAGAGTTTATTTGCTTTCAATATTCAAAATAGCATCATAATGGAGCTAAAATTTGTCAGGTAATACACATAATTTGAGTATATTTTTGTATTCCAATACTGTGACTCCGAGGCTATTTGCCACTAAAGTAAAGTACTGTACAGTACTCGCGTGACACCAGCTTATCTTGGCTTCTCAGCGGACATGACATGATCTAGTCCACGTAAAAATATCAGGTAGATATTCTGCATCGTACATTGCTCCACAGTTTTAACCACCACACACCTGCAGCCTTTATCTATAATTTGTTCACATTAACTTAGCATCTAATCCCATCCTTCTCACAATTACTCCTGATTACTTTTATCTTTGTCACTAATCAGCTTCAAGGGCCACTGCATACACCACTATCAACCAATCATGTTCATTGTTAATCAAACATAGGTGAGAATTTTCTGCCAAGTTAATTTGAAGAGAGTATAGTGAGGCAAACTTCTGACAACAGAATTATTCATGACAAGATCATCCAGGAAGAGAGAGAGGAGAGGTATGTTTGTTTGTAAGGTTGTCTTCACTGGTAATCTTTGGCAGTAGGTACAATTATTTGCAGTATACAGTTGGGATACACTGAGTCAATTCTCTTTTATAGTAATTCAGGGATACTAGAGTGCCTACAATTATTGGCGAGCTTCTCAAATATAAACAAATATGTATTGAACCATTCATTTACCCGCCTATTTCCCTGTGTTGGAGTGACGGTTTGTGTGGACTACTGTTAACTTGTGAGTGTCCAGTTCACAAACTCTAGTGATCCCTAGTGAGGCTGGAACCGTGGCCAGCCTGGACTTAACCACGCTGGAGGCAGGTTACTTACAACACTTCGTCACTAAATACAGATTTATAATAGTATGATAAAAACTTCATATTGCACCCCAACATAATAATAATACAGGTAATTTGCTGTATGAGCAAAAGATTAAAGCCTGTTCTTTGCGCTATACAGTATATATAAATATGTCAATATTTAAAAAGCTAATTATAAAAAATAGTACTGTATGTTACATGAGCATAGAAGTGATAGCTATTTTCATAACAGTACTCCTGAATTAATGTATTAATTTTGACAAACTGGTAACGTAAAGTATTAGTTTCTTACCGGCAAGGAACATTATAGCTTGTGAGAGAAAAAGTTCATACCACACTCTGTTAGTAAAGTTCTTCATAATAAATACTGTACAGTAATATGTGACCAATTCTGAAAACTCTTACTATGAATTAAAAACTATGTAATTCTTCATATAATATGTTATTTACAAATTTCCCTATCCAGTGGCAGTATATTTAAAACTTTGGTCACAAGTATTGTCTACACATACAACACTTCATAAAAAATTTAGTGAATACACCTGTTCTTTCTTTAATCAACCCGGGACCACTGTGCATTGAATCAGTCTTACTTGCTATGCTTACTCTATTAATATCTTCAACTGAGGGGGTCAATAATATAACGACTAGCATGAACTGGTTTGAATCTTATTTTTTGCCATCAACAACAACATCAACCTGAATTAATATATCTGAAACATATATACATTTTGATAGGCAGTAAAGGCAGAGCCACCTATACTTAAGACTGTACTTCCTCCTTACAGGGTGAAACAAAGATGTCAACAAAGTAGTAGGAATCATCACCACTATGACACAGCTAATCTCACATACTATAACACAACAACACAAATATCATAAGAATTTAATACAGAAAACAAATAATTACATTTATGATATTAATACTGGTAAAAAAGAAATGGCAAACAATTATGTGCTTACATAAAATGAGTACAATTCAATGTATGTCCAGGTACCTATTTGTCTCTGAATGAGCCTGAGCTCCACCTATTTTATTCAGAGGAGCCCCTAGAGAAATGGAACAGTAACAGAGAAGTTTCTATACCCATATTGGTTGTTCATGTATAAGAGCATCTGTATATAGTCTATTCGCTGTGAGTAGGCGAGAAATCATGACCTTTATCCTCTGCAACTCAAAAAGGGCTAGAGCAAATTGGCTATAAATTTCCACATCTATTCCTTGACTGACTCTTCCCAAATGGTAGAAATATTAGCTCGATTACTCGTTGTTTTTTAGTTACGGAGGTTAGAGGTCATGATTTCTTGCCTACTTACAGTGAATAGACTATAGTATACGAGAAGATTTAAAGTTTATCTGTAGCGTGCTGGTAAGTGATTGATAGGTATAGTCCATTCAATATGGGTAGGCCAGAAATTGTGACCCTTCACCTATTTAACTCAAAATGGGATAGCGCAAATAGGCTGCACATTTTCACACCTAATTCCTGGCTGACTCTTACCAAATGGTAGAAATATTAGCTTGATTACTCCAGTTGTTCATGAATTAAAGAGGTTAGTAGATATGATCTTTGGCATACCTATAACGAATGGACTATAGTATTAAGAAGTTATATTACTTTATTATTATATACTTATACCAAGAGAAACCACAAGGGAATATAGAAACTATTTACCACAAGTGTATCTTTGTATTGTTTGTGTAGGAAAAAGGCTACTTTCCATGCAACTCCTATGTGTGATAAGAGGAGGATGGTGGGAGCAGGAATGAGAGCTTAAATTTGTTCTACAATCAGGCATGTATGTGTGCGTGCCCGTGTGTGATTACACTTCATTTTGCATATACATCACATATACATCCACATAGCGATTTTGATAAGTTATTTTGCCTTTATATTGTCTTTGTCCAAGTTTTGGTTTGCTTAGTTTGCAAGTTTTACATTTTAATATACAGTACAGTATGTCATTTATCAAAAGTATTACTGATTAACAGATCCAATGAACACTCTTCTAAGAATATATGACAGTACACTAACCAACAAAATAAAGGGAAGAGAACATATGAATGAGAATCCATCTGTTATCATTGTTATCCTTTGAGAAAGATCTTAGAGCATCACAAATTAGCTTCAAAGGCCAGTACAGCAAACATTGTATATTACCTTTACATATCACTGGGACACTACAGGAGGATCTGAAGGTATGTATGTACAGTATGTATGTATGTATGTATGTATGTACTCAGGCACATGTCCCATTGCTGGAGGTGGCCAATTCGAGACAGAATGGAAGGATAGCATTAATATAATACAGTATTGTAATGTAAATAATGTACAGTAATGTAATACAGGGTAAGCCTGTAGTGTAACTGGTAGCACACTTGGCTCATAACCAGGAGGACCCGGATTTGAAGCCCAGGTAGGTGGAGATATTTGGGCAGTCTGTTTGCATCCTATGCCTCTGTTCATCCAGCAATAAATAGGAACCTGGAGTTAGTGGACATTTGTAATCTCCCATCTGAGAGTCTGGCAAAAGAGTTCCCTTTAAAAGATAATGAGAATTTATAAACCTAGTATTGGATGTACACTCGGTCCAAGAAGTATCTGCACCCCTATGCTGATCATCTGGTGTGTACAGCTTGATAGGTTTGGTACCTTTGCCTGCAACTATATCCATGTGTCAGAGACGATCCTCTCTGATACATGGATATAGTTGCAGGCAGAGGTGCCAACCCTACCGAGCTGTACACACCAGATGATCAGCATAGGGGTGCAGATACTTCTTGGACAGAGTGTACCATAATTAAACCTTGTATTGGATGTACCATAAATAAACCTTGTATTGAATGTACCATAATTAAACCCTTGTAGTTATAAGGTGAGATGTACCTGTGTCATTGTGTCAACACAAAGATAATAAGGTGTGCAAGCTCTTACAAACTGATCATGAAAGAGGATCAATGAAGCAAATCCTACATCACATGTAGAGATTAGTTAACAAACAGGTAGCACCAGAAATATCAAAATTCCACATCAGTAAAGATTATACACAAATAAGATCTTGATACACAGGAAAAACACATATAGTATATAGGAAGCAGTAATATGATTAAATATACATTCTAGAAGTTCCAAGGCAATTAAAGTGAGTTCATTACTTGCTGTGGCTAATAATTAAGCTTTAAAAGTACATATCTATATAATACAAAAGTATACTTTCAGAATTCAATAATAACAGAAATAATTTGTACAGGAATTAAATACTGTGAGTGAACCTCGAGATACATTATAATTCTGAGATACTCCGCACTCACATGCACATTCACACGGAGAAGCATTTGTTTATATTCCAGGAGAGCCGAGCAATTGGCACAACCCACTATAAAGATTTAGTCACACCAGCACTCGTAGCGGCGAATGTATCAGTCATTGAATCCAAGTCAAAATTAAAGTCTGCTACATTATAAGATCTTTCACTTCTACTAATGAAAGTACCACATTCTAATTAAGCTATAGAGAAAATACTCTTGAATATTCTGTTTTAATGCAAGCCGAAATCACACTAATCTCCAAATAAAGCGATAATTTATATGTGGTAGCAGACTGTGGTAGTTGTGGTGGTGGTGTGACTGTGACTTATGTGGTCCTGTCATTGGCCCTGTGACACTCCACACACAAGCATCACTCTGCCTGTTAAGCTCTTGAGCAAGTTTATAAATGGAAGTGAAGGTTCTGGTGATGCTGAGCTTGGGGAGGGATATACACCACTTTGCCTATAATTCACCACACCACTTTGCCTCTAATTCACCACACTGCCTCTGCCACATTGGTTCCAGTAACAGGAGGCAAGGTAACACATTAGATAAAATTCATTTTGACGTCGTATAACTAACCTGGTAAATATACAGTACAAATATGCACACTAATTTGACGTGAGAATGTTTAAATGCATTTTTAAATTATTCTGAAAATACTTTGGATAATGCATCCATGCGTATGGCAACAACATCAAAGTATATATTAGTTAATGTTGCTCATATATAATCTAACTCTGGTTAACAGCCCATTGTAATTGCATAATTGTAAAAAATTCTGTACACCATTTAATTTTGTATGTTACATTCTTCCCTCCACTACAATACCTATCTGGGGTCAGTCGCACTATACATATAAAGGGAGCCCACCTCGCTTTTTTTATCTTTCTCTCCCTCTCTCTTTGGCTTGTATCCATTCGGCCCCATTCAGCCTACTGTGTTAAGACGTTTACCCCCATCCAGGTGTCAATATTTTCATGGCGAGCGGTAGCGAGCCAGCATATATATATTTTTGTTTTGACAGCAAGCTAAATTTGTAATTTTTTTTATAGAAAAATTTCACCGGCAAAGCCGGATTTCTCCATACAATGCTGGCTCGCTATCGCTCGCCAGGAAGAAATCGACACCTGGATGGGGATAAACGTCTTAAAACAGTTGGCTGAATGGGGCCGAATGGATACAAACCAGGGAAAGAGAGAAAAGGAGAGAAAGATAAAAAAAAAAGCCGGTGACCCTCTTGAAATCCCTTCCACTATGGTTCATAAGTTCACATTTCACCAGTTTGGTTTCAATATCCATTTCAATATTTTAGCAATCTTCTATAATGTCAACCCGGAGTGACCAGATCTTGCAACTGAGTAATTATTTGGTATGTTGTAACTTCAATAAAACTTAAGTGGCCATGGTCTTAAAATTTGCCCCTTGTCCTATAAATCACTGGTATACTGTACTGTACTTTCATAATCAACAATAACAAAAATTCACCAGTATTATCTAGATGGTATTGTTAGCTATGGTGATTGATAGGGCATACAGCAATTTTAGGGCGGTGGCGGCTTTTCTACTGATGTTAAGTAGTGATCGTGTGATTCGGACATTTTTTTCATACATATTCTCTTTAGCAACAAATATAAAAATGGCATTTTCTTACTTGTCCAGTTTATAAACTGTTATATGAATATTGATTATTCAAAAAAATTCAAGTATACCATAGGTATTTGCAGTGGAATCCGCAATAATATATACAGTACAATAAATATAGTATAATAATTGGTGCCAGATTTTGTTTTCTAGGATCTAGCCCAAAATTAACAGTTTGAAAAACTTGGGGCCATTTTTTAGTCTAGTACTTTCTGGCTTGCTGCTACAAATTATATTAGGGTTTCCAATATATTACAACCATCAATGGATTTTCTATTTCTTTTGGTAAGAAGTTAAGTTACATATACTTCTACTTGAATTGGTGAATGATCAAAACAATTCCAACTGTCTGTAAACTACCAAACCAAGAAAATGCTTGGCTTAAAATAAGTTTTTGTAATTACTAAAATGAAAATATGTATTAAAAAAATGAGCCTATGACTGGATATTTTACTCCGTGAGTGTAGGTGGTGGGCGGGACACGATGCTCTAGGGGCCGCCGCCGTGGCGGGGGCGGGGTGGTGGCACGTCCTCCGGGGGTATCATGTGTGGAGGTGGAGGGGGAGGGGGGGCCATGAGTCCAGAGGGTGGGGGGCCTAAGGAGCCTCGACCATTACTCAGAGTCTCACGTAATACTTCTGTGTAGTCCTTGACCAAAGTGGCTATCATGAAGGCCTGAAGGAATAAAAATATACATAAATACATTACTGTACATCTCTAATACATATACTGTACTGGATATAATTTGCTCTACAATATATTATATTTTTAATAATTTCACTCCAACACCAAACACCTCCTAAAGAAATTAATGAAAGTAAGCATGTGATCCACTGGGATTCGAACCTGGGTTACCAAATAAATTTTTTAAACACTAACCATTACACCACCAAGGCAGTTAAAAATATAGCACACGTCTACGATAAATATCCATTTATCGAATACTGGACAGCTAATACATACATACATACATAAATACATACACTGTAGTTCAGTCTTACAGCACGAGAGATAGCACACATCCTTCACATTAAGCATGATATTCTACAGACAACCTTAAATAAAGAAGTACAGTATGAGCAGTTGTACACACACACTGTACCTGTGTAGTATTAAGGATGATTTTGCTTTGTTTGCGTGTGGATCCGGTGATGATCATGAGAGCTGTGATGGAGGCAGAGTAGTTAAGGATGTAGTCATACTCATAGGTGCACAGGACATTGCGGGATCGGTGTTCCAACAGATGCACACCATTTTCATCTATTGCAAGCCACAGAACTTTTGGCCAGTTGGAAGTGAAGGATTGCTGTTGGATAAAATAAAGAATTTAAGTACAATACTAGTATAAAGGGTATATTTTGAAAGTTTTACATTTCAATATACTGTATAACAGTGGCATATGGTTGTTATAGTCACAGGGTGTGCTGAATCTCAATCTTGATCATAATTATTACCGATACTACTTATAATAAATAGTATAGCCTAGCCTACTTTAAATGTAATTGTATATTTAGCCTATTCACGATAAAGGTTGATAAATATATATATAGCAGAGTAATTTTGAAAATAAACTGAATTAGGTAATTTTTCTTACCTCTTAATTATTTATACAATACTGTATCTCTATTCTTCTTTGAGATGAAAATTTGTCAATGACCAACAGAAAAGCATACCGTTAGTCATTCTATTCTACATTTTCATATTGGGTTGATGAGAAATGCCTTGTATGTATATAGGTACAGGAGTAAAAACTATACAAGATCTTCCCTAGTGGTTAAGGTCCCAACATTACTTTTCCCTTTCATATACAAAATTAGGCAATCATAGTGCAGGATTGAGATAAGTTTGGGATGAAAAGGGTGACTTTAACTTTTTAAGAATATGTGATAATCTGAAATTACTTTAGGAAAAGTGCATAGTCTACTTCAAAACCATTAACATACATTTAAAAATATTAATATGAATATCTGAAGTAGAAACACTGTTAAAAGACAGTGAGAGTGAGTACAAACCATATATTCTCACCCGACAATAGCACACAGGCAACTGAAACTTTGAACATAAGTCCAGGGACCAGGGTTACCAAAAGAAAACATAGAATACAGCTAGATCTGGTCTAAAAAGATGCTAGAATGTCGCTAGATAGTAAATAAATGTATGAAATTGTTAGAATAACATAATCTGTTGCATATACTTAAAAATATCTGAATTCTCTAGAATAGGGCTAGGAATGATGTCATTAGATGTAAAACATTGGTACTAGATTGGCGAAATACCTCTACATCTAGCAATAAAGTAGCTAATACGGCAACACTGCATAGGTCCGAGATTCTCATGTTCGTTAGCTGCATCAGGCATATAGACCACTCTATTTTTATTTCTGAATGTGTGTGTAATATTCAATTTAAAATCAAATTATTTACTCCTATAGGTCTGTAATATTATATTATGAATATTCAGTGAATGGCAAGGATGTGATAATGCATACTGAATATATTACTTCAGCCACGAAAACGAACGCTGGGAATGTGCGGGAGTCGAATAGCTCACCTCAGGCCTTTGACTATCGGCGTTGTCCCCTTACTCCACCATCCGCCCTATGCCATATTACGATACAACTAATTATAGGGTGTGCAATGCTTCTTCAGAACAACTATCACACTATTTCATAACAGGGCTCAAACATAATAAAACTAACAAAGAAAACGTAGTTTCCCTCTACATTATTAACACTTATTATGTTCTCTTCTGTTTTCTATGGATGTGCACAGCACACCTAGTACACCCAAAATATACGCCACTTCTGTATAATGGTTTCATTACATGACATAAGGGGCTTTTATGGAATACCCCCCCACATAAATATAATATTTTAGTAATAGCCTCTACGTTATCCAACGTAGTGCTATATGGAATACCCCCCCCCCCCTATTAACTCCTTGCGACTCATATGACGCGATAGCGTCATATGGAACTTATGACCAAAAACTCATATGGACTTATCTACATGCCTCTCCAATAAGTTTATGACGCGATTGAGCGTCATATGGAGCTCAGTAAGTCCGGTAAGTTAGATGAAGATCTGTCGGTTGGTGGCAACCCCAGGTTTCTCCGACAATTCTAACGGCCAGCAGTGTGGTTTTGACAGTTATGTGGTGCAGTGGCAATGATACCGGGCTCCCGCCTCCGTGGACTTACTGGAACATAATATGTCGCAAGGAGTTAATATAATATTTTAGTAATAGCCTCTACGTTATCCAACGTAGTGCTATACAGGCAGATCTCCATAAACGTGGCAATTTCGTCCCGGGCCGCGCCTATGTTTATGAAAAACGCGTTCATCAATTAACAGGCCTTATGGGAATTAATTAATTTTGCACCAGCCACTTTTCCAAAATCTCCTTTTTGAGCCTTCAGTCTTCCTTAACCCGACATTATATCATCAACAAAAAGCACCCCTTCGGGGATCATGGCGTCTGGCATTAGATAGATAGATAAAAAAACCACACATCGTACATAACATACATCAATTAATCATCAAGAAGAACTGTTTAGGACCAGCTTTGTGTAGAAGAAGATGTGTTGATGTACGGTTGATATCCCCGCTGCTGCCCTACCTCCTCCCTCCCCCTGCCTCGGCCTCAACCCCGACCCTTTATCTGTGAAGAAGTTGATAGGGCTTGTGTGCATCTGCCCCTCCAGGTCCACCAATGTGTTCATCGTCATAAGCTACAAGTTAGAAGGAGCACTTTGAAGCCGTCTTTGACCCGAGGGTTCACCCCCAACTTAGTGCTTCAAGTGCTTCATGGTAAAAATAGACTCCAGGCAGCCCTGTTTATTTAAATTTAAATAAGATTACAATACCTTAACCAACGCCTTTCCATGTCCTCCACATTCACAGACCAGCAGGTCTTCATTAAATTTTGAAAAATTCACTTTCTCCACATAGCCAAACCAACCTAGTCTGCTTGTGTGCATCTCTTCACTGATACTGTACTTCTAATACCCCAACTGCCTCCTTAGTTCCTCATCAGTCTAGGAAATTAACCTCGCATAACTATCTTGTCATTCTTATTTCATTACTTTTCATACTGTTATTAGTTTTCCTTTTCACTGGACATGTTTCAGAAGTATACGGTAAGTCATTGCACTATACATGAAGTATACAAATTTCCCTTCAAGCGAAGTGAGAGTCCTCTCATTGTTGAAAGAGGCAACAACTATCTGCACTTTTCTCAGTTGCATCTAACTCTTGCAACAGAGCCAACATTGACCTCATCCTCGCCAGAAATGGTAACACTCAGATAACAGAACTTTATCTCACACTTCAGAGTCACTTGCCATCAACATTATTGGACAAGACATTGAACTGAACCATTCCCTTGCATACTACACATTCCTTGATTTCTGACTGACCGTGACGTCGAAGATGGTTGCCCTATGCAGCGGCCATGATTTGATGAGGTTGAGGAAGGCCTGTTTTGCCTCTTGAGAGTCCATGTTAAAGAGTGACTGGTGGTGCATGGCCACGGCCTCGTGCGTCACGTTGTTCAATAGCCGCGGGGAGAGTGTGTGGCCTATCACCTCACCGTAATCCATGTTGGCCCCCGTGAAGTTACCCAGCTCTATTTGTGCTCTCAACGAACACAACATCACCTGGAATGACAAAAGAAGTATGAGATATGAAGCCCAATGGCAATGTCATGTGAAATTTGTATATAAAATCACAAAATAAGCTTTACAAATTTGTTTGACTGGAGTTTATAATTATATTAATTTTCACCTCCATTATAACATAATCCTATACAAGAAAAAGGTGCAAGTTTAAGCTACTTGTAGATATACTGTGAATTATGATAATCCTTCCAATAGGTATGGGACCGTAGTGTGACAATCTTTCGGGAATCCAAGAAAATATTTGAGCTTCCCACAATTTCAGTAGGCCAAGACTGTTATTTAGTCATGTAAATGTGGTCATGTATGTACCTCAAATATTATATAATTACATAAACAAAAGAAGGCCAGCCCTATGAGAGTCTCTTATTGTGACTCAGTGGTCTGGTTAAAGTCATAAAAAAAACAAAAATAAACAAAAGGGTATAAACTAAAAGAAAACAAAAAACACTACCATTCCTTTGTATATATATGGGATTGGCACCCATTCCCGCCAAAACTCCGAAACTTCTAAACTCTACCAAATCTCCACTAATGTATGTAGACCCATAAAATTTGATTAGTGGGTTCCCTAGAAGTGTTCTATCTATTGCCAGACATCCTTATCCCCGATGGGGTGGCCTACAATGAATCTCCTCCATGCACCTCTGTCAGTTGGCGTCCTTCCTCCCGAGCACCCCTTTCACTCATATACCTCGCAACTCCATCCTTCCACCTCACTCTCGGTCTGCCTCTTCATACTCTCATACACTCTTTTAGTCATTCTCTCATTTGCCATTAAGTGAACTGAACTGATATGCTCCTCATGACTGAACCACCTCAAGGAGTTCCTCTTCACACTCTCCAGCATGTCCACATCCACACAAGTCCACAACGCTCTCGTACTTCCTCATTCATCTGTCTATCCCATGTGACTCCACACTGACTTCTCAAGTAACTAATTTCCACCCCTCTTACTCTTGATTTATGTCGCTCCAACAACCTCCATGCTTCACTACCGTACGTCAATATCGAGATTACCGCATTATCATGGAATTACTTTATTACTTCCATGCTCACCACCCTCTTCCATGTCACTACTTTCTGCATTCTTACAATCGTCTTCCCCTGTTGTACCCTCTCTCAGTGGGAGTCAGAAGGATGATTGAGATAGTTTTTCCTCCTTTGACTGCTAGAGGGCCTTGCAAAACTGAATAAAATTGTCTAAAGATAGCCAGAATAAACTGTCAAAACATGTCATGATCCTCAAGAGGTTAATATAATTATTACACCAAGACAAAAGTTGTGGTTTATCAGTTTAAGGGGAGATGGTTCACTTTTTGGGCGATTTTGGCATGTACAGTATTCATTATTTTTCTAGTTTCCTCCATAGACCTCCATCACATTTAAAAAAACATCCATTAGATCTCCCTTCTAGATTAATTTGTACATTTTTTGGAAGATCATTTTTCGACCGGTTCTTCCAACATTACAGGCTCACTATCGTTCGCCAGGGAAAAAATCGACACCTAAATAGCACGAAAGGTCTAAATATTGACGAAGAAATGGGGCGAAAGGCCTTAAAATTGACTAACTAATGGGGCAAACATCTTAACATCTGAAAACTAATGGGGCTAAACGTGAGGGAGAAAGTGGTCCAGAAAACCGGCCCATCCCCCCTTAAAGTGATCATCAATCTATAAGTCTCATTCAAATACAATTGTAATTAAATTAAAATGAACAGCTGTTCATCTTTCTCAGTATAGCCTACATTACACATACAGTATAGTACATACATTTATCAGTCAAATTTTAGGATACTTTCGCACTCACAATACTTATTACCTGTACTGTGCTTTTGGCAAAAACTTTCATCACTCATATAGATAATATGCACAAAAAATAATACCCTAAAAATCTACCCTAACCAAACTTAGATATGCGGTCTTCTGAATTTCCAGGTACATTCAGAATAGGTTATACAGGAACATACATCACAGTTTCCCACCACTCTATTATGTAAACAAACATACAGAAAAAAACAAGAATGCAGTACTCACTGCTTCCATTTGTGTGACGGGGAACTTGTCAGCCCTGAGAGTATAGAGAACCTGGAAGTACATGAGCTCCTTCTCCACTCCGTCTGTCAGGTCCAGCCAAGACTCCAGCAACAGGTGTTTCTGTGTTAGGGGGAGCGGGTTGGGGTGCCGGGTTAATTGGTGGGTGTTATGGTGGGATCAGACAAGCAGTGTGGAGGTAGTGAGGTAACATGGTGGGTGGTATGGCATGGTCAGAGAAGTGTGGAGGTAGTTATGTAACATAGTGGGTGGTATGGTGGGGTCAGACAAGAAGTGAGGAGATAGTGAGGTAACATGGTGGGTGGTATGGTGGTCAGAGAAGTGTGGAGGTAGTTAGGTAACATGGTGGGTGGTATGGTGTGGTCCGAGAAGTGTGGAGGTAGTTAGGTAACATGGTGGGTGGTATGGTGGGGTCAGAGAAGTGTGGAGGTAGTTAGGTAACATGGTGGGTGGTATGGTGTGGTCAGAGAAGTGTGGAGGTAGTTAGGTAACATGTGGGTGGTATGGTGTGGTCAGAGAAGTGTGGAGGTAGTTAGGTAACATGGTGGGTGGTATGGTGTGGTCAGAGAAGTGTGGAGGTAGTTATGTAACATGGTGGGTGGTATGGTGTGGTCAGAGAAGTGTGGAGGTAGTTATGTAACATGGTGGGTGGTATGGTGTGGTCAGAGAAGTGTGGAGGTAGTTAGGTAACATGGTGGGTGGTATGGTGTGGTCAGAGAAGTGTGGAGGTAGTTAGGTAATATGGTGGGGTCAGAGAAGTGTGGAGGTAGTGAGGTAACATGGTGGGTGTTATGATATAGTCATGATGATACATTTAATGCTATGCAACAAAGGGATGCTCACATTAGACATTATTGTCTAATTTATTTGATAGAATAGTGCTAAGTTTGGTAGCAATTATTTACATGTAAGAATGAGAAAGTGGAAAGCAGTATAATATAAAATCTTGTCAAAGTGGAGTGCAAGTAAGGGGTAAAATAAATTAAAAAGTTAATTAAAGTACTGTATAGTAGAGTAACATGACTTAGGGTAATGAAAATGAGGATGGACAAGAATGAGATTATTGTAAGTATACAAGGATGATGAAGTTGGTGTGGGCAGCTATGGGTGGGACTTAGTAATTTAGTATGGTAGCTAATGGGTGTAACAAGATAGAAAAAGTCATATTCAGTATAATTTATATATGCGATCCTTAAGATAAAGAAGCCAACAAGGAGAAATTACCTTAAATATTTACTATTCCGCTATATCTATTACCATATCAAATACTCCCCTTTCTCAATTGAATACACTTATGCAGTACACAATTTACACAATATTAATCATCATTGTAAAACATGGGTCAGATCCTTAACCCCTCCAATCCCAGCACCGTATATATACGTTGTGATGTGAGGAGGGAGAGGCAGAGCGGAGAAGGAAAACATGGAGCGTGGGAGACCTTATCAGCTGACAAAGTTATGAGTCCTAGTGGTAATAGCCGTGACGACCCCAAGACTAGGAATTAACCCCAATGGACCCTCAGACTGAAATCAGAGTCCTAGGGGCAGGGGCTGACTGGGCTGTCAAAGCAGCCTGGGTATTTTGGGATGTTGGCAGGCCCATGAGAATGGTGTGGGTGGCGAGCGAAGCGAGTCGTTGCAGCTGGGGGGACGCTGTAAGCCCCCCCCCCAGGAAATTTTTAGAAAATGAGCACCTTTTAGAGGCAATTTAAGGCCTATCAAGAGCTAAATAATCCCAATTCATATGATACTCAAAAGAGTGAAAATGGTGTACCGTACGACAGAGATACAATAATCTTGGGGGAAAAAAAACTATAGATCATTTAGGAAAACAATGAACAAGATTTGCTTTTAGATGTACAGTATAGCAAAACGGTAGTGATCCTGGCTTGAAATTTATAATTCATATTCAAATAGATTGCATCACACAAAAAGACCCATTTTAAAGTGACCACAAGGGAATCTTAAAAAAACAAAAAACAAGAGAATCTAAAAAAAAAAAAAAAAAAAATCTCAAATCGTATAATTATATTTGAGATATGATAATTTTGCCAATAAAAATTATGAATATATTTATTATGTGGCTAAACTGAGGATATAAAAACATAAGCTAAACAAAAAATAAATACTGTATACATACCACATTTATTACATCGTCAGAAACCTATTTACTGGAGTCAGCAACAGTATCTATTATCATTTAATTTTCCAGTTTTGCCAGGACGCTTTTCTCCAGACAATTTGTATCCAAAATGGTCTGATCTTTACAGAGTTCCATAATAGTGGGGACAGTAACAGTGTTTTAAAATAGATAAAGGATAAATATTAATTTGAAGAAAACAAATAAAAACACTAATTGAAGAACTGATTTTATAAATAGGCTTATGTGATCGAAATATCTGTTCTAAATTATTTGTCTTCATAAGCTGTGATCTAAATATATTGTTCTAAATTACTTATTTTCATAAGTAGCCTATGGGAGATACGGTAGCAAAATATAAATAAAATATATATCAGCACAGCCAGTAGCCTATTAGGAAAACAAAAGTACAAGGATACGTAAGTCTGTCTTTGGGGCCTGGGGAATTACATGGAATAATAGGTATACTGTTTCAGTATATCACTATTCTTTCAGAATTTCAAATAGGCCTACATCTCAAGTGGAGTGTAACTTGAATAATATACAATAATTGTTAAATAATGGCCTTGTCATTAACCCTGAGAGTACCAGTGAGAGGTTATATTTTGTTTTTTCTATAGACAATTTCATGCAGCTTAGAAAGGATCTGTGGTTGTTCAAATGAAGGACCGAGATAGTTTGAAGCTGTGTAATGAATATAGGCTAGGACTTAAGCTGAATAATATCCGAACATTTTATATAAATACTGTATATATATATATTATATATATATATATATATATATATATATATATATATATATATATATATATATATTTATTATTATAATTAACAGATACTTTATGGGTTACCCAGAAATTAGCCTAGGCAGTATCGTAAAAATAAAAAAATTCTGAAATATTGTCTAAGGCTATTTTGCCCAGCCTTTACAATTCACATTAGACCGATAATCCATAGAATTCGTATTAGTATCCAAAGTCACCAAACTGGACACAGGAGAGAATCAATATTAAATTCGGAATATATTATACTAACTTTATAGGGATTAGGCCTATGATGCTTCCCACCATAGCGGCGTAGTCAAAACCAACTCAACGGTCGGTACAAAACAGGTTCGCTGAATAATGCAGGTTTATTATATATGTATAGGCCCTATGTGATACAAAAATATGTTGATTTTTTACTTCTGCTCACAAAAACAATATTAGTATTGAGTGTTGACACGTAAATTATACCTACTCACTCGAACTGGTGCGCTCTCTTCGCTTGTTGTTTACAAAGTGATGCGTACATGCCAGGCCCTGGCCCATAGAGATCTAATACATATCAATACCCTGGGCCAGCCCAAAGTTACATCCGGCATTTGTACCGGCCCAAAAACGGAAAAATAACCGGCCCTTCGGATATTGCCCAAATGCCAGGCTGGCCAGTCCGCCACTGCCTAGGGGTAATGACCATGACGACTACACGGCTAGAGGGATTACGAAAAAAGTGACCCCTTGTCCTAACCATAACATGGCCGCCTCACGGGAGGTGAGAATGATCATGGGGGAATATGAAAAGATCAGTTTTGCCCTGAGCCCTGGACAAGAGCAGAGGTCCCTTAGCAGCCTCTGCAAACCTACTTGTTCAGGGGCTCCCTCAGCTGTCCGTCTGTCTGCCTGTCTGAGTGACCATCTCCGTGAGTTTAATGTGTGAAGTGACTTTTTATAGAACTTATGAGACAGTTGTACAGTATATCATATATCATACGCGTGTATAAGCGTATACTTGTATTTGTGTGTGGAGTCTACTGTGAACAAGAGTGATCTATCCTTTGTTCAAGGCTCTACATGAAATTGTGAGACTCATATTTTAGTCTCATGGTGAGTGTTTGTCTGTTGGTGTTTTAATATGTGTTTGAGTTCTAAATTCCAGCGCTTTAGTTCCAATACCTTTTGTGTTGAATTATCAATGCAGTAAATTAACGAGCACTGTTCTACCATTCTTTTATTCTACTAATTAATAATTACCTTTAAATTAAAACTACAAAATCATTGGTGTTTAATATCATCCTTTTTATTGATAATATGAACCTTGTAGTTTCAGTTGATTGCCTTTTTGGGGGACATTAGAGTCAGATAAGTGTGTTGCCGTGGTATTATTTTATTCTCTTGAGTAATATCCAAGTGGGTCGTAACAACGTCAGTAGATAAGTAACTCCCCAGTCCCAGCGACGTATATATCCGTCAGTAATGTACTTTCCTTGTAACTGCCTGTACAATCCTGTACCAGTTACCACGACCTTTTGAGCACTGCTCCCGTGTTGGCAACACTTCTCAGCTTATATGAGACCCACAGAAGGGTGACAGAGCCAGTGTTGTCTCATCTTTGGAGGTGGATAGGTGGTCTCTCCTGCCATTTTTGCCACATTGCTTGGGACTGCTGGGGACTTTTATTACTGTATCCTACGGTATAGTACGGGTTAAATTACATAAATTAGTACCACCAGAAGGGGCAAATTTTGAACATGTATTCCAATAAACCACTACTAGGTATTACAACTATTCAATTACAAAAGTAATTGATTTAAAATAATACCTCTGCAACAACTAACAATACATTACTGTACAATGTAATTATTTTCAAAATTAATTTTTCCTCTCAGATGATACAATTGACTCAAGAAATTCCTTTATCCCACCCCGTGCTTACATTGATTAGCTGGCAACTTGTATTATAAATTATTCTATAGAATAGAATTTAACACATGTAGGTTGATGCAACTACTGTACCGGTACTAGTAAAAGGCTCTATCAATTATAGTAAAGCAGCAAATATCCAAAGAGCAGTCAGTACGGTATATGATGAGGGAAAATGGAACATTTTGAGCTAACAATACCAATATTCTGAGTGACCCATGGACTATTAGCTAGAGGAGAACATACACGTAACTAACCTTGAAGAGGAAAATGTGGTGGTTGTGGTGCTGGGTGGCGGCAGAAGACTGTCGGTAACGCTCCCACCGAGACATCACATCTGCCAGTACCTCCTCGCCTAAGATACACCGCTCCGTCGTACCCAGCATCTCATAGATTGCGTAGCCTGGAGGATGGAAGGGAAGAATGCAATTTTACGACTTTATTTATTTAGTATTGTTATTTCAGTATCACAGACCTTTCACAAACATTTCATAGTAGGCTATATAGTGTAAATCATAAGAAAACTATTTTGTTTTTACTTTACTAAAGTTCCTCTATGAGAGACCATTCCTAAGCTCAAGAAAAGTGTCTAGTCTTAACCAGAATATCAATATTTCTTTGTCCTACTGACAGATAAATAAGTATTACAGCACAAAAACTGTAACCCTACCTTTTGCAGTATTCTTGAGGCCTATCATGTGTCTAATGAGCTCCACAACATCCAGTGCCGTAGCCGATGCATCAAATTCCAAGGAGTGAAACTGTCCATCCATAAAGTGGAAGCGCGCGTAGATGGGGCGGCGGTTGATGGTGCACAGGATCTCTTGTTTTGAAGGCGCCCACTGACGTCGACGGTTGTTCAAGGCCTTAATCAAACACTAGAATTCCAAATACAAAATTAATATACCGGTCTCCCTTGAATTACGACTGGGATACGTTCCAGGAAACCCAATTGTAACTTCAAAATATTGTATAGCGAGACCTAAATAACATAGCCCCGGGACTGATTGACCACTGTGGTTGATCAGTCGGCCACAGTGGTGGATCAGTATGCTAGCCTACCAAACTATTATTTTCATGTAAAGGGGTACTAATACTGATCTATCTACAGTATGTTGTTTATCATCACTGTATGTTAATTAAACATTAATTGCATCTTTATGCAAGTGGTTTTTTTTTTTTCCTTTTCTTCGCCCCCTTATTTTGACACTGAGGACAGAAAAATAGTTATATTTTGTAAATAAATTGGACTAAGGTGCAATAGGAGAAGAGCAGTGCAGTTTTAGGAGGGGAAGAGGTGTATGGATCAGATTTTTGCAGTAAGACAGCTATGTGCGAAGTATTAAGAGAAAAGTAAGGAGGTATTTTGGACTTTTATAGATTTGGAAAAAGTGTATGATCCTGTGGATCGAGAAGCAATGTAATAGGTGCTAAGGATTTATAAAATTGGAGGAAATTTGTTAAGAGTAGTCAAGAGTATTTATGAAGAGAGCAGAGAATGTGTATGTTAGTATTCAGTTTATGTTGAAATCTGCAGTCAAAACAAAAATGGCACTTTTTGATTGGATACTAATGCTCTTACCCTAAATACATGCCAAATTCCTCATCTACTCTTGCATACTTTCCCTCACTACTCTCTTCACCACTTTATTTTTCTCCACATACTTTTCCCTTTCCTGTCTCTCTAATTCTCATTCCCTACAATACCCCTGCATGCTTTTATTTTCTCTTCCACTGCTTGTTTCACCTCAGTCCACCATACAGTTCCTTTCACTCCCCTCTCCCTTCCAACCCCACATACCTCCTCACATGATGCACATATCTCTTCCTTAAGGGTTTTACTTTTAACATGTCAGTGGATTTCGTCCAATTTTAATGAGATTTGGCACACATCTAGGGGACTATGAGAGCTTCAGATTGGAACCTCAAATTTGAAAATTGTTCAATTAGTTATTGAGTTAGGTACACATTAGTGTCAAATAAAAACACTACTAAATTATAGGTTTGACTCCTGTAAGGAGATAAAGAAAACCTAATATTTAGTAGTGGCCCCGTAATCATTGACGAACATGCCTATTACATAAGGCATCCTCTTCAAACCCTCATCCGCCGTAGTTTGAATCTACCGCGCAGAGCATAAAAAATTGAGGAGCCTTCATCATGAGCGCACGCGACCTCACTCATGGCTTCAGTCATTATGAATTGGGTTCTCACTACGAAAAAACTTCGTAAAAAATAAATACAAAAAGAAAATAAGAATAACTATTCAATAAGCTTTCCATAATATCGTGGATGTACTTGTGTGGATCTTTGACCAGACGCTGACTCAGGCGTCATTCTTCCTTCACTGACATATCAAGTAAACCAAAATCCTTAATACATCGACGAATGGGAAGGGGATGGTCGGGAGGGCCCCAGTCGTCAATTATTACGGGGCCACTACTAAATATTAGGTTTTCTTTATCTCCTTACAGGAGTCAAACCTATAATTTATTAGTGGCCCCTCCATCATTGACGAACATGCCTGATATCTAAGACTGGAGGGGGACATTCATAATCATATCATAACTCTAATAAAAGCAGATAATCAAACAACCACATAGTATTCTTACTTCTTAAAATATATATTTATTGGCGCAGCACATATATACAAAAGGGGGTTCAAGCAGGTGCGTGCTTCAAAGAAGCCTGCTTGATAAAAAGGATTAACTCTTGAGACTCTGCAAACAGATCTGTAAGTTAAAAAGGCACCCCACTCAACATAAGTGGTGAAAAATAAAACGTATAAGTTTATATGTGCACATATAACCCCATAATAGTAGTGGATATATCTCGCAAAATATAACCAATGCTTAAAATTGGGAGGTTTAACGACCCTCCCAATACCAAATGAGGTAAACCTCCTATTTGGTCGTAGCCTCGGAGTATCCAACATAGAGCTATATACTTATCGTATAATTTTGCTCCGCTCTAGAGCGGGCAATTATCGAAATCACTAGCGCGATAAAACGATAACATCTAGAGTAGCACCTTACTCTCTCTACTAGGTACGTTGTACATACTTTGGAGGCCACTATTTGAAAAGGAAAATAAGAAAATATTGATGAGAAAGAAGAGAAAATTACAGGATTTTAGGCCATCCTATCTGGCTCCTTCAGCCGTCTTCACGGATCCACCCCACTACCCGACAGGGTTCATTGGGCATTCCCGGTATCAAGTTACAAGAGACAAGATTGGATGGGCAGGGGTACGGCGCGAGGGCGGGATACTATGACGTTGGATACTCCGAGGCTACGACCAAATAGGAGGTTTACCTCATTTGGTATTGGGAGGTTAATCCTCCCAATTTAGTAGTAGCCTCTACGTTCCAACGTAGAGCTAGAGTACCAAATTGGAGGCGGACATACAAGCTGAAAACACAAACTGTAGCCCTTAGGAAATATCAGGACCATGGAAAGACCGACTTAAACAAGAGAGTTTATAGAAAGAGTGTACTGACAGGTGCATATCAAGAGAGGTCAAGTACAGTCAAGTCGTATGCCATGGGATAACTAACCTAAGACAAAGAATGCTGCATTTCATCATAATAATATGAAGTCCAGGATGCTTCCCCCCCCCCCCCTCCATCCGGACGAAGGCAGGAAGACCCATAAAGTAATGAGGAAATACTGACATACGTCGAAGAGGAGTACCGTACAGGGGGCGACGAGAAAAGACATGAGCATACACAGTGACCAGCACTGAAAGCCATGAGAAAAGTTCAGTGGGAGGAGGCCAAGACCTACCAACAGAACATATTATACTTGAAGACGAGAAATTATATCAAAATCTTAACCTAGTTATTAATCCTTTAACTTAGGTGCAAGTATGGGTATAGTGCAATACCCCCTCCCCCAATAAAAGAAGAACAAGAAGGGAGAAGGAGAAGAGACAGAAGGAACGCTGCAGGTAGACCCTGAGTGAACCTGCTGGCCCAACGCACGACAAGGACGTCCCGGCCTGCCTGTGGACATGGCCAGAGAGGAGGAGACATACATGGTGGGGGAAGACCAAAGCCCCGTGTCGGCAACGATCGGTCGAGAAAGAGTATGTAAAATCTGAACGTAGCAGCGTACGAACGGACAACATGAGCTGCGCCCAGAACGTAAGGGGTACTGGCCCGAAACAACCGACACAGGCGAAGTCCCACAGCACGTCGACCTAGTCTCCTACAGGTAGTAGGCGCCACCCGTAAAGGCAACCCCGACACTGGCCTGGTCGAGTACACATACGGATGCAGGGTTTGAACCGGGCATAACGGATGATGAACCCTACCATATTGGAAAGCCGGTACAGGAAAAGCATAAAAACGGGAGTGTCGCGTACGGTCGTAGCAACCAAACGAACAGACGGAGCCAAAGTAACTGACTCAAGGACGGGAGAACGATGTAAGGGATGTCGGACCCTAGACCTGGCAGTCATCTCCGGGGACTCCTTCACCTGTCGCCAAAGCCATAAAGAACAATGTCATGTCACGGAAGTGTGCAGGCGCGGGGTAATGAGCGTAAGAGGCAGACGAGAGCAGTTCGAGAGCCTCCGCCAGAAACCACTGAGGAGGAAGCTGACGCGGCGTCGGACGAAGCATAAAGCAGGATCGCAAAAAGAACCCAAGTCCTAGGGAGGAACGACCAACCCCGTGAAAGGCTCAAACGGTACCCGAATGGCCGACAGGCGGTTCGTAAGAGCGGTGCAGATGTTGGGACGCTTCTCAAGATTAACCAATGGAGGTAGGGAAACACGAACGCCACCGATGGGCGCGTCCGTGATGGGTAGGAAACCAAGAAGGAAAACTGTGTCAGGGAGAACCGTAAGTCAGCCATGGAAAATGAATCCAGGGGAGAGGATTTGACATTCAAAGAACGACTAAACTTAGGCATCCACCCTGCCTCACAACATCCACGATGTGAAGGCTAACGAGGTCCCTAGGACACCAATCGACACCAAGTGGAAATCGGAGATCGCTAGGGGAACTGGACACGGGTACCACCGCTTCAGCCGAGCGGACCAGGCTTGGGCCGGCCGGATGGGCGCAACAACCAAACGAAGCACTGGTAGCCTTCCAGCCTGTGGAGGACTTTGCACATCAAAAAGGGCGGCGGTTGGTGGAACACACATAAACCGACCGCCACCAGTGCCAGTCCTTGCTGAACGCGACCGGTACCTCCGCCGGAGGAGTAATCCAGCGGTACAGGAACACAGGCAACCCGGTCGCCTCGCAGGAGGCGAACCAGGCCACCCGTGGAACACTCCAGGAGGCCGCTAGGTCGTCGAACACGGTGTGTCGGGAAGACCATACTACCCGGGCGCTCTGTCCATTCGACAGAGCATCCGTCCATAGGGCGGCAGGCCCGGGCAGGGAGGTCGCACGCAGTGTGACGGGCTCCCGAGCCTCGTCCAGAGCCACATGTATGGCATGAACCGGACGTAGGAGGCGGGAATCGTCGGCAATATGGGGAAGGAGAGCGACGTCACACCGTCGTTTCGGCGTCCTCGGAAACCGCGAGGACGCCCGAACGAGGCACAGGAGGAAAGGCGGCCTGGCGCCACGGAGACAGCAGAGGGAAGAGGACGCATGGCGCGTACCCCTCCGTCTTACGAAGAGCGGAATCCAATGGAAGTGGTCCTTGACATAGAGAGCAATTCCCGACTACATAGTGCAGAGGCGAGACCTCGCCTCATCCGTGTCCGGGGAAGGAGGACGAGACACAAAGGACAAGATCCACGAGCCACGAGCCATATCTCCGAGGGTGAAAACCATCGCGGCTGTAGCACGAGATAAGGGAAGGACACTCTCTACGTCCAACGGGCATGGCAGGACGGATACACCCATGGGGTGCGCAGGAAGGAAGTGATATCCTCCTCGCAATCGGAAAGGAAAAAGATACTGCCGGCCCACGTAGGAAGCCCAGGAATTGTGTGTAAGCACAAGAATGCGAAAAACCGGTAAATCCGTGACAGGAGATTACCTCCTTCCCTTGTGTAGGAAGGAAAGGACGAAAAAGGGGGGACCCTTCGAACGGAGGGCTATACAGGAGGATAATGCATGGGTGCACAAATACTGGAATAAAAACTCCTGAAAATGAACAGGCACAAGGGCCGAAGGACGCACAAAAGTGCTCACTACACCTCGAAAATGGAGCACCTTTCAGGAAAGTGAGTAACCCCCCCCCCCCCCTGTGCGAGGCGAGGGGTGAAGAGTGACCCCCCATGCGGAGGGTCAGGGAGAGACCAGGCGAACCAGCAAGAGCAAGAACCCCGAAAAACCCCGGTCAGAAAAGACCAAGGGGCAGGTGCAAATCCCCAGAAGGAAGGCATGAAAGCCGTATAATGGAAGAGGATAATAAGAACACCCAAAGGGTGAAGGCACTGAAGAGGAGAAGATGCCTCTTCTCCACCCTACCATCAGAGTCGAGTGGGAGCACAGTCCGATAAAAAAGAGAAGTCCGGGAACCACTGCAACGGAGTCCCTATCCAGAGGGAAAGCAAAGCACCCTAGCACCGACCCAGAGCGGAGTGGTCCAGAAAGGTCCCCTCCACTCCGGGGCGGAAACCGCTCAGGAGCGGAATGGAGGAGGAAGGGCCCTCGCCGCCCCGGAGCAGAAAAGGAAGCTGCGCACCAGAGCGGAGAGCGTTGCACGCTGCAGGAGCGGCCCAGGAGGCCGAGGGAGGCAATGGAGCGTGATGGTGCCAGTAGGAAGATGAATGACCTAGCCTAGGGAGGCAAGGGAGCGAGACTGAGCCAGTAGTAAGATGAATGACGGCAACGGAGGGCCCATCCAGAGGCAAGGCAAAGTCCACCGAGAACCGACCCAGAGTGGAGGGGGCCCCGAACGGCCCGCTCCGCGCTGGGGCGGAAATCCCGCTCTGGAGCAGAAAATAAGCACCGCCCCAGAGCGGAGAGCGGCATAGGACAGGTGAGGAACCGGGATGGTGTCAGGAGAAGTATGGAAGAGAACCGGCCAAGAGTGGGAATTTCCGCTCGAGGGCGGGGCAGATGTAGTGTAGTCGGATGGGAGAGGCTTGAGGCATCAGGAAGGGTGAAAGGGAAAACACCCAAGAGGTTCGTCAGAATAGACTAGCAGGACAGCTGACGTGGAAGCATCCACGGAAATAAAAAGACAGTCACCGCTCCAGAGCAGATCTCCCGCTCCAGAGCGGAGGCGCCGCACCAGGGAGAAGCGGGCGTAGGGTAACCAAACGGCAGAGGCCCGTAGGTACCAGTAAAGGTGAAAGGCCAGGAACATCCAAGAGTCCCAAAAGAATCGTCTAGCACGATAGCCGACGTGGGAGCCTCCCTGGGTAAAAACATCAGAGATGTACATCCAAGCGTCCCAACGGAATGGCCTAGCATCACAGCTGACGTGGGAGCGTCCGTGGGTAAAGAACAGAGGCAAAGCAGAGGCCCGACCGAGAGGAGGAGAGAGCCCACCCTAGGGCGGAACGGGCCCCGTGAGGCCCTAGCCCAGACGCCAGAGGCCCGTAAGAAAAACATTCCCAACGGAAGTGGAGAGGCCGAAAGGGACCCGCGCAGCAAAGCCAAAGACACCATTGAAGGACGTCAGGCAGATTGCAGTAAGAAAGGGAGCGGTCTTATAAGAGAATGTGTCGAGTCATAGGACCGACCAGGAGCGGGAGTCATCCACGCACCAGGGCGGAGCGAGCTGAGTACAGCCCGTCCGAGAGACCTGCGGCACCGGGGATGGAAGGAAAAAGACATCCCAAGGGATTGGTGAGCACAATGGAGGTGAAGACAGTGTCTCAGGAACCTCAAGGTATTGGGGAGCCCAATGTAGGGAAGACTGCGCCCGAGGAACCGCAAGGTATGAGCGAGGTCAAAGTAGGTGAAGACGGTGTCTCAGGAACTCAAGGCAGTGGTGAGCGCAAAGTAGGGGAAGACCGTGTCGCAGGAGCCTCAAGGGACAGGACAGCGCAAAGGAGGTTAAGACCGCGCCTCAGGAACCTCAAGGTATTGGCGAGGTCCAGATAGGTGAAGACTGCGGCCCAGGAACGCAAGGTATTGGTGAGTACAATGGAGGGTAAGACTGTGGCGCAGGAGCTGGAAGCAGACGAAAACTGGTGCCCTGCAAGAAGGTTTAGTAAAACCGGAGATAGGCAAGCAAGAGCAACCCGAGGAGGCAATAGTGTCGAACAACCAAAACGCAAGGGCGAAGCACAGGAGGAATGGGAGGAGGACGCTCCAAGCCTCCCGCCATCAGTGCAAGCATCCCGTGCAGGGAGGCAAACCGTGCAGCGTTAGCCACCTCAGCCCTAACCTGGGCCTCCTGGATGGCCCGAAGAGGAAGGACCCATCCAGGGTCTGCGGGCGGTGACGAGGAAGAGGAAGAGATGGGCCGGCGACGGTTCCTACGGCTGGGCGACCGACGAGGCGACGGAGTATAGGAGAAAGACGCCCGTGGCGAGGCCTCAACCACTACGGCATCGTACACTTCATCGCTCCCTCCACTCAGTTCCACGAGGTCACAGGCAGCCCCCACCTGACCAGACCCGAAAACCGCCACCCTGGCGCCTTGCACTGCCAGAGGGACGGGTCCACTAGTCCGAGCAGAAGGCAGGCCACACGGAATGTCAGACCCGACAAAGCCAGGAGAATCCGGGAGACCATCGCGGACAAGAAGAGGAGAGGCCGAAGCAAACAGAGCCCCCGCCGTCTTAGGAGGTGGAGTAGGCGGTAACGGTGGTAGAAGAGCCAACGGCAACGATGGCGGAGGAGCCGACGGTAGATGTCCGGCGGCCCCAATCTCCCCGAGCAGCCCATGGGCGGGACGATGACCAGGGGAGAAGGCCGAAACACCAGCAGGAACACGGACCGGGGGAAGCATCGCCATCTTAGGGCGAAAAGCCGGCGAGCCCAGAGACGTGTGGTCGGAAGCTGCAGGGCAGCGGGATGTCGAAGACTTCCGGCGACGTGGAGAAGCCGAGTGGTGCCGCATTGACCCCGCTGTGTCCGCCGATAACGGAGACACACCAGACTGAGGGACCTGCGAAGCGGTGACCACAGGGCGCGGAGACACCAGAGGAAGGTTCAGCAAGGGGCGAACCCCTCCGTCCATGAAGCGGGGGACCCGGTGTAAATGGGCCTGAACAGACCGAGCCACGCCCGACCATGCAGCGGGGAGGTCGACTTGTGCCGTCTCGGCATCCGGTGAAGTAGGGCGAGACCCAATCGTCATAAAGTGGACGAGACACGGGCCACCCCATCTGGGGGTGAAGCTATCACGGCAGTAGCACGCAGCAAGGGCGGGGCACCCAGTATGCCCAGCTCCCATAGCCGGACGGGCACACCCAAGGCGCGCGCAGGCAGGGAGCGACATCCGCACAGTAAGCGAAGGGAGAAATGACAGAAGACCCAGACGAAGCGCAGAGAAAGAGGATGCAGAAATTGAAGGAAGGTATGACAGTATGCGCAAAAAACACACAAAAGATACCAGGCATTATGATAGGTACATAAAAGTAATAACCCACCCCCCCCATGTGGAGAAGGACGGAGACGGACCCCCCCATGCGGGGGGGCCAAGCATACATCATAAGCAGCAACAGTCTGAAGAACCCCAAAAACCCAGGTCAGAAAAGACCAAGGTGCAGGTTCAAACACCCTGAAATAAAGCATGACAGCCATATAAGAACCGAAAAGGGTACCTGAGGGTGAAGGGATCGAAGAGGAGATGGCAGGCCAAGGGACCCAGCAGTGCAGAGCGGGAACACAGCCTGATGTAAAGGAGAAGGTTATGAGACACAGTAACCGACAAACCCCAAGTACAAACAATGCAATATTGGCCAAAAAATAGTGCCAGGGCCGAGAGGGCAAGTCCGCTCTAGAGCGGGAAAGTCCGCTCCAGAGCGGAGCAGACAGACCCGCTCCAGAGCGGACTACACCCTCCCGCTCCAGAGCGGGGGCATGCATGCAGGACAATGGCAGTCCAGGCAAAGGAGAAAGGCAAGCGCACAGCGAACAAGAGAGCCAGGGCATCAGAAGGCAAGGCCTAGGACCGACCTGGAGCAGGACTGGCGTCCGCTCCAGAGCGGAACAATCGGAGAGTAGAACCAGGTGAAAACAGGAGGGCTAGGGCAGCAGGAGGGAAGGCCTAGGACCGACCAGGAGCGGGACTGGTGTCCGCCCCAGAGCGGAACAGGTGGAGGAGAGACCCAGTGTAGAAGCCAAAGTGAAGAAGGAGCCCAAGGGGGCCCTGTCCAGAGCGGAATAGACATCGCTGCAGAGCGGAGATGCTTGCACCAGAGCGGAGATGTCCGCTCCAGAGCGGATTTGTCCGCCCTCGAGCGGAAAGGGAGATGGAGGTAAATACCAACCAAAAGGCTCAACCCAAGTGCACAGCAGGACAGCTGGCAGGGGAGCTTGCATGAGCAAAAATAAAACAGTGCGATGCAGAGGACCGACCTAGAGACGGATAGAACCATCCTAGGGCGGAGCGGGTCCAGAGTGACCCGACCACAGCAGCCAAAAAAGAGAACATGTCGGAAGCAAAGGACCGACCAGGAGCGGGATTTGTCCACGCTGCAGGGCGGAGCGGGCGCGGAGCCCGTCCCAGAGACCCGCGTCACCAAAAAGGGTGGAAGGGACGACAGTTCAAGGCACCGTAGAGCCCAAAGGAGGGGAAGACCGGGCCGCGGGGACCTCAATGTATGAGGGAGTTCAAGTAAGAGGAAGACTGTGTCTCAAGAACTCAAGGCCTAGGGGAGCGCAAACAAAATAAGGGAGAGACAGCGCGGGAGCGAGCGTCAGACGAAAAAAGGGTGCCCCACAGAAGGTTTAGAAAACCAAAGCGTCATACCCCTGCGAGCCTAAGGTGGTTTAGTAAAACCATAGAACGGCAAGCAAGAGCGACGAGGCAACATTGACGGTCTACCAAAAGTCCCTTCTCCCCCTTCCAAAAAGTTAGGCTAGGAACATGAGGCCTAGCCCTGGTGCCCCCCTCCAACTAAAAGTTAGGCTATTAACAGGGGGCCTAGCCTTGGTTGAGTGGCAGATAAAAACAAAAACACAGGGCACACTCCAATGCGAAACATTCATGTGAAGGTAAGCAAAACATAAGGCCAAAATAACCTGTCAAGGCAAGGGGGGCTATGCCCCCTTCATCACAAACGAAAGTGCACAAGTTAGCCTAACTTTTCGCAAAAACCACGCAATGAAAGCAGAAAAGAAGCACAAAGCGTAATAGAACCTACCAGGTAAACAAAACTAAGCCACCGCAAGTGAAAATGATGATAAAAACAGGCAATGGCCTAACGAATAACACTCGCCGAAGGGCGACGCATGCGCAGAAGCGTGACCAACCAGTTTCGACGCCATACTCAAAGTAACACACCTAAGAGCCCATTTGAAGCGTGCCTACATCACAGATCATCTGTCTAATAACCTTAGGTACCATAAATAAGGCCCACAACTCACCCAAAGGGTAGGCGACAGGAGTGGAAGCACAAAAATCGGGCGCATAGAAAACAGCGAGTGTGAAGGCTTGAGTAGCGCGAAAAGGAATGCCCAATGAACCCTGTCGGGTAGTGGGGTGGATCCGTGAAGACGGCTGAAGGAGCCAGATAGGATGGCCTAAAATCCTGTAATTTTCTCTTCTTTCTCATCAATATTTTCTTATTTTCCTTTTCAAATAGTGGCCTCCAAAGTATGTACAACATACCTAGTAGAGAGAGTAAGGTGCTACTCTAGATGTTATCGTTTTATCGCGCTAGTGATTTCGATAATTGCCCGCTCTAGAGCGGAGCAAAATTATACGATAAGTATATAGCTCTACGTTGGAACGTAGAGGCTACTACTAAATTAATTGCTTCACAGCTAAAACTACTTACAACAACACTGTTGTTTGTACTATCATTGTACTAGCACAATTTCCTGCACTGAATAGTACAGAGAAATTTTTTCATATCACAATACCCATAACTAGTATCACAGCTCTTATACTCCGGCGGGATCAAGGGTGTCCTATGTTACACTGCCTGCAACCCCCCCCCCCCCCTTTTCCTTGAAATTAAACAAAAAGTGACTTAAGGGCCACCTAGACCCTTTGCCTTAAAGCTATACATGGCAAGGAAGGTTTGTCTAGAGCTACTGACAGGTATCGAGTCAAAAACGTATGATTAGAGGCCCACAAATGTGTGGACGTAATATCTTCCACAGAAAAATTCTTAAGGAAACGCAAAGAGGCTGCCCATTTGCGTAAATCGTGGGCCCTACCCACAACGCCGGGATTACTCTCTTTAATGACCTCGACCAAAAGAGAAGCCAATCTACGTTTCAGCAAGCGCTTACCCGTACTTGCTACCCATAAAGCACCCTGGGGGTTTAGAGGAGCTACTCTCAAATATTTGGTTAGAGCCTGCACTGGACATAAATTATGGTGCACCTTTCCCCTTTTCAACGCCGGCACCGTGAACTCTGAAAACACGTGTTCATTGTGCTCATTCTTGGCTATGAACCCCGGGGAAGGTGCAATGTGAATACACTCATTAAGCCTACCAAACCTGAGGCAATTAGGTGTGTTGCTCATCGCCGCCAGCTCAGACACTCTGTTCCCGGTGGCCAAAGCCAAAAGGAATACTGCCTTTTTTAATAGTAATGTAAAATCTGCAGTATTTTGGTACAGACGGGAATGAAGTAACGACAATGCTTTGTCCAGAGACCAAGTAGGCATGAGCTGATGGGGAGGTGGACGGAGTTTAAAACATGCCCTCATAAAACCTGTTTCCTCCGCGACTGGTATGGTGAGACCGGTAAGGTCCCAAAATTTCATCCTAATCGCTGTTAAGTGATTTTTTAACGTACCACAGATAAACGTTTCTGTTCGAACAGATAATTTAAATAATTAAAAACTAAAGCCACTGAGGGCACAGTTTGTTCTGTCCTAAGGATCCAAGAAGTAAAGGCTTGCCAATGTGACTGATACTGTCGTTTTGTAGACTGAGTATATTGATTCATGAATTTATTGGTCACGTCTCTACCATATGGTGCTAGCCACTTGGCCTCCTGAATGTCCATAATGCAAAAGTCAGCGAGGTCGCTAGGTTGCCAATCGTGTCTAAGTGGAAAAACCCGACCGGGAGCGACACCGGGTGCGGGCACCACGTTTTCAATTGCTGGTACCACAACTGCGCCGGCCACAGGGCCGCGATTATCGAGACTAAGCCCCGATAATCTCGTAGTTTGTTTACTACATGGCACATTAGAGACGCGTCTGGCGGCGGAAACAGATAGATGGAACTCCACCTGTTCCAGTCTGTCACCAGGGCGTCTGGCCCCCCTGCCGGCGTTATCGTCCGGCGGGTGAGGTACATTGGGAGTTTGTGAGTCTCCTCGGACGCGAACAGATCCACTTGTGGATGGTAAAGCTCTGCAATAATTTGGTTGAAAATGGGTTGCTTGAGCGCCCATTCTACTGTTGTGCTTTGTCTCCGAGACAGAGCGTCTGCCCAGACGTTTGCTACGCCTGGGAGATAGGATGCGTGAAGATGAATGTCCAGCCTGTTGGCTAGAATAAAAATCTCTTCTGACACGATTAGCAACTTCCGAGATCTCGTTGACCCTTGTTTCTGAATACAGTGAACCGCATTCAGATTGTCCATTCTGAAGGCCACCGACTTGCCCCGTAAAGTAGAGCCGTGAGCCTGAAGGAAATATAAGGGGACTAGTAATTCTTTGACATTGATGTGGGAGATTTCGAAATGGGACCAAAGCCCTTGACCCTGGTGCCCTTGGTTCGACTGAAAACCCCACCCTATCGTTCCTGACGCATCCGTGTCTACCCATACCGTCGGCGGAGGAGAGGTCCATGACATTACTGAGTGCAACATTTCCCTCTTCGCCCAGACCGCTAGTAAGTTGTGGATTAATTTTGGTATGGGCCATAATTTTTCCGCCGGTAATAGTGGAAAATATTTGTTGCCCTCCAATATTAAACGCTTTACTTTCAACCGGCCCAACATTACAGTTAGTTGGATCCAGTTGAGAGAGCCGACCAGAGACTCCCAGATTCTCCGTGTCGTAGTCAGACTGTGAAGGAACAGGAACAGTTTCCTGCGAAATCTGTTTCGATTGTCCACACTCTGACTCAGAGTGAGAGCAGCTGTGTCCCAAACCAGCCCTATCCACTGAACTACTCGTGAGGGAACAAGGTTTGACTTTACCAGATTTACCTTGAACCCTAGAGTTTTGACATGTTTTAATGTTATGTTGACATGATTTATGCATACTTGCTCAGTCTCTGCCACCACTAGCCAGTCGTCTAGGTACCACAAAATCCTGATCCCTTGTTTTAACAATGGCATCAGGGCTTGCCGGACTAATTTTGTGAATAAGCGAGGTGCCAGGTTTAACCCGAATGGCATCCTCTGAAAAACATAAGTTTGATGCCTGATCCGTAAGGCCAGAAATCTTTGAAATCTTTTGTTTACCGAGACGTGCCAATAAGCGTCTGTCAGGTCTAAGGAACACATCCATCCTCCCGGCGGAAGTGTTAGCCTGATTTGGTGTACAGTTAACATCCCGAATGACTCGTTGTGAATGTGAAGGTTCAGATACGACAGGTCTACGACGGGTCTCATCTGAACACTGCCCCTTTTGGGTACCAAAAATAGCTTGGATGTGAAGACTGGGTAATTTTGAGGGACCGGGATGATGACATTCTTGGCTATCATTTCCTTGACCAGTGACTCCACCTCTAATGAAACTAGATTCGCCGTAGTCGGCTGACGTAAACGAGGTCGCCGGAGCCACTGCCAAGTGATGCCTTTGCGTGCCACCATCCTTGCCCAAGTGTTTAACGGCCATGCTTGGCGACACGTTCGGAACGACCCAGTTAGCAGACAAGGGTTCGCCGGCTGTACTACCCTTGGATCCACCCGCCTTGAAACCGGCCCCGGGAGTGAGAGAGACTTTAGTTTTTTGATGGTGGTGGAGGTGGTGGTGGTGGACGCTTAGCCGGCTGGCCGGCGTTGGCAGAAGACGAGCTCTGACCTGGTTTGTTATAGCCTCGTCCTTTCTGACCTGTAAACTTACCCTGTCTATACCTGTACTGACCTTGGGGGGAGGAGGATGCAGGTAGATGAAAGGGCTTAGATCCCCCCGGCTGTGCTTTTGCGACTGGCTTGGGTTTGGGGAAGTTAAAGGCAGGTTTCTTAGAAGGGGCGGGACTATGTTTAAAGGCTTGAGCCATATTAAACACAGTTCTCCACACATCAGGGGACATTAAAGAGGGAGTGAGCACTGGTGACATGACCACCTGATTCGCAATTAGATCAGGAAGTTTTCGTACCAAGGACATTCTGAGATCTTGTCTCGCCCGGACCGCCTCAAGCAAGGCTGTGCGGATGTCACCCAACGACTGAATCGACGTCTGAAGGAGCAATCACCGAGATAGTTCAACCGACCTTCTGGCATCCGCATCTGCGATTGCCTGAGTGGATCGGAGCATTGATTTTGCCACCTGGTGCGTCACAATGTACTGAGAGAAAAGTCTAAACGCTTTCCCTTGTAGCCTAAATTCCCGGTCTAGGTGAGTTGGGGTAGGAGTAGTGAAAGGGTCCTTGAGTTCACATAGATTGATTTTAGGGGCAGCTAAGAAAGCAAACAAAGCCGAAGGGACTCCGCCGGCAGAACACACTGGCATAGAGAACCAAGAATGACTATCGTGAGGAATTTGGTGGGAAGATTTTGAGGTGAAGGTGGTCGCAAAGTTCTGAGCCTCCGTCTCCCATTCCACCCAAGGTCCCGGGCCCAACTCCCCCACCTTCAACACTGGATTAGCGGCTGAGTCTGTGACAGTTTGCAAATCTAGTTCTGGAGTGAGAGCTGACAGAGTTTTTATGTCATTAAAACCATCGTGCTTGGACCAGTCAGAAAACAGTTTTGAAGCTGAGGCAGGGGGCAGGGCAGGTGTAGCAGTATATACAAAATAGTCCTGGTGATAATAGTTAGGAATGGCCTTAACATTAACATCTAGTACATTACCCAAAGAATCCAAGGCTCGTAACTTTTTAGATTTATTGCCTTGGATTACCCACTCTCGTGGCACTGGAAGTTCCCCTGACAAGGTGGGTTGAGCGATCTCTGGTTTAGTGGGGATCAATTGTACCCATGATTCGTCTGGACCGTATAAAAGGGGCATTGCTACCTTCTTTATTGGTGCTTTGTCTAACGGGGGTGGATTCACGTCCGTTATAACCCTTACACTAGAAGTGGTGAGTGCCACCGAAGCAGGCCTAGTGACCACAGATGGTGATATAGAGGGAGGGTGAGGAATCTTAGTCAAAGCAATAGAAGTCATCAGAGGCCGAACATTGGAACCTGTCATGGAAGCTCCCAGGTCCACTGTAGGAGTCTCCGGCTGTTGGCCAAATTTTTTAGTTAGAGCATTAACCAGTAAACCATCTATTTCTTCTGCCGTGACATATTTGGTTGATGACGAACTCAGAGGTGAATCATTCCGATCCTGTGCGTCGTCTAACACTGAACCCGACTCTTGCACTTCCATGTCCGAGATTATTAATACCTCGTCTTTGTCATCTGGCTCCCCGTGAGAGGATTCCGCCGAAGCCGGAGTCCCGTCGCGTTGCCAAGACAAGTCGGGAATGGATGATGGGATCGCCGCGTCCCGGTGGACATCAGCCACTGTTTGTTTATCTTGAGCCAGACGTGGGCCTTCAGTCCCTGGTCGAGAAAAATGCCATACACCTAGGCCTTGGCCTGCACTCCCTTGGGAGTCCGATACACTCTCAATAGGACAATCACTGTCCACCGAACTCTCCAATTCTAAGGTTAGAATACTAATTGGCAAACTATCTTTGGTTGCTGACACTACACTAGCCTCATCCGATTGAATACTAGCTTTGTCGGGGGTAGAGGTATGATGAGAGGCACTAGACTCCGGTGAACGCCGGGAGGCCTTTCGATCATGTGAGTCTCTTCTAGAAGATTTGTGGCTCCGGTGCGACCTAGAACTGCCCTTGGATTTTGACGATTTCTCGCTATAACCACTGGTGGACCCCTCTGTCTTGCTCTTCTTACTCGCCGGCGAAGACGAGAGACGAGGCGGCTGCTGCCGAAGAGGGGACCTGGACCTGGACCGCGACCGTGACGCTGCCACCGGGGGCGTAGGTTCTCGCTGTCTCTTAGATGTGCCTGGGGCTGGAGAAAGTGTAAGACCCTGTCCAGTCTCTGCCGAGCTTCATGCAGTTACTCTAGAGGGACGTTTAATGGGGGGGTGCTCAATTAGTAACTTATCCCAAAGAGGTACGTTATCGCATTGAAGTGACTTATGAGCCACGGTAGTAGTATAAGTGGTCATCTGCTGCCTGACCTCCCGTAAAGCGACCGCTGCGGTCTTATCATTGTCTTGAAGCACTTTATGGCTTAATTGAGAGCAAAAGGTACAGTTCCTCATAACCCACAGACCCCTTGAGCGGTCGAGACATTTAACACATTTAATGCAAAGGGTGTGTGCAAAAATAGGGATACCTGAACAGGTGGGCGTAATGCACAAAGCAAAGACAGGGGCAAAGGTAGCCATGACAGAGACTGGTGGGAAACTTACTCCAGGTTCTGTATAGACCCGCCGGGACCCAGCTCTGCAAAAAAAGAAAATTTCCAGGAATTAATGCTCATAAGGTTAACCCAACATGTTCGCACACAAGTGTTAAATAACCCGCCGGGTAACGAGACGCAATACTCAACGACTACAGCTCGCTACGCGGTGGGGTTCCTAAGTAAAAGATTTCAGAATATCTTAACTTGTCCAAAAGATTTATGAATACCCTCTGACATAATATAAAGACCAGCATGGCGTTTATAACTGATTTAGTCTTTCCGGTGGTGTTTGTGTCAAGATTCAATTTTGGAGAAAAAAATAAAATAAAACGACGCCGGCCCCCGAATTATCTTGCAGATAAAAAAAACGGGAAGCCTGACAAATATACGAGATCTGACTTCTCCCGAAGTGTCTTTTAGATCGCCGTATTGTTGAAGGCGGCGATACAAAACGTATCCCTCAATTGTCTGGTTAACTAACTGAATTGTAAATTTGTTATTCCCACCCTTCCAAGGAGCACCCGCCGGGTGTGAATATAAGTTTAAAAAACGTTAACCCCAATTGTGCCCTAAATCGCCGTATGTTGAAGGCGGCGATACACAATGCATCCCTCAATTGTCTGGTCAACTAAACTGAATTTTGCAAATTCGTTCATCCCACCCTTCCAGGTTGCACCCGCCGGGTGTGATTTTAAGTTTTATAAAGTTAACCCCAATTGTTCCTATCCCCGCTTCTTTGTAAAAGATTGCCGGGGAGGGAAAACAAACAACAACAGCTTAGTTTTGTATTGGCTTTGCAAAACCGGGAAAAACTACAAACAACACATGTCCGTATGAACACTGTTAGATGGGTACAGCCATCCCGCCAGGATTCATAAGGAGCCTGAAACAGGCACCACAGAGACGCAGTCCTGGAGAGCCACAGACACCCACTCGCCGGGGAAACAAGCCTGTTTTTAAAACCACGCGTGGCCAAAACTCGGCAACCAGCCGGGTTTTTCACGGTGTAACCGAGAAAAACCCGCCGGAAGTAACCCACCCCGTCCAGATACCATCTGAACGTAACACAGGACCGAGGCGATAGCCAAAACACAACTAACGCCGGGCCCAAAATAGTCCGTGGAAATAGCCAATACACAACTAACCCAGGACACATAAATAGTCCGTGGAATTAGCCAATACACAACTAAACCAGGACACACATGACACAGTAGTACATATTTATAAAATAAATCAATAACACTTGTACATGTGGCAAAGCTACGAGAGGCTGGCTAGGCCTAGGCAGACGGAAAAAGTAACATGTCGGAATATAAACAAAAAGCACTGAATTATATCACAACAGGAACCACCGCCAACACACCACTGTAGCAAACACCTCCGGCCAAGGGAAGACTGACTCGGGACCCAGAAAAAACTTCACTAAGTGAAGAAAAATACGCTGGGAACGTCAGCAAAAATAAGCTACCTCATCAGAAAGATAAAAGGAAGCAATAATAATGCGTAATGAAAGCCGCCTGCATCACAAAGCTAGCTAACTGTGAAAAAGTTCACAAGTCCACAACAGGACCACGAGGGTACACCCGAAATAGATGCCCCAAACACACGACCTAAAATACACTGCACTGCGGGCAACTAGCCCAGGACACTCCTGCTACGCATATCCTAACCTTACTCAATACATCCCGGAGTAAACAAATGAGAAAAAACTCACTAGGGATGCAACAAATGCGGAACCAGCGGAGCGTGGGGAGACACGTCCGGGCAGGCTGAGCGCAGAGCAGAGAAGGAAGAATGACACCTGAGTCAGCGTCTGGTCAAAGATCCACACAAGTACATCCACGGTATTATGGAAAGCTTATTGAATAGTTATTCTTATTTTGTTTTTGTTTTTATTTTTTACAAAGTTTTTTCGTAGTGAGAACCCAATTCATAATGACTGAAGCCATGAGTGAGGTCGCGTGCGCTCATGATGAAGGCTCCTCAATTTTTTATGCTCTGCGCGGTAGATTCAAACTACGGCGGATGAGTGTTTGAAGAGGATGCCTTATGTAATAGGCATGTTCGTCAATGATGGAGGGGCCACTAATAAATATTGATCTTACAAAATCAAATGTATCATAATTTTTTAGAGTTCAATCAACTTACAGGAGAGGTTTCTTGAATTTAACCTACAGTAGTACTATTTTATTATCCTATCTATTATGGAATTGGGTGAATTTGTTTTCCTATTTTTTCGACTTTGACAACATGCTGTGCACGAAAGGGGAGGAGTGAAAAAACATGTTGAATGCAGTTTATAGAACTTTCCAAGCACTTCCAATTGGTATATTCATATACCAATTGGAAGTGCTTGGAAAGTTCTATAAACTGCATTCAACATGTTTTTTCACTCCTCCCCTTTCGTGCACAGCACATACGATAATCATTCATGAATGATTATCGTATGACCAATAGTTTCAAAGTCTATCGATCTCAAAGGTCATTAACTTATAATTTCCGTAAACGTCTCCCAAACTTGGCTGATTAGGAGCGAAAGAGTGACGTATGACTACTCTTCATTACCTCATACTCAACTGCCGCGTGGTGTTAATGCATAGCGTTTGCTGCCTCAGTGGGGCTGCTAGATATTGCAATACAGAAGTAGCATATAGCATAAAATTAACAAATGATTTATTTTTCTAAGTGTAGTTTTTTACATATATCGAGCGGCGAAGCGCGACTGGTATCTGGCACATGTTTGAAATAAGCTAAATTTGTATATACAGTATAATGTAATATTTATAAGCGGATTTCAGCTGAAATACTTCGAGGCTATGAAGAGGAAAGTTGAATGGTAATTTTTCTCTATACAGTATAACGTCATTCTTCATGGGTAACCATGATTACCCTGATTTTTAGAGGTTGCCCCCTTAAACACTTGACTCACCTTTTCCACTTCCTGCTTACCCATTTATTTACTCATCACCTGGTTTCTTACTAGTGTCTCTTACCTTCTCAGCATAGCGAGCATACTTGCCCTCCTCGGACACATAATCGGTGGCACAGCGTTGAAGGTGGGCGCGCAGATACTTCCTGACACCCTTGTCCGTCGGGGGTATCACAGAGCAGAAAAGTGTCAGTAGGGACCAGTGGCGCAGGTTTACACGGGAGTTGGGGTCTGTGTGGTGCAAGCAGAAGATAAATTATCTAGAAATTAAATCAGAGCAGGTATATGACTTTATAACTACAGTAATTAAAACTAATATTAATTTATTAATTCAAACTGGCTTATGCCACAACACTGGTAAAGTTCCAGGTTATAACTCTATCCTAATTAGCTCTCTGTATGATTGATCGACTTGCATCAGCCATGAGAAACCTGGTCTTCCCAGAAGTCTCCTCCACTCAGGATTATCACCCACCAAAACCACCATGTGAGCAGTCAGTTTAACCCTTATTGCACGGGGGTTTGAACCTGATGATGGGCTGGTCTATCAGAGTGAGAGCTAAGCATTCTCTGACATACCCATAGCTTACTCTGACTGTTCCTTTTGCTTATATATTTTCTAGATCTCAAGTGGCGGCGTCTCTTCCGTGGATTGACCTCTCTACTGCCAAACTAGAGGTTGGCAGACTAGGAGCCAAAGCGTCACATTTTTTCCTTTGCCCCTCAACTTTCCCTTCATAATTGTTAAGGGTCACAGGGCTCTGGGTGGGGTTTTGGTGTCCCGGGCATTTTCGCACCCTCCTAAGCCCCTCGCCTCAGAGCGGCTTCGGTCACCTGGGCTTTCTTAATGATAAAGCTGGGACGGTTCTGTGGAGGCGCTTGGTTATGGCCTTGGCCTTGCTCGGGACCTTGGGGCTGCTTGGTCAGACAGCCTGGGGAACAATAACAACCTTTCCGCCACTGTTGACCCGGATGAAAAATTGGTTGGACTTTATGGAGGTCAGCTGTGCGTGATTGGTTAACTAGTAAATTGCGATAGACATGTTTCTGACAGGTCTGCCAGTGCAGCTGGTTTACGCTCGATTAAGAAAGAATTTGTTATATTTTCAATATAAAGCAATATTACTGCATCATATGTGCAGATTTTACTTGTATAATAAACATGTGAACATTGAAGAGCCAGAAAATAGGTGCAAAGAGCACATATCCAGTGAAAAAACATATTATTGTGACAGGAGGGTGACGGGTGCATACGAGGCAGAGCGACATAGGTCTGCTCTCTCTGAGTTTCTCAAAATACTGACGGCTCCAGTGGTTGTCTCGTGCATGTATGAGGGAGGGGGGAGGTAGGGGAGGTGTAAAGGAGGGTGACTGAATGTATTTGAGGTGGGTGGGAGGAAGTATATTGAGTGGGTGAGGGAAAAGTAAAATAAAGGAGGAGGAGGTAAGTTGGGGAGAAAGGGGAGTACAAAGTACAAAGGAGTACAAAGGAAATCAAGCAACAACAGATCTAGTGACCCTTCTAGGTTGCTTGTCCTCCAAAACACTGAGGATCAAGTGTCCAAACAGTGGTTTAGAGTGGGTAAGGGAACATTGGAAAGGGAATTACTGCCCTGGAACTAATGTCCGTGGCAGGATTAGGAAGTTAGTAGGGGACAGATGGGTTAGTAACTGAGGGGGGGATAAAATAAAGTTATTCATTTACAAACGCAGTCAGTCGCGGGTTTGATGCGAGATATTTGTCTAGGCGGAGTTTAAATGAATCAACGGTGATGCAGTCTATAACGTTTCGGGGAAGCCCATTCCACAAGTTGACAACTCGATTGAAGAAGAAATTCTTAGATTCGTGTGAGTTAAAAGATTTACCAATAATTTTGCAACCGTTTCCCCGCGTGTAATTAGATTGGTCGATAGTGAAGTACTTACTACAGTTCATATTGTCGATGCCTTTGATGATTTTGAACACTTGAATTAAGTCACCTCTTAATCTGCGCTGGGTTAAAGGAAATAGATTTAATTCACTAAGACGCTCTTCGTATGGTTTGTTCTTTAGGCTAGGTATCATTTTGGTAACTCTACGTTGAACTCGTTCTAGCTTGTTTATATCTTTTTGGTAATAAGGGCACCAGGATTGAACGCAGTATTCCAGAAGAGGGCGGACTAATGAATTGTAAAGGGTTAGGATAACTTCTTTGGATTTATGCTCAAATGACCTGCCTATAAAGCCAATTATTTTGTTTGCCTTCTTAACAACTTCTGAACATTGTTGACTCGGTTTTAGGTTACTCGATATTGTTACTCCCAGATCGGTTTCTCTGTTTACATTCTTAAGCTGAGTGCCATTCATCGAATAGTTTGCTTTCTCATTTAGGTATCCGATATGTAGTACTTTACATTTATCCGCATTGAAACTCATTTGCCAAATTTGGGCCCAACATGACAATTTAGCTAGATTGTGTTGCATATCGTCAACTTGTTCTTTTGAGAGTACGCTATTTGCAATTTTTGTATCGTCAGCAAATTTTGAGATTGTACAGGTGAGACCCTCATCTATGTCGTTGATGTAAATTAGAAAGAGAATTGGTCCTAGTACCGATCCCTGGGGTACCCCGCTACTTACATTGGTCCATTTTGATGCCTTACCGTTTATGACTACTCTTTGCTTTCTGTCGCTGAGCCAATTTTCTATCCATTTCAACACACCGTCTTGTATTCCATGCGCTTTTAGTTTTAGCAGTAAACGTTTGTGGGGAACTTTGTCAAAGGCCTTTTGAAAATCAAGGTATATAATATCTACAGCTTTACTCTCATCGTAGAGGTTGAGGATATCGTGGAAGAAGTCTAAGAGGTTTGTTAAACAGGAACGTTTTTTACGAAAGCCGTGTTGAGTATCTTTAAGTATGTTATTTTCCTCTAAGTGATTTACGAGTCTGTCTCGTATGACCGTTTCTAGCATTTTACATACAACTGAGGTTAAGCTAATTGGACGATAGTTACTGGGTAGGGATTTGCTGCCTTTTTTGAATATCGGTGTTACGTTGGCTAGCTTCCACTGATCGGGCATAGTTCCAGACTGCAAGGATTTATTGAATAGTAATGTCAGTGGTTTAGAGAGCTCATCCTTAGCTTCCTTTAGAACTCTAGGCGAGATTGTATCAGGTCCAGGCGTTTTATTTACCTTGAGTTTATCTAAACAATTCAATACATCTCTCTCTGTAACGGTGATATTGCTTAGAACATCTGAATTATCAATCTGAATCGGCGATGGTGTAGGGATATCACTGAGGTCTTCTGTTGTAAAAACTGATGCAAAGAAGGTATTGAGGGCATTACTCATTTGTTCTTCGTCTTTGGTGTATTCTCCATTTTCATCGACTAACGGTCCAACAGTTGAAGTAACGACTTTTTTCTTTCTGATATAACTATAGAATTCTTTCGGGTTTGTTTTACTTTGATTCGCAATATGTAACTCTAAGGTCTTTTTACTTTGCTTAATTAACTTTTTGGCTTTGCGTCGTAGCTCTACAAATTTCAGCCGTTCTTCGTCATTTTGTGAGGATTTTAATCTATCATTAGCAAATTTTTTAGCAAGCAGGCAGTTTGAAATATCTTTATTCCACCATTTGGGCTTATTATTATGGCCTGGACGCCGAGTTTTCGATGGTATGCAGTCTTGCACTGCTTTTAGGTAAGTGGCTTCGAATAACTTCCAAGATGTATTTATGTCGTTATTGTGAATTAAAAAGCTCCAGTCAGTTTCTTTAACCATAGCTCTAAGTTTATGGAAGTTTGCTTTCTTGAAATTAGGGACTTTTTCGATGCTACTATTTGGTTCGTTACTAGTAAACTTTAAAGTGAAAGTTATCGTACGATGGTCGCTGTTACTGAATTCATCACCAACATTCAAATTCTCTATTAATTCTTCTTTGTTGCAAGTACAATGTCAAGAACGTTATTACCACGGGTCGGCGTTCCAACAAATTGATAAAGCGAACTCTCTTGTAAGTTCGTATACAAGTCATGTCCGGAGTGTGAAGTAAGAGTATCGCCCCACTTGGTCACAGGTAAATTAAAGTCACCAAAAATTACGGTATCTTGTGAGTTACTTACATCTGCAATTTGTTCGTAAATTTCTCGGTCAGTTTGCACTGATTGAGCTGGAGGTCTGTATATTAATGCAAGTATTATTTTGGTACCTTTATTATTCTTTATTAGCACAAAAGATGCGTCGACGTTCACAATTTGAGGTTTTGACAAGAGGGTAGGGTTAAGACTTTCTTTGATATAAAGTAAAACGCCACCTCCATTTCGATTTATTCGGCTTTTCTCAAACATTACATAACCGGGAAGTGAATACTCTGCTAAAAAGTCTCTATCTTCTGTATTGAGCCAAGATTCTGTTATGCCAATCACATCATAATTTTCTGTAAACACTAGCTCCTCTAAATCTGAAAATTTATTGCGTATGCTACGAGCGTTTGCATAGAAAACCTTTAAATTTGTTATTTTAGAACTCACGGAACGCTCTTTAATAATATTTTTGGTTCTTGTCGGATCTACATTTATGTTCATGGCTGTCCTCGGTCCTCGCTGTCTTCGGTCCTTATCGCTGGTGGTCCTCGGTTGCCTCTGTTTTTTTCTTGGATGAAATTGGATGAGGATGAAAGAGAGGAGGGGTGAGAGACACATGTAAGGGGAAGAGAGGAGGTGGTGGTAAGGAGATATGCCACTTAATCACATATTGCTTCCATTTCACCGGCACTGGTGCATTTCTTGTTGTTGTTTTGTCAGATTCCGGAAGAAACGTCGCATTCGCCAAGTAAAACATTCCAAAAAGTAACATCATAGACCTTGGGTTAAAAGAGACGAGCCATGTACCAATATACCTATGTTGACATGATCAATACACTCTATATGACTTAAATCAGTTCAGAGAATAGACACTGTTTTGATATGTGGTCATACCAGAGGTAGCCAATAATCCTGAAGAGACATTCGGTACTAAAGAAATTGATACATATTTTCAAGTCACTGTTGAGTGTATATGTCTCGCAACCATATAACAATACGTGTACAGGGTGTACAAGTGTCAAGAAGATCCGCAATTTTGTCGTTCTGTATGGATATCGACAGTATCATATACTGTACTTTTGTTGAGAGAATCCATATAGCCTATTAGCAACAATTAACTTCACGGCTCGACTCACCACTATTGATCTCAGTACCAAGACAGGTGAATGAATGAAAGAACAATTTCTCTACAGCCTATTGGGCCAGGGCCCTTACAAAGCTGGAGACAGGTGAAGGGGCTAACATGTTTTAACCCAAGGAGCGCACCATTGATGTGATTAAAAGTGCCGCGTATGCGAGAAAAAAAACTTAGATTCTGACAGAATTTGTTTTATTTACCATATAGAGCATTACTTCTGCTCCATGTGCATTTATTTTATTTATATGATGAACATATAAACAGTGAAGACCAGAAAATATGTGTAAACAGCAAATTTCTAGTGAAAAACATATATTTGTGGCAGGAGGGGATGGATGGAGGCGAAAGAGAGTGCAACATAGGTGTGCTCCCTGGGCTTGCTTGAGGCAGACTGACTTCCCAGCTATCTTCCGTGCATGTGAAGAGGAGGAGGGAGTGTGAAAGACTGTGACTCATCATATTTCGCGCAGGGAAAGGGAGGAATGACAAAAATAAGAGGAATAATAGCAAATAATTGAGGAGGGGGGAAGTAAGGGGAGAGGGAGGGGGGGTGGGACACATGTAGGGGAGAGGAAGGAGGTACAGTACTGGAGAGTGATTATACTACAGTACCTAATTACATATTGCTTCTATTTGAGTGCCTGTGGGGCGTTTTGGGGGTATATTTTCATGGGCTGTCTTCCGTGAGGCCTATCGCGTACGCTATACAGACACTTCCGTGAGGCCTATCACGCTTGCTGGGCTAATTATACTTCTACAATGAAGCTATAGGTAGTAGGGGTGGGCCCAGGGAAGTACTACCGCCAAGGTTTCGGGAGACTCAGGGAATAGCCTGAATTCCATTTTCTCTCCCAGGCCTTGGTAGCTGGATACATATCTTTCTGCCTCACACATCAGGGGTATCAGGAAAACCCTCTTTATATAACATACACATCCAACTTCACGACATTGCCCTACATTGCTATCCTCTATCCATAAAACACTACTCTTCCCACTACATATCATACATGTAAGACCATACACCTTACCCAATAAACATGGCAGTACAATTGTTAAGAGCAAACCTGGTGGTCCCTCGGATATCCACCCCCGGCAGGGTTGGGTCATTGACACAGGGCCCTCCCGGTCATCATCATGCGACTGTGTCAAGAGCATTGCAACGTCCCAAAGCTGCTCGTCGGTGCAGCTTTTTCTTTAGCAATATAAGGGGACTTCACTCTAACATCAATTCTGTACACCAATTTCTTCAAGCAGAATCCCCTACTCTCCTTTTTTTGACAGAGACTCAAGTAACATCCACATCTGACACGTCTAGATTTAATTTTCCAGGTTATCAACTGCTCCAAAATTTCAGACCTAAAGGAGGTGTATGTTGCTTCGCAAAATCTGAAATTGCCCTGGAGGAGGTTACTAGTTTCAATTGTCCCTATTTTGATTATTCTATATACAAATTAATTTCTGCTGGTAAATTTAAATACATATGTTGCATCTACCGTTCCCCAAATACTCCTCCAGAGCAAAGTCTTTTTGATTCTCTGTCCTCACAACTCAGTGTCCTCAACTTAAATGCTTCTTCTGAAATCACTGTGTTGGGTGATTTTAATGTCCATAATGTTGAATGGCTCACTCATTCAGCCAGGACTGATGATGCTGGTCTTGAATGTGAGCTATTTGCAGACTCATTTAATCTCACTCAACTAGTCAACCAACCCACCCGTGTACCAGATAATCCTAATCATAATTCCCACCTAATACTGGACTTATTTTTAACAACCAATTCAGAAAATTATGATGTTACAGTGAGGTCCCCGCTTGGATCTTCTGATCACTGTCTGATACAGGCCACCTGTCTATCACCTACCACACCTTCCCACTCTGAACCTGTTTTGGTGACTAAATGGCATTACGATAGGGCAGACTGGGAGGGTCTTCAAGGTTTCTTTATTGATATTCCCTGGACCTCTTTCTTTTCTAATGATGCACACTCCACCTTGAGCCACATACAAGATTTTGTAAAAATTGGAATGGAAACTTTTATTCCTCAACAAAAGTACAGTAAAAGATCTAATTCACCTAAATGGTTTGACCATAATTGTGCTAGAGTAACTGAACAAAAAGCAATAGCCTACAATGCATACACAAGATCAAAAACACATGAAGCCTTTAATTACTTTAGAAACATCAGAAATCATGCCAAAACTGTATTAAACCTAACTAAATCAAACTTTCTCCACAAGCAGGCAAATAAACTTCTAAATAATCCAAATGATAACAAAATATTTTGGTCTACTCTTAACTCATTTAAATCCAACTTCACTACTGCTTCATCCATTCCACCATTAAAATCTCCGACTGGCAATCTTGTAAGTGACCCACGAGGTAAAGCTAACCTTCTTGCGGATATTTTCTCCACCAACTCAACCTTAGATGAAATAAATCAAGATGTCCCTGTACTTAATTTTAATTCGCCTGAAATTCCCTCACTTAAGATCCACACCAGACATGTCAAAACTATTTTGCAGAATCTCTCGGTAGATAAGGCTCCTGGTCCAGATGAAATTCCTCCAATAGTACTTAAGAATTGCTCCTTGGTGCTCGCTCCTGTATTGGCAAAAAATTTCCGTCTGTGTACTCATACCTCATGCTTCCCAGTACCCTGGAAAGAAGCAAACATCCATCCAGTTCCTAAAAAAGGTGTCTCTTCAGATCCATCAAACTACAGACCAATAGCTATAACTTCCACTCTTGGTAAAGTCTTTGAAATTATATTAAATAATCACATAATTAAGCATCTTGAGAATAATAAATTAATCAGTGATAGGCAATATGGTTTTAGACGATGTCGATCAACTGCAGACATGCTTTGCCTTCTTACGCATCAAATCAACCAAGCTACAGACCAACATGGTGAAACACATACAATAGCACTGGATATATCAAAGGCATTTGATAGAGTCTGGCATCAATCCTTATTGTCGAAGATGTCACACTACGGCCTTGCATCATTAGTTCCACTAATTTCTTCTTATCTTCATAACAGAAAAATACGTGTAATGGTAGATGGCCTTTATTCTCAATTTCACTCAATAAATGCTGGTGTTCCCCAGGGATCAGTTTTGGCCCCAATTCTGTTCCTCATTCATATCAATGATCTCATATCTACCACTCATAATCCAATACATTCCTACGCAGATGACTCAACACTCCACAGTTCCTTCACATTTACCAATTCTTTCACCCAACCCGATCTTATAAATTCAAAAATAAACACTGCAATTTCTCTGAACCAGGACCTTTCTAGAATTGATGGATGGGGACAAAAGAATCTAGTTTTCTTTAATGCACAGAAAACCAAGTACATTCAATTTTCTAACCGACAGAATCTCACTGACTCCCATATATTTTTTAATGATGTAAATATTCCCACTTCCCCTAGTATTGACATTCTCGGTGTAACATTAACTACTAACTTGAGCTGGACACATTATGTTAGAAGCATTGCTAAGAATGCCTCTAAAAAACTGGGACTCCTGTACAGAGTTCGAGAATTCTTCACTGACGAGCAGTTGGCCGTGATATATAAAAGTCATGTGCGTTCTCAGATGGATTACTGTTCACCTCTGTGGGGTGGAAGTGGAGTGGTTGCATTGAGGCAGTTGGACAAAATTCAAAATAAAGCTATTAGATTAATCAATAACCCTGCAATCACACAGGACCTTCCTACACTATCCATACGAAGAAACGTTGCATCCCTTGCATTATTCTACAGATATTTTCACAGCAATTGTTCCGAGGAACTTGCTTCAATTTTGCCGCCTCTCCACATCTTTCCCCGTAGAACTAGGGCAGCTGAGAGCGCCCATGAATTTACACTTTCTCCTCCACAATGCAGAACTTCTGCTTATCAGAATTCATTTATCCCCAGAGCTACTACTCTTTGGAATTCACTTCCCTCGAATTGCTTTCCACAAACTTACAATCTACAAATGTTTAAATCCAGTTGTTACAAACATTTTATGAATGGAGGATGCCTTTAGGCACATGGACCTTTTTGTTTTATCTGTGTTTTTCCTTCCTCCGTTCATTGTCTCTTTAAAAAAAAAAAAAAAAAAAAAAAAAAAAAAAAAAAATTAAAATAAGAACAAAGTCAGATAAAGAAGAGAAGTTTAGTAGTGTACCTGGGTGGTCGGTGGTTTGTTTTACAAGTTGTAGGTATGTCTCAGTGAGGAGTATATCTCTCTTCATACACTGCTCCACCACACTCTGTACCATCGTCAGCTGCTGGTCATCGCTCGTTGCTGCTGTCTCCGCTGAAAAATAGACACACAGAAAATATTTAATGAAGTCTTCTTTAACACGTCTAAACATTATGATAATATTTTTTGAGCAGTCATACCTGTAAACTTCGGGTGACGCACTATTGCGTCAATAGGGTTGTGTGCCATAATACCAGGTGGCGCTATATTACGCCGCTTGTTTTGTATTATGCAATCACATTTCATGCGGACCCTATCGGCCTAGTGATAAACTAGGCTCCAATTGACCTTGGCCTGCTCGAAACATTGGGGCTGTTCGGTCACACAGCCTGGGGAACAACAACAACATCTAGGCTCCATCCCCAGCCCCTCCCACACACTCCCAAGCCTCTCCCTACTTTACTTCCCCCCACCATCATGCGACTGACTGACACAGAGTGAGTACGGTACATCTGACCTCAAGCTTGCCTCACCACCAACTACTGTATATCATCGACACACACACACTCGCACACAGCCCGTAGCCTAGTGGTAGAGCTCTCGTCTCACACACAAGGGGTCGGGGGTTCAATCCCCGGCCGGGCGGAGACATATTGGGCTTGTCTCCTTTCATGTGTTAGCCTCAGTTCACCTAGCTGTAAATAGGTACCTGGAATAAGTGGACGACGTTGTGACGTCCCATCTGGGGTTGGCAAAAATGGTACAAGGCGAGATGGGTATCATATGGTTCACCTAAGCTGATGGCTACCTAAGCCTTCGGGCGAGACGGTACCGTCTATAGTGAGAATGGTACCATACAGATCCACCCAAAGACTTCGTTTCCGATGTCGCCAATTGGCTAAAAATACAGACTACACACACATCCACAGCCATTCTAACGATACATATAACACCTACACATATAGGAGGCGGGAAATAACGAGCATGCTCACTCCTGCAATACAACTAGAGTAAGTACACATATACATACAGAATCATAGAAGATGATACAGAAATTGCGGAAGAACTAAATAGAAATTTTGCATCAGTATTTACAAAAGAAGGAGAATTCATTGCACCAGAAAACAATGAGATAGGTATAGAGGAAATGCTGGAAGTCACATTTAACAGAGAAGAGCTCATAGACAAAATGAGTAAGGTGGATCCAAACAAAGCCGCCGGACCGGACGGAGTATCAGGCTGGATTTTATTAAAGAAAATGCCAAGGAACTGAGTATACCAATATATGATATAATGACCAAATCATTGGACACGGGGATAGTACCTACAGAATGGAAAAGAGCAAACATTATTCCTATATTTAAGGGAGGAAGCAGAGATAAACCACTGAATTATAGACCTGTATCACTATTGAGCATCCTCATGAAGATTCTGGAAGGATTAATAAGGGACAAATGGGTGAAATACCTGGAATCCAAAAGATTAATTACTGACTGACAATTTGGATTCAGAGGAGGCAGATCATGTGTAAGCAACTTGTTGAGTTTTTACTCTAGAGTAATAAACACAGTGGACCAGAGGGAAGGATGGGTAGACTGTGCCTACCTAGACTTTAAAAAGGCATTTGACAAAGTTCCACACAAGAGATTGCTGTGGAAATTAAAACACGAGGGAAAAGTAGGAGACAAACTGCTGAAATGGATGGAGAGCTACCTTAGCGAAAGACAGATGAGAACAACAGTAAGGGGGAAATCGTCAAACTGCACTCAAATTACGAGTGGAGTACCACAAGGATCTGTCCTAGCCCCAATCATGTTTTTAATATTTGTAAATGATTTACCTGAGGGACTAACAAGCTACATGAGCATGTTTGCGGACGATGCTAAGCTGCTTAAAACGATCAGAACCCAGGAGGATTGCCTCGAACTCCAATCAGATTTGCAAAAGATCCATGAATGGAGCATCAAATGGAATATGGAGTTCAATGCAGGAAAATGTAAGACTCTAGAAATGGGTAAAAGTAAGTACAGACCTAGAAAAGATTATAAACTAGGAAATGAAGTGATTCCCAAAGCAGAAAAAGAAAAAGACTTGGGGATAGAATTTAAGGATAACATGTCTCCGGAAAGCCACGTAAATAAGATAGTGAGAGAATCACTAGCACTATTGGCAAATATCAAGATGTCTTTCAATTATCTTAATAAAAACACCATGAAACAAATAATAACGGCAATAATAAGACCCAGGATGGAATATGCATCTGTAGTGTGGTCCCCTCACATGAAGAAACATATCCACAAAATTGAGAGGGTACAGAGAGCAGCTACGAGGATGATCCCAGGTTTGGAAAATTTGGAGTACCAAGAGAGGCTCGAGAGATTGAATCTACCTACACTAGAACAGAGAAGGAAACGAAGACAGCAAATTCAGATATACAAATGTGTTAGAAGTACTGACAAAATCGACCAAGAAAACTTCATAGAGAGGGATGGAGGTGAGAGAACAAGAGGTCACAGCTACAAACTGAAAGTGCCTAATAGTAAATCCAATCTGAAAAGTAAAAGATTTCCTACCAACTCGATTAGTGGGTGGAACAAATTGCCAGCCGAAGTAGTTTCTGCACCATCAGTGCATAGTTTCAAAGCACGGTATGACAAAGATATCTTAGGAGGCGGGAATTAACGAGCATGCTCACTCCCGCAAATACAACTAGTGTAAGTACATACTTAAAAGAGTATTGATCGATTTTCCTTCACACACACGTATATGCACGCGCGCTTAAGCAGTAACTAGACCTGGAATAGATACATAGATAGGCTCTTGCTGACTGAAGCTGACGAGTCCCATCCACCCAAAATGAAATGTACAGTACTGACCTAGCCAAATAATATAAATTAGTAATTACTGTATAGTATATTTATTATAATTCCTCTTTAGTTGTAGCTCATATGACCTCTGTGAGTGCTTACCATTAGGGTTTAGTCCCGCATAGGTAAGGATAGCGAGGGAGATTTGTAATGCCTGCTGGTCTACCTCTGCGATGGGGATTTTGGTGAGGGTCTGGGTGAGGACAGTCTTAGAGAACGCCCAGAACAGGTGGTGGAATCCTTTGTAAGTCTCCACGTTCTCACCGTAGTCCTGACGAAGCTTGTCCAGTTTCTGCTTGTTCAATCTGTAAGGAGATTAATTCAAATATAAAACTTGCAAATGAACTCAAAAGTTACTGTTCAAATTAATATTACAAACTCATTCAAATTAAAAACTATTGAAGTGACAACACACTAAACAAAATCTATATGTGGAAAAATGTGAATGAATGTGAAAAAAATTGTTGATGCTTGTTGCATTTTTTTGTTTGAGATCACAGGCCTAAAAAATCTGCACAGAAATATAGTAGCAAGAAAGCTCCTCCTCATAATATGTTTATCTTATCAATAAGACCAGTGGATCACATATATGCTTTCATTAATTTCATTGGAGGTGTTTGGTGGTGTGGTGAAATTAACCCTCGTCTATCGGGGCCCGACTTAAGTCCGTATCTAAAAATCTGGACTTTGTGGCGGGGCCTGACTTAAGTCTGTGTGCAATTTTTGAGCAAGAATGGCTCTGAGAGAGAGACAAGCGACGGGAGGAGCGTAGGTTACCTCTTGACCACTCGGCACGGACCCCGCGCGCCTACTGACATCTACTCCACACACATCCACCCTCCCTACCTCGCCACACAGGGAATTATGTGAGGAAATTACCGTATTTTAGGGTTTTTTCACTCGTGTTGCACGATCATTGCAAGAGAACGCGTGGTCGTAGAAGGATGGTTCTGGTGTCATTGGAAAGCTCAATTTACGCCCTTTCAGGGATACATAATTGTATTACGCTCTGGCTCTTGTTTATGCATGAAAAAGAGCACGGAAACAAGGCCATTTAGGGTAAAAACCCCCCGCTGGGCGGGTAGTGGAAAAAAACTGACGGGCCCGCTCGTAATGTGTTAATAAAAAAATTGATAATTTATAGTATTTCTGACAAACTTTTCCAAACGTAGAAAACGTAGTAAGTTTGTTGAACAGTTGTAGTTAAGTGGTATCAGAGTGAGAGTTGAGCGATCTCTGGCATCTATCTATCTATCTATTGCCTGACGCCGTGATCCCCGAAGGGGTGGCCACGAACGAACCGCCCCCATGCACCTCTGTCCCCAGTCAGTCGACGCCCCTCCCCCCAACCAGCACCGCCTTCGTTCATGTACTTCCTCACTCCATCCTTCCACCTCTCATTCGGTCTACCTCTCCCTCTCCCTCTCTGTCCCTCCACCTCGCTCTCGTACACCCTCTTAGTCATTCTCTCACTTTCCATACGTTCCATATGGCCGAACCATCTCAAGTTGTTCCTTTTCACACTTTCCAGCACATCTACCTCCACACCACACCTTCTTCTTACTTCCTCATTAGTCTGTCTATCCCTCCATGTAACTCCACACGCACTCCTTAAGTAATTCATTTCCACTGCTCTCACTCTTGGTCTGAGTCTCTCAACCAACGTCCATGCTTCGCTTCCGTAAGTCAGTGTCGGGATTACCACACTGTCATGCAAGGACTTCTTCACTTCCATACTGACCACCCTATTTCTTGTTACTGCTTTTAGCATTCCTACAACCCTCTTCCCCTGTTGTACCCTCTCTCTGGCATACCCATAGCTTACTCTGACTGTTCCTTTTACTTATATATTTTCTAGATCTCAAGTGACAGCGTCTCATCCGTGGATTGACCTCCCTACTGCCAACTTAGAGGTTGGCAGATTGGGAGCCAAAGCGTCACATTTTTCCTTTGCCCCTCAACTTTCCCTTCATAATTGCTGAGGGGCACAGGGCCTTGGGTGGAGCTTTGGTTTCCTGGGCATTTCCGCACCCTCCTCAGCTCCCTGCCTTGGAGTGGCTTCGGTCACCTTGGCTTTATTAGTGGTAAGCAGGGAGGGTTTTGTGGGGCCGCTCGGTTATGGCCTTGGCCTTGCTTGGGACCTTGGGGCTGATCGGCCAGACAGCCTGGGGAACAGCAACAACAACAATAACAATTGTAGTTAATAATGTGGTCTTTAATTTTCAAAGCTACCATGAGCTGACTTGAATCCCATTATTAACTATTTTACCTGATGCTTAATTTATAGAGATTCATTTAATCAGTTCGAGGGCTCAAATTGCGTCTGAATTTGTGACCATGGATAAGGATACAAGGGAATTAAGGTTTAAGTAAACACTGACAAATATTTTGATGAGTGCAATAGGAATATTTATTGATGGTTAATTAACCCTTTGACCCCAGGTGATGCCATATGGTGTCAATTGGGTAAATGGGCAGCATCCCGGGTTTCACCATATGGCGTCAACATGTTTCGTGCCAAGCAATTAAATTTTACATGGTGCAGTCTCGACCCTATCGCCCTTGTGATGAACTAAGCTCCACCCCCAGCCCCTCCTTCCCTCCCCCAAGCCTTTCCCTACACCCCCCCCACCCACAAGCACCCCCAATACACATCCCTTCCTCCCCAACTTGTCATAAAATTACATTATCTTTCGCGGGTGCAGGACAGTGATAGACTGAGTAAGGAAGAGGATGACCCAGCCGCTCTCTGAGCACACATAATCGACACACACACAGTATGAGTATTGATTGATTTTCAGTCCCACTGTGGGGGATAATATGGCCAAAGGTTATCTCTTACCACACCAATCGAAATATAAAATTAATAAACATAAATAAAAATAAAGTCTGAGATCGCCTACCTTATGGCATGAACTATAGGAGCAGATGAGGTTTGTTTATAGTAGCCTAGTCTTAATCCATGGTAGCCTATCTCTCAGGATGCCCTAACTAAACATTGTATCAATGGCCATGTATATCAATGACTTGGCTATACTAGGGTCCTGGTGTAGTTCCGAGGATTCCGGCTTCGGTAGACCAGGGTTAAAGGGTCAGGACTCCGGGCCTGGCGCGGGGATTGTGGTGGAGGAGATCACGGGACACGTCTCTACCGTTCAAAAGTTTACTAGCGTCTGATCGGAACTTCAATTTCCGACTCTTAAATAAACTATATATTAATTAGTTACCAAGGGTTCATTCCCTCTTCACTTTATCCTATAAATGAGAAATAAGCATTTAATTATATAAATATCGTTTCACAACGATTTAGTAAACATATTATCCAGGCGATCTGGATATTACAGCAAGCTGTGGATCGCGCCTGCAAGCGTGGGAATTTCAAAACTGATACCGAATACAGTACCTCTAAATCTAATCATACAAGGTTTTATAACTAAATTAACTTGGCCAAGGTAATCTTATACAGTACTAAATTACTTAATATTAATTATTCTCTACAATATATACAATCACCGGGTTCTGGTAGGAAATTGTTCACTCTAGTGAGGTTACCCTATCGGAAGGTTGTTGCCAACAGTCCCCAGATACCGGTGTAGTCAATTTATTTCTCACAGATTGGGGCCCGGCGAAGTATGATGTGTTGCATCATGTTATATCACCTGCGGCTAACAAATCACGCCAATTTCTTCTAGACCCCGCAGCAGCTGCTCGTTGTGGTCTTGGGCTCCCTATTACTATGGGTTGCTGTTCTTCCTCCGGTGGGATGGCGAGTTCCATAGGTATGAGCCGATCTACAGTTCTGAGAGTGGTTTGTCCTCGAGATACAACCTTAACGGTTCTGATAACCCCTTCAGAATCAGGATAGACTTCTTGGATCCTTGCTAAGGGCCATTTAGAGTGAGGTTGGTCCATTTTCAACAAGACTATGTCTCCCACTTCAGGTTTGTGACGGTTACTAGCAGAATTCGCACCATAATACCTCTCCCGTAGGCTCAAGATATACTCTGATGCCCAATGTTTGTTCCAGGCGTCCAGTATTTTGCAGAGTTTATGGTAGCTTCGTCGCAAGTGTGCATCTGCTTCATTAACGGAGGGATCCACTACTTCCTCGGTCACATCCAAACGGGGGACTGGGTCCAATCGTCTACCATATAATAAATGAGCCTGTGTTAAGGCCTCAATTTCCAGATTGGAGTCATCTTGATACGTTAGTGGTCGATTATTTACTCTGGTTTCTATCTTGGTGACAACAGTTCTTAACTCATCCAAGGTGACCTTGGACTTGTGAAGAACCCTTTTTAGGCACGATTTCACGATACCTATCATTCTCTCTAAATTCATTTTGCCAAGGGGCTCTGGGAGTTGTGAATGACCAATAATAATTTCTAGAATCCAACATTTGCTGTACTGCGTTGCTCTTTAATAGTTCAGAAACCAACGGTGATGCGCCCACAAAATTTGTCCCATTGTCACTAATCAAACGTCTGGGACAACTTCGCCGAGCGGCAAATCTTCTAAATAAATTTATAAAGGTTTCCGAGCTCATGTCCTCCACTATTTCCAAATGGATAGCCCGAGTGCTGGTACAGGTGAATAGACATATGTAAACCTTCTTGGGTGGACCATCATCTCCTGTGAGAGTGATGGCACCAGTATAATCTATACCTGTTACCTCAAACGGTGTCCTTTGGTGAATGCGGTTTGGCGGAAGAGCTGGTGGTCCAGGGTAAGGAATAGCTATAGCTGTATACCTCTTGCAAATAATGCAATTCTTGATACAGCGTTTAACAGCTTGTCGTCCCTGGGGTATCCAATATGTTTGTCGCATATAGGCTAGAGTGTCTGCTACCCCACCGTGTTTAGTGGTTTCATGCGCTTTTAAAACCATCAATTTGGTGAGGTCGCAATCCTTGGGCAATAGGATCGGATGCCGAGTTTTGAGGGGTAGATCAGCTTTACCAATACGACCTCTACAACATATTAATTCTTGATTGTCTAGGTACAGCCCAAGGTCCTTCATTCTTTTGGTTGGCTTGGGATTGGGTTTACGTAGCTGTGTTAATTCCTCATCATACTTTTCAGCTTGTATCCTTTTGATCCAGTAGGTAAGTGGGTCTAATTCATCCATCTTTACCTTCTTGCTCAGGAACTTAAACACAAATTTAGTTACAGTTAATAGTTTGTCCAAATTGGAGAACTTGGTGATGTCAATCACTGAAGGCTCTGGGATAATTATTGGGTCCATATGAACTTGATCATCATTAACCTTCTGGTATGATTTTTGTTCTGGCCAATCACTCTGACGTAGCCAAACCGGACCCTGAAACCACAGAGTTTCGTTAATCAATTTCTTGACACCAACACCTCGGCTCACCAAGTCAGCCGGATTATCCTTGGACTTAACATGCATGAATGTATAATTCATTTGCAGTTCCTTTATTTTGTGTACTCTGTTACGCACATAAACTATGTGACTATCATCCTTAGCTATCCAGTGCAAACATTTCTCACTATCTGTCCACATATATGTCTCACCTAAAAAGGGAAACATACCATTCAAATAAGTAGCTAACCTAGTTCCCAATTCAACAGCGGTCAGCTCCAACTGTGGAAGGGTACGTTGTTTTAATGGCGCTACTCGGGATTTGGACATAATCATAGTAGATTGGACTTCAGTGACACAATAAGCTACTGCACCATACGCCTTAGATGAGGCATCACAAAAGACGTGCAATTGAGCACACTCATTATCAGAGGTAGGATCACATCTTCTAGGAAACTTGACTGAGGATACCTTCTCATATTCCACCTGCAATTTGTTCCACTCTTCTGTATACTTTTCAGTTAATGGAGTATCCCAACTCAGTGCTTCTCTCCAGGCCTCCTGAACTAAAATCTTCCCTTTAATTGATATGGGACTAAATATGCCCAATGGGTCGAACATCATAGAGACCTGACTTAAGAGTGTACGTTTTGTGAGTTTTACATCGGGAAACTGAGGAGCTTTAGAGACATCTCATCAGTAGTTGTTTTCCACAGCAATCCTAGTACTGGTTGATGTTCTGGTATTTGATAGTCAGGATAGTCTCTTCTTATCTGGTCCAAAAGAATATGAGAGTTTGAATTCCAACTTTGTAGTGGCATATTGGCTTTATTACATTCTTGCCTTGCCAAATTGTAGATTTCAATCACCTCTTCTCCACTGTCGGCAACGCCCTGAAGATTATCCATGTAAAACAGTTGACCCATTTCCGACTTCTCTGTCTTCTGGAAATGATATCTCAAAGTACTGCAAAACAAGAAAGGACTAGAGCAGGAACCAAACAACACTGACCGAAGCGGTATTCTTTTATCCGCCCACCAGGCTGAAAAGGATCTTCAGGCCAAAGGAACTTTGTGAATTTGCGGTCCTGCTCCTTTAACCCTATTCTCAAAAAGGCTTTGGAGATATCTGCCACAAACCCAAATCTCTTCGTCCTGAATTTTAATAGTACATCACCCAGTATTTCAGTCAGATTTGGTCCTACATAGAGACAATCGTTTAGACTTGCTTCATTCTTCGCTGCTCGAGAACTGCTGTTAAATACCACTCTGATGGGGGTAGTACTGGAGTCCTTACTTACAGCATGATGAGGAAGGTAATGACCCTCTTTATGGTTTATTTCACCTGGGACCTCCTCAATAAAGTCATTTTCCAACTGCTCTTGAATTACTTTATGATAAATTTCCAGTCGTTCTGGATGTTGACGCAATCTCTCCACCATTTTATTTAATTGACATCTTGAACTCTGGTAGTTAGTTGGTAATTCAGGGGCATTTATCTTCCATGGAAGTCCTACCCAGTACTGGCCATCCTTATACTCAACTGTGTCTAGGTAGTGGTTATATGTTAAGATGTCTTCAGGGTGGGAAGATCTGCTTCTATACCCACAGTGTCCAGTTCCCAAAGTTTGTGAACAGGTTCTTGTTGCTCTTCCAGAATGTCTCCTAGTTGTGATGGTATTAATTCTGCACCAATTCTAGCCACCACCAGAGATTGGGCAGGAGTCACAAAGACTGGATCCATCCGGTTGTCTGATTCACTTGGGCCACATGTGGGTAGAGATCCCATGATTATATCCACCTGATGAAGAAATTAACTGGATACCGTGTTTCCGAGTCATTTTTCGCAAGAAGCGACCACAATAGTCGGAGCCGATGATCAGTTGAATTGGACCTACTACGTCAGACTCTATAGTTCGGTCTGCTAGTTGAACACCCTTCTTTGTTAAGAAGTCAGATGCTTCCTTTAAACCCTTATTTACCACAGAAGTGTTCATGTCTTCCTTAACCACCGCAGTCACCTTACATTTATATTTGCCCAATTTAATCAGGGGTTTAACCACGTCAAATGTTTGTGTTTCCTTATTTGACAAAAATCCAGTTATTGCCATGTTCACTCTTCCTACTGTTGGCAATTTCATGGCTCTGACAACATTTCCGGCAATGAAGGTCTTTTGCGCTCCAGTATAAAAGAGTGCTTTGACTGGCATAACCTCTTTTCCTCTGATCAGTTGAACCTCGGCTGTTGTTGTTGTTGTTGTTGTTCCTCCCCAAGCTGCCTGGCCGAACAGCCCCAAGGCCCCGAGCAATTCCAAGGCCATAATCGAACGCCCCCACAGAACCCTCCCTGCCGACCACAATAAAGCCTGGGTGACCGAAGCCACTCCATGGCAGGGAGCTGAGGAGGGTGCAGAAACGCCCGGGAAACCAAAGCCCCACCCAGGGCCCTGTGCCCCTCAGCAATTATGAAGAGAAAGTTGAGGGGCAAGGGAAAAATGTGACACTTTGGCTTCCAATCTTGGTAGATTAGGAGGTCAATCCACGGAAGAGACGCCGTCACTTGAGATCTAGAAAATATATAAGTTAAAGGAACAGTCAGAGTAAGCTATGGGTATGGCAGAGATTGCTCAGCTCTCACTCTGATAGACCAGCCCATCACCACATGACTAGAACCCAATCCTCTCAGCATCAGCTAGGAAAGGCCCTAGAAAGCCGCCTTTGGCGGGGGGATAGCTCCCCTATTTCAACCCCTTTCGGGGTTGGGCACCCGCCTCGACTGTAGGAGTAGCTGCCGGCGTATGCATTGGGTTTCCAGTGGTCAGGGTCATATTTACACTTGTCGTTTTGGGTTGTACTTCACTGATCTTGGGACACAACGCGGTATGATGTACACCAGTCTTGCACCGAAAACATACATTTAATTTAGTAGCACATTCCTCAGTAGAATGTCTTGTGCTAAGGCAAACAAGACACTTACCTAGTTCGATGAGTCGTGGAAGTCTAGCCTTAAGATCTGGGTAAAGTCCTACAATACACTGTGGAATGTTGTTCTGAACATAACATACACATCTTCCGGGTTTCTTGGTTTACCATTGGTGTGGGGTTAATATCTCTGGTTACTTCTTGGGTCACTGGAGAATTGAGACGAGAATTTTTTCTCTCCCAAACACCTTTTGTTTTTGATACTGTACTAGTTTGATTATTCTGCTGGACGGATGTCACATAGGTACCAACCTCTTCTTTCTTGAATGGTTTTGATTTTTCTTTAGTCCCTGCTGTAGACGCTTTTGTGTATTTAACCTTGTTGTCTCCTTCCTTGATACCGGTATCCTTCTTGGAAACTTGCATGTGTTTACACAGCTCTCTTAAACCCTCTTCTATATCTTGATACGTGAAGTAGTTCTTCTTATACCTGTGGTACAATTCATCACAGGTTTTCTGAGAGAGCTTTTGTTGTACAATATGGTTCAAGAGCCAAGAAGCTGAGTCAAGATCTTTCTGGGTACTAAGTGATTTTAAAACGCAATTCAAGCTGATCCGGAATGATTGAAGATCCTGGTACGTATGCTTTGGTCCTGATAAATCCAGCAATTTGTAAACTAGGCGCTGTAGAGTCAACTCCGTATCTTCAAAATTTTCCTTGAGTACTTCTAGAGCTGCTGTATAATTGGTATCTGTTATGGGAAGTTCCTTGACAAGATCCAATGCAAAACCCTTAAGTTGATCCAATAAGTATGAAAATTTATTTGCTGCAGAAATATCTAACCTGTCATGAACTAAACCCTTAAATTTGTCCCAAAAGGTATTCCATTCAGATTGCCCATCAAATTCAAGTAAGGTTATAGGTGGCAACTTAAAGCTTTGTTGTTGTTGTTGTTGTTGTTGTTCTTCCCCAAGCTGCCTGGCCGAACAGCCCCAAGGCCCCGAGCAATTCCAAGGCCATAACCGAGTGCCCCCACAGAACCCTCCCCGCCGACCACAATAAAGCCTGGGTGACCGAAGCCACTCCATGGCGGGGAGCTGAGGAGGGTGCGGAAACGCCCGGGAAACCAAAGCCCCACCCAGGGCCCTGTGCCCCTCAGCAATTATGAAGAGAAAGTTGAGGGGCAAGGGAAACATGTGACGCTTTGGCTTCCAATCTTGGTAGATTGGGAGGTCAATCCACGGAAGAGACGCCCCCTCACTTGAGATCTAGAAAATATATAAGTTAAAGGAACAGTCAGAGTAAGCTATGGGTATGGCAGAGATTGCTCAGCTCTCACTCTGATAGACCAGCCCATCACCACATGACTAGAACCCAATCCTCTCAGCATCAGCTAGGAAAAGCCCTAGAAAGCCGCCTTTGGCGGGGGGATAGCTCCCCTATTTCAACCCCTTTTGGGGTTGGGCACCCGCCTTAAAGCTTTGTTGTCCCAGAGCCGCAATACCATTACTGGTACCATTACTCCCTGTCCCGGTAACTGTCTCTGTCGCCAAGGATTCGAACACAGCTAGTTGATCCAAATAATTTTCACGAGCATCTGTATAGGCTCGCTGTATTTCTTCAAACTTTTCAGATTGCTCTTGTTTGATGCAAAAGTCCTCCAATTTATTGAAAGACACTTCATAATTATCCCACCGGGTTTTCAGATCTTGGATTTGAGACTTTAACAGCTCCCTTGGACAGGGGTCACATCTTTTTACCTCCTGGCAATTATTTAATGCTCTAGTTACCCAGCCTAATTTCCCCACCATAGATTTTTTCAAGAGTAGGGTGAAGGTGGAGTGTAACGAACATGGGGGTGAAACGATCAGTGTCCATAATTTCTGCCCTATCAATAACAAAATAGTTTCCCCAACACCTCAAAAGAAAACGGATAGCTTGAGGATGACGGGAAACTATTGTATACATCGCGACGGACAGAGTTTTCAGGCCAGTTTTTCTATTTTTTAGGTGATCGATGTAATATTTTGCGTTCTAATATAGTGCTTCTTGACTGTGAAAACGTGCTGATTCTAGTGGTGTGATGCTTAACACTCAACGAGCGGCTAGGTCGGTAAATTCTACTACCTGCCAAGCAGGTGGTTTTACCCTAAACGAGCTTATTTCAGTGCTCTTTTTCATGCATAAACAAGAGCCAGAGCGTAATACAATTATGTATCCCTGAAAGGGCGATAATTGAGCTTTCCAATGACACCTGAACCATCCTTCTACGATCACTGATTGTCTTGCAACGATCGTGCAACCGAAGGGCAAAATTGCTAAAATACGGTCATTTCGTTACATAATTACGTGTGTAGCGAGGGAGGGAGGGTGGATGTGTGTGTAGTATATTTAGTAGTAGCCTCTACATTCCAACGTAGAGCTATATACTTATCGTATAATTCTGCTTCGCTCTAGAGCGGGCAATTATCGAAATCACTAGCGCGATAAAACGATAACATCTAGAGTAGCACCTTACACACTCTACTAGGTACGTTGTACATACTTTGGAGGCCACTATTTGAAAAGGAAAATAAGAAAATATTGATGAGAAAGAAGAGAAACTTACAGGATTTTAGGCCATCCTATCTGGCTCCTTATCCGTCTTGACGGATCCACCCCACTACCCGACAGGGTTCATTGGGCATTCCTGTTCGCGCTCCTCAAGCCTACACACACGCTGTTTTCTATGCGCCCGATTTTTGTGCTTCTACTCCTGTCGCCTACCCTTTGGGTGAGTTGTGGGCCTTATTTATGGTACCTAATGTTTTTAGACAGATGATCTGTGATGTAGGCATGCTTCAAATGGGCTCTTAGGTGTGTTACTTTGAGTATGGCGTCGAAACTGGTTGGTCACGCTTCTGCGCATGCGTCGCCCTTCGGCGAGTGTTATTATTTAGGCCTTTGCCTGTTTTTATCATCATTTTCACTTGCGGTGGCTTAGTTTTGTTTACCTGGTAGGTTCTATTACGCTTTGTGCTTATTTTCTGCTTTCATTGCGTGGTTTTTGCGAAAAGTTCGGCTAACTTGTGCACTTTTGTTTGTGATGACGGGGGCATAGCCCCCCTTGCCTTGACAGGTTATTTTGGCCTTATGTTTTGCTTACCTTCACATGAATGTTTCGCATTGGAGTGTGCCCTGTGGTTTTTGTTTTTATCTGCCACTCAACCAAGGCTAGGCCCCCTGTTAATAGCCTCACTTTTAGTTGGAGGGGGGCGCCAGGGCTAGGCCTCATGTTCCTAGCCTAATTTTTTAGAAGGGGGAGAAGGGACTTTTGGTAGACCGTCACTGTTGCCTCGTCGCTCTTGCTTGCCGATCTATGGTTTACTAAACCACTTTAGGCTCGCAGGGGTATGACGCTTTGGTTTTACTAAACCTTCTGTGGGGCCCTTTTTTCGTCTGCCGCTCGCTGCCGCGCTGTCTCTCCCTATTTTGTTGGCGCTCCCCTAGGCCTTGAGTTCATGAGACACAGTCTTCCTCTTACTTGACCTCCCTCATACATTGAGGTCCCCGAGGCACGGTCTTCACCTCCTTTGAGCTCTACGATGCCTTGAACTGTCGTCCCTTCCACCCTTTTTGGTGACGCGGGTCTCTGGGAAGGGCTCCGCGCCCGCTCCGCCCTGCAGCGTGGACAAATCCCGCTCCAGGTCGGTCCTATGCTTCCGACATGTTCTCTTTTTTGGCTGCTGTGGTCGGGTCACACTGGACCCGCTCCGCCCTAGGATGGTACTATCCGTCTCTAGGTCGGTCCTCTGCATCGCACTGTTTTATTTTTGATCATGCAAGCTCCCCTGCCAGCTGTCCTGCTGTGCACTTGGGTTGAGCCTTTTGGTTGGTATTTACCTCCATCTCCCTTTCCGCTCGAGGGCGGACACATCCGCTCTGGAGCGGACATCTCCGCTCTGGTGCGAGCATCTCCGCTCTGCAGCGATGTCTAGTCCGCTCTGTACAGGGCCTCCTTGGGCTCCTTCACTTTGGCTTCTACACTGGGTCTCTCCTCCACCTGTTCCGCTCTGGAGCGGACGCCAGTCCCGCTCCTGGTCGGTCCTAGGCCTTCCCTCCTGCTGCCCTAGCCCTCCTGTTTTCACCTGGTTCTACTCTACGATTGTTCCGCTCTGGAGCGGATGCCCTGGCTCTCTTGTTCGCTGTGCGCATGCCTTTCTCCTTTGCCTAGACTGCCATTGTCATGCATGCATGCCCCGCTCTGGAGCGGGAGGGTGTAGTCCGCTCTGGAGCGGACTTTCCCGCTCTAGAGCGGACTTGCCCTCTCGGCCCTGGCATTTTTTTTTTTTTTGGCCAATATTGCCTTGTTTGTACTTGGGGTTTGTTGGTTACTGTGTCTAATAACCTTCTCCTTTACGTCAGGGTGTGTTCCCGCTCTGCACTGCTGGGTCCCTTGGCCTGTCATCTCCTCTTTGGTCCCTTCACCCTCAGGTACCCTTTTTGGTTCTTATATGGCTGTCATGCTTTATTTCAGGGTGTTTGAACCTGCACCTTGGTCTTTTCTGACCTGGGTTTTTGGGGTTCTTCGGACTGTTGCTGCTTATGATGTATGCTTGGCCCTCCCACATGGGGGGGTCCGTCTCCGTCCTTCTCCACATGGGGGGGGGGGTGTTATTACTTTGATGTACCTATCATAATGCATGGAATCTTTTGTGTGTTTTTTGCGCATACTGTCATACCTTCCTTCAATTTCTGCATATTCTTTCTCTGTGCTTCGTCTGGGACATCTTTCATTTCTCCCTTCGCTTACAGTGCGGATGTCGCTCCCTGACTGCGCGCACCATGGGTGTGCCCGTCCGGCTATGGGAGCTGGGCATACTGAGTGCCCCACCCATGCTGCGTGCTACTGCCGTGATGGCTTTACCCCCAGACGGTGTGGCCCGTGTCTCGTCAACATTATGACGATTGAGTCTCGCCCTACTTCACCGGATGCTGAGACGGCACGGGTCAACCTCACCGCTGCATGGTCGGGCATGGCTCGGTATGTTAAGGACCATTTACACCGGGTCCCCCGCTTCATGGACGAAGGGGTTCGCGCCTTGCTGAACCTTCCTCTGGAGTCTCCACGCCCAGTGGTCACCGCTTCGCAGGTCCCTCAGTCTGGTGTGTCTCCGTTATCGGCGGACACAGCGGGGTCGAAGCAGCACCACTCAGCTTCTCCACGTCGCCGGAAGTCTTCGACGTCCCGCCGCCCTGCAGCTTCCGCTCACACGTCTCTGGGATCGACGACTTTTCGCCCTAAGATGACGATGCTTCCCCCGGTCCGTGTTCCTGCTGGTGTTTCGGCCTTCTCCCCTGGTCGTCGTACCACCCATGAGCTGCTCAAGGACATTGAGGCGTCGCAGGCCGCCGGACATCTACCGTCGGCTCCTCCGCCATCGTTGCCGTTGGCTCTGCTACCACCGTTACCGCCTACTCCACCACCTAAGAAGGCGGGGGCTCTGTTTGCTTCGGCCTCCCCTCTTCTTGTCCGCGATGGTCTACCGGATTCTCCTGGCTTTGTCGGGTCTGACATTCCGTGTGGCCAGCCTTCTCCTGCTCGGAAACGTGGACCCGTACCTCTGGCAGTGCAAGGCGCCAGTGTGGCGGTTTTAGGGTCTGGTCAGGAGGGGGCTGCCTGTGACCTCGTGGAACTGAGTGGCGGGAGCGATGAAGAGTACGATGACGAAGTGGTTGAGGACTCGCCACGGGAGTCATTCTACTATACTCCGTCGCCTCGTCGGTCGCCCAGCCGTAGGAAACTTCGCCGGACCATCTCTTCATCTTCCTCATCACCGACCGAAGACCCTGGATGGGTCCTTCCTATTCGGGCCATCCAGGAGGCCCAGGTTAGGGCTGAGGAGGCTAACGCTGCACGGTTTGCCTCCCTACACGAGATGCTTGCACTGATGGCGGGAGGCTTGGAGCGTCCTACTCCCATTCCTCTTGTGAATCCTCTTCCGCCATTTGTGGACCACCTGCCAACTCGTCCTGCTCTCTCTGTGCCTGTTGCTCCTGTTGTCGCCCCTCCCGTTCCCTCCCCGGCTGCATCTCCTTCTTTTGTCATGCTACCAGGGAGTGGGTTCGGGATGGTTGGGCAGCCTGTCACCGTTCCGTCCTTGGGAAAATACAAGATTCCGAAACGTCGCTTTCCTTCTCTTTATGGAGAGCCGTCGTCGTGGCGGAACGTGACAGCTTCACACCCGGAAAGAGCTTCTACCCAGCCACCGGGGGAGTGCCCTGTTTTGGAGAGCTGGCAGGTGCAGGTTAACGTCAAGGGTCATTTTCGGGCTTTGACTCCGGACGGTCTAGTCCCTGAGGTCGACATCAGGGCTCACCCTGGGAGGACGGATCTACATTTTTTTACGTACCGTCCTCAAGTGTCGCCCTCTGGGTCTCATAAGTTATGGTCGGACTTTGCTCGACACGACATCAATGTCGATGCGCCCGCTCTGTCAGCCATCGCGGGCCTTCCCTTGGTGGGGAATGCTCGGGACGTAGAGGGTAACTTCATGGTTCAGCTTCCTCATCTCGAGGGGGGTCCCTGGGATTTGTGGCTGGCTGAAGGCTTGGCCTTCGGGCTTCGGTCGTCGGAGGGTTCTTCCCCGCTTCCACAGCACGACTCATCGTTCGTGTCGAGCCTCGTCACGTCTTCGTCCGGGGTAGACCCAAAGTACTGGGCATGGCTCAATGCGCCTAAGTTGGCGTTTGTTGAAATGCCTCAGCCCTGTTTCACGCCGCCAGATAAGAGTGCCCTGGAGCGTGATCACAAGCTCCGACAGCGCACTGCTCGCCTGCTCTCCACCTTCCTGCTGCAGCTACAGCTGGCTCGGCTTCACCTGAGTCTGATAGAGGCGCAACCAGTTGGTGAGATCAGGAAGGGGGCAGAGCACTTGCGGCGAGTACACCTGCAGCTCGCCCTTAACTCGGTCGGGGACCTTCGTTGTGCCATCCATGAGGCTGCACGTTGTCGGCAGTCTCTGAGGGTGGCCTTCTGTAAGAAGGTGCCGCCTGAGGTACGAACGAAGCTGCTGCTGTCGGAGCTCGCTACAGCGGGGCTCTTCTCTGACGCGGCGTGGCAGGAAGCATACCTCTTTGCTGCTGCGGGGCGCTTCGCACCCCGTCCACCTGGGGTGTCGCGGCGCTCCTCAGCCACTTCCTCCCTTAGTAGGGGTGGGAAGGCCGGCTCGTCAAGAGGACGCCAGGCTTGGCGAGGATCCTCTGCTGGGAAGCGTCAGGTGGTGAAGTCTTCAACGCGCCGTCTGTATGACCGTCGCTCACCACCTCGCCCTTCTCAGCACCTCGCTATTGAGGCCTCCTCTCAGCGAGTCGACCAGAGGCAGGAGGATAGGCGCCCGACGCAGGATGGTCGGCGCCAGTTTCAGAGGGGCAGTCGCTATAGGGGAGGGACTAACCGAGGCGGTCAGTCAAGGCGCGGCAAGCCCGGGGACAACTCCGCGGCAAAAAACGCCTAGTGCCTCCAGGACTATCCTCTCTCCCTTCTCCCGACTGACTCGCCGAAACGGTGGTCGCCATCACTCAAGGCGCCCCTACCGGATTTTTTCGCCCCCACTATCGGCAATGGCCTCGCCGATCGTGGGCGCGTCGGGTAGTAAAGCGGGGTCTGTCCTAGAGGTGGCAGTCAAGGCCTCCACTCAGAATGCCTCCCAAACATCGGTCTGTGTCTCCGGACGTGGCCAAGGTTATTCTGGCCATGCACAAGGATGGGATAATTCGGGAAGTCTCGCCTCACCAGCGAGTCTTCCTCTCTCATGTTTTTCTAGTCCCCAAGAAGGACTGCGATGCGATGAGACCGGTGGTCGACCTGTCGTGCCTCAATCTGCACATCGTGAACGACCACTTTCGGATGCTTACCATCAGTCAGGTGCGGTTGGCGCTCCGTCCCGGTTGCTGGGTGGTTTCCCTGGATCTCAAGGACGCTTACTGGCATGTTCCGATAGCTCCTCGGTTCCAAGGTTATCTGGCGCTCCAGCTGCACGGAAGGGTGTTCACTTTCGACAGGCTGCCCTTCGGTCTCAACAACGCACCGAGAGTCTTTACGAAACTCGTCAAACAGGCTCTGACTCCCCTGCTCGGTCAAGGGATTCAGATCCTGTTTTACTTGGACGATTGGCTCATCACCGCAGACTCTCCCACCCGTTGTGTACACGACACTCTCCTTGTCATCCAACACATCACACGGTTAGGCTTCAAGGTAAACGTTCCCAAGTCATGCCTCACGCCGTCGCAAGAAGTGACGTGCGTGGGCCTCGACTGGGACATGGCGAGCGCGACTGTCAGACAGAGCCGGGTGAATGCGTCGAAAATTCGAAGGAAACTTTTTGCCGCATTGCACTCGGTCTCGATTACCAGGAAACTCTGGGACTCGCTGATCGGGTCACTCAATTGGGCATCTCTGACCGTTCCCTTAGGGAGGCTCAGACTCAAACGCCTGATTCAACTAGGCAACATGGCTTTTCCGCTACTGCCTCCACATCGGCTGCGACCGATTCTTGATTCTGACTTGGAGGTGGAGGTCCAGGCCTCCTCTCAGGTGCCCTCCCCGACAGCGACCAGTGTCTCAGGAAGTGGCCCAAGTGATCATGTCCATGCACGAGGAAGGCGTTATCAAGGAAATATCTTCTACACAAAAGGTATTTCTCTCTCATGCGTTTCTGGTCCCAAAGAAGGACTGCGCTGCTATGAGGCCGGTGGTAGATCTCTCAGTCCTCAACTCTCACATTGTGAACACCCGTTTCCGCATGCTCACCATCAACCAGGTACGCCTGGCACTCAAGCCCTTGTCTTGGGTGGTCACCCTGGATCTGAAGGATGCTTATTGGCATGTGCCGATGGCTCCTCGGTTCCAGGGCTGCCTAGCACTGCAGTCGGATCAACGGGTGTTCCAATTCACCAGACTACCATTCGGCCAAAACATAGCACCGCGGGTCTTCACCAAACTGGTAAAGCAGGCTCTGACCCCCTTGCTCTTACAAGGGATTCAGATCCTGTTTTACCTGGACGATTGGCTCATCTCCGCAGACTCTCTCACACACTGTGTACAAGACACGCTCACTGTAGTCAGACATATCACAAACCTGGGGTTCAAACTAAACATTCCCAAGTCCTGCCTCTCACCGTCACGAGAAGTGACGTGGGTGGGCTTGCACTGGGATCTCCAAAGCGCCACCGTTTCCCAGAGTCGAGTGAATGTGGCGAAACTTCGAAGGAAGCTCTTTGTCGTGTTGCACTCGATCTCGATAACACGAAAAATCTGGGACTCCCTACTAGGGTCTTTGAATTGGGCGTCTCTGACCGTGCCCTTGGGCCGGCTCCGACTAAAACGCCTCATTCAGCTGGGCAACAGGCACTTCCCTATCTCGCCCCCTTACCGTTTGTGGACGGTACCGCGCTCAATACATCTGAGACTGACACACTGGGTCGCTCGGGGCACGCTCTCTGCGGCTGTGCCCTGGACTGCTCCTCCGCCGACCATCTGGGTAGACACAGATGCGTCGAGCGAGGTGGGGTGGGGCTATCAATCAGACATGGGACATCAAAACCACGGCAGGTGGTCGGGGTGTAAAGTGGTCAGGTGGTGTAAAGTGGCTGTTTTGGCCATAAAGTTATCTCCAATGAAATCATCATCACAGCTCAACCAGTTGACTTAGAGAGCTCTACTTAATGCCATTCTACAGGTAAATAACACAGCTACGCTTGGGAATGCGCGGGAATGCGGGAAGCAGTCTGATTAACGAATATACGGTAGCCTAGCCTAGACGTTTTTCGGCCAAAACACCCGGGTTTCGAGGAATATATATATAATACATAGCCGGGGCTGGAGGGTTAAGGCCCATCCCGTGTTCCGTCATGTGCAGATCCCTGTCGAACGTGCGCATGAGCGACCCTCTCTTGTCATCACATCTCACGTCAGGAGAACGCGGATGGGCAGGGGTCCGGCGTGAGGGAGGGTATTATGTACGTTGGATTTTCCAAGACTACTACCAAATTGGGAGGTTTGACGTACCTCCCAACCTACCAATTAGGAAAACCTACTATTTGGTAGTAGTCTTGGAAAATCCAACGTCAAGGCTATTAACCTAATTGCAATGACGACTTGTCTATTTTGACTGCTATGTCGTCATTCCAACCGCGGTTAAAAAGAAAACGTCTAGAGTCTACTCCTTATCTTGCTCTAGGAGACGTTGTACATTAACCAAAACTACCACCGAAGGTGAAAAAAGCATAGAAGAGAAGAAAAAGGGGTTTACCTTAGTTACCGCTTAAGGCCCATCCCGTGTTCCGTCATGTGCAGATCCCTGTCGAACGTGCGCATGAGCGACCCTCTCTTGTCATCACATCTCACGTCAGGAGAAGAACGCGGATGGGCAGGGGTCCGGCGTGAGGGAGGGTATTATGTACGTTGGATTTTCCAAGACTACTACCAAATAGTAGGTTTTCCTATTTGGTAGGTTGGGAGGTACGTCAAACCTCCCAATTTGTTAGTAGTCTTGGCAAATCCAACGTCAAGGCTGCATAACAAATAGGAGGAGGACATCCAAGCCCAACCTACCAAAAAAACCAATGCATAAACAAAAATTATGAATGACAAAGACACAATTTAAACAAGAGAGTTTAATAAAAGAGTGAAAAACTGAGGAGTAGCTAAAAAGAACAGTTTTAACACATGCCCATCATTCATAGTAATGCAAAAACATAGACTTGTCTTAAACCAAAAAGGTACTGTACCCAAAATCCCTTTTCTTCAAAAACCAACAAAAACACTGAACACAAGAACAAAACACAATTTTCAATGTGGCAAAAACACTTATGTACTGGAACAATACATAATCCCAAACTTGCAATCCAGTGTTGCAAACCCGTACACCCCCCCCCCCCCTTTGTCAAATAAAACAAAGGAAAAGAACGAGGGACAAGGGGGGAAGACCAGGGATCTTCGCCAGAGCACCAGGAAACACGACCCCCGAGAGCAATCACCGGCCGAGGGGGTCGAACACTGGACACGGAGAGGTAGGAGGAGATGAAGGAATTGATAGAAGACCACAAAACCGCTGAGGCGATGGCAGGTAAGGATCGACGTGGCAGGAACCGGAAGGAGGCAGCAAAGGATCTGATATCGTGCGCAAAACCCCTACAAACAGGGTGACGGGCACGAACGGTCCGACAAACGTGGCGGCCCATCTGCACCTGCGAGAGCCTCCCACCTGTCCGAGGAGACACCCACACAGCAGTACCCGAAGGCGGCGCCACAGACGCAACAGAGGAGTGCAAGGCTGACACCGGGCACAACACATGGCGAGGATGCCCACGCCATAAAGCCTGGACGGTGAAAGGCTGGAAAACAGGGGCCTCCCTCCCATGCGTGGTAACAAAAGGAGGGGAGGAGGCGAACGAGACGCCATGCAAGGACAGGGAGAATCGCACGCAGTCCCGGGGCCGTGACAATGCCGCTAGTGCAGACACCCGATCCGCAGTGACCAGAGCGACAAGGAAGAGTGGACGCCCGAGCAACGGAACCGGCATAGCGGCCCTTGTAGACGTGGGTGAAGCCAGAAGGACCAGAGCCCGCCCCAGATCCCACTGTGGAGGGACCTCGCGCGGAGGCGGTCGATCCCGGAAGGCAGCCGTCAGGAAGGAATCCAGCTCCTGCGGCGGAACGACCAGCCCAGCGACGGACCCAAAGACCCCCCGGACGGCAGACAAGTGGGTACGTATAGCGTCGACTTGAAAGTGACGTGTACGGAAGAGGTGAAACAAGGAGCGTAGGACGAGGGAAGGAGAGCCAACTGGCAGGCGAGTGTCCTGTAGCCACCTAGTAAAAGACCCCCCAGCGGGACCCGTAAGTCCCCCAAGGAGAAGACGGCCAGGAACGCTGCAGGAAGTCAGTCAGGGCCCGGCCGGGGACCGGGAGCCACCGCGCCTCATGAACAAGCACGATGCGAAGGCCGACGAGGTCCGCAGGTCCCCAACCTAGCTCAAGTGGAAGCCGGAGACAGGTAGAGGGACCGGACTCGGGCACCACCGCGGCAACCGGGCGCACCAAGCCTGTGCCGGCCACAGAGGAGCGAGGAGCCAGACGCACCGCGGTACAGCCGCAGCCTCGCGAGGACTGGGCAACATCAACACCGCGTCTGGTGGCGGAAAGATGTATATCGACCGCCACCTGTACCAGGCTACCAGGAAAGCGTCCGGACCCCCCCCGGAGCGCGAGGCCGGAGGGAGAGGTCCAGAGGCAACTGGCGCGGCACCCCCGATGCAAACAAGGCGACCTCCGGAACACCTCAGGAAACCGCGAGGTCGGCGAACACAGTCCGTTGCATCGCCCATTCTACAAGAATGCCCTGCCCTCTCGACAGGGCGGCCGCCCACAGGGTGGCAGGCCCGGGCAGGGAGGAGGCATGCAAGGAGAAGGGGTGTCGGTCCGCGAGGAAGAACAACTCCACCGAGACCCCCAATAGAGTCAACGACCTGGAGGACCGCCGCATTAGGAAAGAGCGGACAGCTGTCTGAGTGTCCAACCCGAAGGCCACCGACTTACCCCGAAGGGCCAGCGCGTAGTTCCGCAGGAAGAACAAAGGAACCAACAGTCCGAGGGCATAGACGGGGAAGTGGAGGGAGACCCACCCATCTGCCGGGAAGTGGACGTCCCAGGTTCGAACGGGAACCTCACCCAACCTCGCTCGACGTATCTGTGTCTACCCAGACCGTCGGCGGGGGGGCGGTCCAGGGCACAGCCGCAGAGAGCGCGCCCCGAGCAACCCAGCGACCGAAGCGTCTGCGAACGGTACGCGGGAGCGGCAGGAGCCGACCCATAGGGGCAACGGAAACACCGCGGTGCCCATGAGGAGGAGGCGGCGTAGCCAGAGGCTCCCTAAGGGAAGGGGAAGAGCAGCCCAATGCAGCGAACCCACGAACGAGTCCCAGAGCCACCCCGGGAGGGAGACCGAGTGCAACACGGCGAAGACCTTCCACCGAAGGTGCACCGCGGCCGGCAGACCCCGGGTCACCGTAGCGCCGGACAAAACCCATGCGAGACCGACCCATGGCACGACACACGACGGGGTCAAGCGGGACTTGGGAACATCGAAGGGGAACCCTAACCGTGCGACGTGGCGAACGACTGTGAGGGCGTCGCCTACGCACAGTCCTAGGGCTTCGGAAACTACCAACCAATCGGCCAAGGAAAACAGGATCTGGAGCCCGCTCCTGAGGAGAGGACCCAGAGCCTGCCCCACCAGTGCGGAGAAGATCCGCGGCGCGATGTGGAGACCGAAGGGAAGGCCGTCGAACAGGAACACACGATCGGAAGTCCGAACGGCCAAGAATCGCTGGAAGCGAGGATGGAGAGGAACGAGCCAAGACGCATCCTGGAGGGCCAGCGACACTACCCACGACAGAGGGCGCAGGGCCAGGCGTACCGTGGGTACCGGCAGCATCCGAAACCGTGTGTGCACGATGTGCCCGTTGAGGGCCGACAGATCCACCACCGGTCGCATCGCGTCGCAGTTCGTCTACGGTACCAGAAAGACACGGGAGAGGAAAACCGGGTGACCGGCGGTCAACTCCCTCGACGCTACCCAGCTCGGGCATGGAAGTGAACACGTGGGCCACCTCTGAAGAGATGGGCCGGCGTCGGTGACAAGAGCGGAGTGGGGGTCTGGACGTCCACCTCCAGGTGAGACCCCTCCGCCTCCAACGTCCCTCGCGGCCACCGAGGGGCGCAAGGGCGAAAACAACCCGAGGGAGCACCCGTGAGGAGGGGAGAGACCCGGTCGGCCAGGCGAGAAGGAGAACAAGGAGGCCGACCCAGAGAACCTACACATTGTGTTGACATGGAGGTACCCCCGGTACGGGCCGTGCGGGCATGAGCGCCACGTTGACCTCCTCTACCCCCCCCCCCCAACCTCGTCGAAAAGGGCGGGCCACCCCAACCCCTGGCCGTCGCGGGGCTGACCCCGTCGAATGGCGGCCGGAAGTGGTAGACCGGCAAGCCCCGACAAGGCGGGGATGAAAGGGGGCAAGAACAGAAGTGCGAGGTGGAACCGACGCACTGGCCTGCAACGTCCCAGTCCTGCGCCCGTGCAAGGCGGCAGCACTTGCAGCAGCACCCCGAAGAGGACCGGCAGAAGGACGGGACTGAGAAGACCCCGCGCGCGACACAGCGCGTCGGTGCGTGTCGTAAGCAGGGTCCGCAACGACACAGCGCGTCGTCGCATATCGGGGCCGCCGACAGAGAAGCGTAGCATTCCCAAGCATCCTGCTAAAAAAAAACCGACGTATATAGCGCAGAGTACAACAAACCCTGACGAATATCCAAGGGGGCCGGCCGGCAGAACGAGGACCGTACCGTCGGGCGTTGCCGAGTTGCCGCGCACAAAACCACCTTCAGCTCGGGAACCAAAGACACCGCGAGCCGAAGGTGGATCTGCTGAACGCGGTCCAAACCCTCGCGAAGATCGCCTGGCGCAGACTCTCGAGCCGCAGGTGGTGAACAGACGTCTGGAGGGAACCTAAAGACAAGACAATAAGTCCGTCACCCTCTGTCGCAAGGGAAAATCCTTGGCGACAGAGGGCTGATCCGGGTGAGAAAAGAACGGGGTAGCAATAGAACAAAGTTCAAGAACGGGCGCGCTCATCCAGGACCAGAACGCGCCGTCCAACCCGCTGACAGACACAAGAGGCAAAAGCAGTGATGACTCCGGGGGAGGGACTGAAGGAGAGCCGTCGACGGATCGGTTGGTGAAGTCGAAGGCCTCAGCAAACCAGGCCTCCAATGGGAGAGGGTGACCGAGCATGAAGGCTAAGCCAGGCATACCGGCGTCGCACAAACCTGTCCCACAGGAGGACAGACCCGTCAACACAGCCAAGACAGCCAGGGACTGAACATCCGGAAGGATGTCAGGGTGGCTGAAGTCTGACCAGAGCGTAGGCCTGCAGAAGGGAGGGGGACCGTAGCAGGGGTAGGTAGGGTGAGGCGCTGAGGTGTGTCACCGCCAAGAAGCGCGAGAAGCGGGAGTCTAGCATCGAATCCAAGCGCCCGTCGATGCGTGACACAACCCAGCCCTGCATAGCCGACAATCGATCCGAGAGAGGCGACCCCCCCCAAGATTGGTCGGCCCGCAGGGGCGAGCGTGAGCGGGAGCGAGACCCATGACACGAACCAGCAGCGTCGCGGCCCAAGGAAGGCGAGCGACGACGGTTGTGTCGCCGTTGAGGGACTCGTCCCCGATCACGAACGGCCGAGGGGGAAACAGCACCATCCCCCTCTTCCAGCGACACGTCAGCTCCTGAGAAAGGGGACCCCGAAACCCCGCTAAACCCCACCAAGGCAAGAGGAGGGGTACCCCCCTGGCGAGACGGTAAGTGAAGGTCAGGAAGAGAAGAATGAGGAGGAGCAGGACGACGGGAGTGGGAAGGCTGGCCGGGTGAAAAGAGGCCAGAAGGAGCCGCGGGGGGAAACAGAGCAAGGATCCCCGGGGCTGAGATAACAGGGCGGCCCGACACCGAGGCGGAGGGAGGGACCTCCACCGTGGGACGAGACCGTGAAGGAAGAATAGGCACTGAAGCAGGTGAAGTAGGAGAAGCAACGACATCCAGGCGGACCCTCCTGGACAGTGTAGGAGGAGGGAGCAGAGGGCCAGCCACAGCATGAACAACCGCGCGCGGAGAGGACAACGTAAGAGGAAGTCGTCTGGGCTGGGGAAGCAGGCGGAAGGGAGTAGAGCCCCTATCCGTAGAGGCCAGGGGAGGGCGCACAGGGGCAGAGCCGCTAACCCCGGCGTCAGGGCGAGAACCATGACGAGGGCAATGGGCGTCGTCAAGGCGATCAGGAGGACGACGAGGCGAGCGAGAGCATGGACGGAGCTGGGGAACCCCCCGACGATGTGACGACCGGCTGCGGGACCCAGGGGAGAGGGCCAGGTGAACGGCCTTCAGTCGGGTCAGGGATACCCAGGGCGACGCGGATCTGGACGGCAACAAAGGCCGGGAAACGGTGGCCCACAGTCCTAATGTGGCGGGAGACCATCGTCCACACCGACGGAAGGGAAGCAGAGACCACAGCCGCCGCCGAGGAACCAGGGCTATGGTGCAGCACATCCACCAGGGCCAGACACGTGCCACACAGAGCAGGGAGGTAGGCCGTAGAGGACACACAGAGCGAGTGGCGCAAGCAGGACTTGTGGCTCTCCAAGCACGGGGAGCGACAACCAAGGCGAAAGCAAGGCAGCCTACCTGCACTGGAAGAACACACACCATAATCAGCACGTCGAAGGAGTAAGTGGAGAGAATGTCCAAGAAGAACCAGGGAAGGAGCATGGGGAAACAGGAACACACATGCAAACAGGTATCCGTACTCACCCTAAACTGGGAGCACAGAGGTAGGTGAGGAGGGCGGCCGAGGCGGAAGAGCACTAGCAGAACCTGCAAAGATGGAGAAAGTGTTAACCACCACTCAACATCTTACATGCAGGGCCTATAACACCAGTAAAGTGCATACACCAATATAGTATCAGGCAACAAGATGACATAAAAAAGGTCAACAGTGAAAGCCAACTATAACCGCAAATTTGCGGGCCAATGGAGGCATAACCGTACCGACACAACCCTCCCGCATCTTTGAGGGACCCCCCCAGCGATCACCGCAAATTTGCGGGGAGCCGAAATGTCCCAGAGGACCGAATTGAGCTCCCGCAAATTTGCGGGACCGGCCGAGATGGTCCAGCACCGAAAAAGCGAGAAGAGCGTCTAGGGAATACCAAAAAAGGCCACAAAAAAGCGTCATCTCCTTATGAACTCCAAGCGATGATGGCCATCAAGCTGAGCAGTGTCTTCCTTGAATTGATCCTAACTCAACCGGTAAAGGGAGAGGCAAGGAAGACACACCAGGGGAGAGGAGGCACATACCCCAGGAACCACCCAACCCACAGAGATAGAGCAAAGCCCATGAGGAGAAGTGGCAGGGAGGGTGGTTTCGCACAAACAGGGGCCCCCGTGGGGTACCCCTGGATTGGGCAAAATAGATTATGAAAGGATGGAGGTGAAACAGGAAGAGAAAACAAAAACCAGTAAATGAAACTGGCGAGAAAAAGGGTGGCCTAGCCGTGAGCAGAGAATGTGTCAGGGGCGAAAAACCCTGTGGTGTGAAGGAGGGGCCCCCGTGGGGTACCCCTGGATTATCACGAACCACCTGTCGCCCAGGCCCTTGAGACACAGTGAAGGCTCGAAAGGGGGGACTCGGGAATAACGCTAATAATGCGGCCGACACAAACTCTACAAACAGCACCGCCACCAACGAAATCTCAGATTGTTTACCAACGGTACACCTTAGGCTATGAAAAAATGAAAACTCATAGGGGCATAGCAATTCCGGAATGAGAAAACCAGCTAGGCTAAAATAAGCTAAAAGCTAAACTATGCCCAGACTAACAGGAAAAAAGAATATGAAAAGAGAAAGAATGAAAAACATATACGAGGAACGCCAGGCGCCCCCGTACCTTCGGTAGGCTATTTCCACACGCGTCTCCATTATACACACTTAGGAGCCCATTTACGTGTGACCTAGATCACGTAACATCTGTCTAACAAAAAAGAAGGCCAGATAAGCCGAAACGAACCTAAACAGGGTGAATTAAAGGAGCACAACAAAAGCGACTTCATTCAATGGAGCGCGTGAACAAATGATGACAAGAGAGGGTCGCTCATGCGCACGTTCGACAGGGATCTGCACATGACGGAACACGGGATGGGCCTTAAGCGGTAACTAAGGTAAACCCCTTTTTCTTCTCTTCTATGCTTTTTTCACCTTCGGTGGTAGTTTTGGTTAATGTACAACGTCTCCTAGAGCAAGATAAGGAGTAGACTCTAGACGTTTTCTTTTTAACCGCGGTTGGAATGACGACATAGCAGTCAAAATAGACAAGTCGTCATTGCAATTAGGTTAATAGCCTTGACGTTGGATTTGCCAAGACTACTAACAAATTTATTTTTTTGGGGTGTTTTAAATGGATTTTTTTTTTCCCTTACTCTTAACCCTCTCACCACGGAAGGGCTCTTGAACGCCCATAAAAAAGCATATAACAGGTACCCGGAAGGGCTCTTGAATGCCCAGTGGTTGAAAGCCTGTGAGCTTCTTGTGCGAGGCGTCGGTCCGACGCATGTAAACAACAGCCGGCTGGACCGACGCCCCGCATCTCCGGCCACAAGAAGGAGAGCGTCGCTTGTTCGTGTGTGCCTGTATGTTGTTGTTAAGTATCGAAAAGTAGTGTAAAGTGGCTGTTTTTGCCATAAAGTTATCTCCAATGAAATCATCATCACAAATCAACCAGTTGACTTAGAGAGCTCTACTTAACGCCATTCTACAGGTAAATAACACAGCTACGCTTGGGGATGCGTGGGAATGCGGGAAGCAGTCAGATTAACAAATATACGGCAGCCTAGCCTAGACGTTTTTCGGCCAAAACACCCGGGTTTCGGGGAATATATATATAATACATAGCCGGGGCTGGAGGGTTAAGAGTCTTCCCGCAGTCCGCCGGGGGAACTCTTAAGAGTCTCCCGGCAGTTCCCGGGTTAATCTTTAGCATTATATGCGTACCATTATTTGCTACAAATTCAGATGAATAATTAGTTGAAAACATTAAGTCCACAATATAATTTACCTAATACGTGGGAACGCACGCTAGTAGGGGGAGGGAATATATTTATTATTGAATTAAATGTCATATATGCTCCGTCCCGAGCATTTAGCTGGTCTACTTGGTCTTTCAGACGTGGGTGACATTAAAGGACAGAAACATAAAAATGGCCTAAATTATCAAATAATAGGGAGAATTTAGGTACAAGAATGAAGCTAATGCTGTAAATATTTAGTTAATCATTGATTTCTTATCCCAGATGTTAGTGGGTACCTGTGGTAGTAGCATTCGTAGTAGCATTTTTCTAAAAGGGTGGGGGGGGGGAACACATTTATTATTTATTAAATTTGGTATATGCTCCGTCCCGAGCATTTAGCTGGTCGACCTAGTCTGCCAGACGCGGGTGACATTAAGGACGGAGACATAAAATGGTCTAAATAAGACAAATATGGGGGAAATTTAGGGACTGCAACGAAGCTCAAGCTCCGAGTTTCACAAACACCAGAGAACGCAACGTTGCAGGCCCTCCTAACAGTCCTCTACCACAGGATTTAAACGCCATGCCAGTGCCACTCACCCACGCCCATCACCTGGTAAACCAACCAATCTGCCCGTGAATCGACGATGTACTCGTGATAGCGGGCTACCTGCGCGGCTTGAGCTCTACGGTTCCAGTGTATGCCGTCACGACGCAAATTGCGGCGATATGGTCTGGCTCCACACTGGAATGTTCGGTAGCCGCGCAGTAGTCTCTGCAGTCGCCGATTCACGGCTTGGTATATTGTGCGGTAATGACCGCGGGTTACACCTGGCTCACCCTCAGGAATGGGGGGCAGCTCTCGTGGCTCCAGCAAGACGACTGCTACCTTAGAGCCACAGCGCTGCTCAATTAGTTGGATGATAGAGATGATGTCATCCGTAATTTCTGACACTTGGACTGTTTCGTGTACGTCGTTGCCTCCCTAATATAAGATGGTCAATTGGTGAGGCCAATCGAGTACACGATTCAGTCGCCTGTCTGTCATGAAATTACGGGCTCTACCTCCTGGGGCTCAATAGCATCTAATTTCACAGTTAGGGACCTCAAAATGGCGGGGAATAAAACTGTGTCCCACAAATGCGACCTTATACATTTATAGAAATGGGGACCCTAACTGTTAATAATTTTGTTTACCTAATCTAACCCGTAGTCTACACACCGATCGGAATCCTCACTCGGGGCACCAAAATGTGGGGGATAATATGGCCAAAGGTTATCTCTTACCACACCAATCAAAATATAAAATTAATAAACATAAATAAAAATAAAGTCTGAGATCGCCTACCTTATGGCATGAACTATAGGAGCAGATGGTTTGTTTATAGTAGCCTAGTCTTAATCCATGGTAGCCTATCTCTCAGGATGCCCTAACTAAACATTGTATCAATGGCCATGTATATCAATGACTTAGCTATACTAGGGTCCTGGTGTAGTTCCGAGGATTCCGGCTTCGGTAGACCATGGTTAAAGGGTCAGGACTCCGGGCCTGGCGCGGGGATTGTGGTTGAGGAGATCACGGGACACGTCTCTACCGTTCAAAAGTTTACTAGCGTCTGATCGGAACTTCAATTTCCGACTCTTAAATAAACTATATATTAATTCGTTACCAAGGGTTCATTCCCTCTTCACTTTATCCTATAAATGAGAAATAAGCATTTAATTATATAAATACTAATATAAATATCGTTTCACAATGATTTAGTAAACATATTATCCAGGCGATCTGGATATTACAGCAAGCTGTGGATTGTGCCTGCAAGCGTGGGAATTTCAAAACTGATACCGAATACAGTACCTCTAAATCTAATCATACAAGGTTTTATAACTAAATTAACTTGGCCAAGGTAATCTTATACAGTACAATAGGCCTCCTATGTACCAGCATTTGTTAGTGACCTGATGAAGCTATCTGCGAAACGTTGTCAATAAAGTGCTCTTCCTCAGATGGTGTTTTTTATCCAGTACTAAATTACTTAATATTAATTATTCTCTACAATATATACAATCACCGGGTTCTGGTAGGAAATTGTTCACTCTAGTGAGGTTACCCTATCGGAAGGTTGTTGCCAACAGTCCCCAGATACCGGTGTAGTCAATTTATTTCTCACACCCACACATATTTACTCACGCATGCTCAAGGAGTAGAATGTTGTATGATTCTCTGGCAGTGATGAACAAAAAACAAAGCAACATAGAACCATGGAGTTTTCACCATTCTCAAACCCGAATAAAGGTATGTGATCATGGTATTTGATTGATTATTTTCTGTTGTTTATTTTTGAAGCTCCTAGCTGCGTAAACAAGGCGCTTGCAAGCCCGTATTCCCAGGTAGGCGAACTGGCGGGAATATTTTAAAGCCTGTGGTTGGGAGTTAAGATATACTGGCACAGTAAAGTATAGTACTGTATATAGATTTTGTGATTGAAAAACAAAAAATATTACCAAAAATATATACAGGATTTACATATATAATTTTCCTTAACAATTCTCAGTAGCCTACTTTTCTTAACCCTTCCTGCCCGGGCAGCCTTTCTAAATGACAGCACTGAGAGCCCGGGAGATATGGCCGAAAAACGTTGTAATAGGCTAGCCCCATCTTTGTTATTTTAACTGCTAGAGAATTCACACACATCTCAAAACGTAGCCCTGTTTCGTATCTGTAAACTGACATTGAGTAGAGCTCTCTAGGTCAACTGGTTCAGTTGTGATAACGATTTCTGTGGAGAGAGATTCAATGCGATGTTAGCAATATCAGACATATGTTATTGTTCTCCAAAACAATAACAACAAAAGTCGGACTTCTCCTTCTTGTTTTGGAAGGTGCGCGTCGCTCCGACCGGCTTGTTTACATACGGTTCGACACACGGCTTTCAAACCACGCTTAACCCTCGTGGCCCGGGCTGGTCCTCCAAAGGACGGAGGTCGTATCCGGGCGATCTGGCCGAAAAATGTCTAGGTCTAGGCTACCGTATTTTTGTTTATTTTAACTGCTAGAAATTTCCCACGCATCTATAAACGTAGTGCGGTTTTCAATCTGTAGACTGGCGTTGAGTAGAGCTCTGTAAGTCAACTGGTTCAGTTGTGATGACGATTTCAGTGGAGCGAATTTTTCCGCGATGTTGACAATATCGGAGCTTTTCAGACACTAATTTCGTCTTACGTCACAACAATAACATTGATCCGACGTCTCTTTCTTGTTTTTGGAGGTGCGGTGACGCAAAAATCGGCTTTGTTTACATGCGTCGGACGCACGGCGTTCAGACCAAGCTGAATAGGCTTGAAAGCTTACTATCTCTTGAAAGGACACCCGGGCTGCTGCCCAATTTCCGCGGTGTCCTTTCAGAATGACACCCGGGCTGGAAGGGTTAATAGGCTTTCAAGCTTACGGATTTTAAAATGACACCCGGGCTCCTGCCCATCTGCCGCGGTGTCATTTTAAAATAACAACCGGGCAGGAGGGGTTAAGGTTTGCATACCACATAGAGTATGATACTTATAATATATTGAAGAATCAATGGTTATCACCCTCCAAAGTACTGTATCATAATTCTTTCATTAATTGAGTTTAGATGTGAAGTTGGTTGGTGTAAAAAAAACATAATAATACATGTTAACTCCCAGATGGAGTGAGGAAGTACATGAACGAAGATGGTGCTGGTTGGGGGGAGGGGCGTCGACTGACTGGGGACAGAGGTGCATGGGGGCGGTTCGTTCGTGGCCACCCCTTCGGGGATCACGGCGTCAGGCAATAGATAGATAGATAGAACTCCCAGAGTCCGGCTTTTAAATATTCCCACCACCCCGTCTACCCAGGGGTACGCACGCGCAAATGCCTTTTTATGCATCTTGTAGCTTCATACATACCAAATAAATAATATGAACCAAATACTGTATCATGATCACATACCTATATTCAGCTTGAGAATGGTGAAAACCCCAAGGTTCTCTTACATTTAGAATCCTAATACGCCATCAGACAGTACACTAGACCATGAGGCTGGGAAAGTGGTTCTATGTTGCTTTGTTTATCACTGCCATTGCATCAGTAAGATATCCACTAGAGCGTGCATGCGTATATAAGTGTGGGATTAAGCATCAGCCAATACTCGTGTGCCATACTTGTGTGTGTGCGAATGTGTGTGTGTGTGTGTCTATCACATGGCCCAGACAAAGGCCTCACACCCTCTCTCTCACTGACTCCCTCACTCACTGTCTCCTGGGCCACAAGGCACAATCCACTCATGTGAGAGGTAGGGGAGTGAGGGGAGATGGTTAGGGGTGCATGTGGGTGTGGGGAGTAGGGAGAGGCTTGGGGGAATGCAGGAGGGGCTGGGGAGCTTAGTTCATTACTAGGCCGATAGGGCCGCGATATGCTCCATGGAACAATTGATTGCTTGGCTCGAAACATAATGATGCTATATGGAGTCACCCGGGGTTAACCCTTCCGACCCAGGCTGCCTTACAAAAGGACAGTGTCAGGTACCCGGGCGATCTGGCCGAAAAATATCTAGGCCTAGGCTACCGTATCATTGTTATTTTAACTGCTAGAAATTTCCCACGCATCCCTAAACGTAGTGCGGTTTCCAATCTGTAGACTGGCATTGAGTAGAGCTCTGTAAGTCAACTGGTTCAGTTCTGATGACGATTTCCGTGGAGCGAATTTTTCCGCGATGTTGACAATATCGGAGCTTTTCAGACACAAATTTCGTCATATCATACAACAATATTGATCCGACGTCTCCTTCTTGTTTTCGGAGGTGCGGTGATGCAATGACCGGCTTTGTTTACATGCGTCGGACGCACAGCATTCAGACCAAGCTTAATAGGCTTTCAAGCTTACAGCCTGTTATAAGGACACCCGGGTACCGGCCCATCTGCCGCGGTGTCCTTATAAAAGGACACCCGGGCTGGAAGGGTTAAGGGGAAAAACATTATAAAATAAAAATAATATCTGAAATAACAAATGCTCTGTTATTATCCTGACCTTCTAAGAGTGCTGACGATGAAGTTTCCACCCTGCTCCTGAGGCTTCTTGAGAATGCTGGCATCAATGATCTGGCGTCGGGCGTGCACCAAGTTGTAGTAGAGGCGCACGCGATCCTCACCCGTTATCTGCTTCACCTGATAAATAACAACAACAGTCAAGGTAGGCATAACAAATGTACCACACAGTTTAATAACGTTAGAATGTGTGAATACTCTAATGAGTATGGTAAATGTTCTGATAGGCTGCACAATGTTTTCATGAGAAATGGTATTTTTAATCCTTAAATGATAGAACATTTGATTGAGTAATTAATTCTTAAAAGATGATGACACTAAAAGGAGTATAAATAGGTAAATCAACACAATTAAAAACACATGAAGTTATATAGAAGTTGGAAACTCAAGATAATGATATGCATTGCTGGTCTTTTACATTTTTTTATCCTATATTTCATTTGATGGTTTCACTTTTTACTTGTTAAACATCCAGAAATGTTGAAGCACTGGGAATTTTTAATAAAAACATGTACTGTATGTTTAATCATTGGGAGGTTTAACGACCCTCCCAATACCAAATGAGGTAAACCTCCTATTTGGTTGTAGCCTCGGAGAATCCAACGTAGAGCTTATACTGTACTATGACGATGCAATCTGCTTCGCTCTAGAGCGGCAATTATCGTATACACATAGCACAAATTAAATCGATAACATCTAGAGTAGCACCTTACTCTCTCTACTAGGTACGTTGTACATACTTTTGAGGTCTTTTTAATAGAAAATTGAAAAGAGAAACGAGAAAGAAAAGAAAAAGTTGTCGACTAGGCCATTCCATCTGGCTCTTCACGCCGCTGTCAGGGGCGTACCTTCTAACCCGGTCCGGATTAAAGGGCATCTCGATATCAAGCTACAAAAGAGGCAAGATTGGATGGGCAGGGGTACGGTCTGTGGGAGGGATACTATGACGTTGGATACTCCGAGGCTACAACCAAATAGGAGGTTTACCTCATTTGATATTGGGAGGGTCGTTAAACCTCCCAATTTAGTAGTAGCCTCTACGTTCCAACGTAGAGCTTAGAGTACCAAAATTGGAGGCGGACATCCAAGCTGAGAAAACTCAAACATCAGCAATTAGTTAAGGATCATGATAAAGAAAAGACAGACTTAAACAAGAGAGTTTATATACAGAGTGTACGGACAGGTGCATATTAACCCTTAAAAAGCGGCTCACCACTTAAGTCGAGTTAAATAAAGCTGGACTATGTGGCGGCGCTCGACATAACTCGAGTGGCAATTTCAGCACGTAATGTGGCTGAGAGAGAGAGACAAGTGGTGGCAGGAGACTAGCGAGCGTATGACTGCTCCAGACCACCGCGGCGAACCTACTGACACAAATCTCAGCTCCCTCCCTCTCTCACTCGCTACATACTCAATTATGTACCGAAAGTACCGAATTACCTGCTTTTTGCACTCGCGTTGCACGGTTATTGCAAGAAAACTATCCATCATACAAGGATCGTTATGGTGTCATTCGAAAGCTCTGTTTATGCCCTTTCAGGGATAGATACTTGTTTTACGTTCTGGGTCTTATTTAGGCATGAAAATGATCACGTAAACAGCCCTATTTTGGCTAAAAACACCCCGCTGGGCGGTACACATAAATAAACCGCATAGGCCGCTCGTAAGGTGTTAAGAGAGGCCACGTACAGTCATGTCATGTTCTTTTAGATCTTTACCTAATCGTATGAATGTTACATATCATAATGGTGGATATGGAAGACAGGATGCCCCCCCCCCCCTTTATATAGAGTAAAGTAGGAAGTACTACACCGGATAAGACCAAGTGTAAACATCGCTAACAGCACCGCGCATAATGAAAAACGTGCCGGAGGTGATAAGTGACACCCAGTAGATAAGGGACTGAACACTTAATTCTGTGGACTACTAGAAAACAGTAGGACAAACACCCCAATGACAATGCATGAGCATGACACAAGCGGGTGATGCATAACGAACAGAATGTGATGACGGGAAGAAAGTAATGAAACATACAGTAACATCTACCTTTCAAACATATAATGTAGTAATGAAGGAAATGAAAAACAAGATCCTTAAGCCTAGGTAAGCTCCTTAAGCCTAGGTAAGGTTCTTAACCCTAGGTGACATTACATACATATACGTGCAACCCATAGTCCCTCCCCCCTCCCCCCAAAAGTGGAGCGGACAGGATAGGAGAAAGACAGTAGGGGGAAGGACAAGCATAGAGGAATACCCCTAAGTAACCCTTTGGCCCAACGCAACACAAGGACGCCCCGGCCTGTCTGTGGACATGGACAGATAGGAGGAGACAAACGTGTCGAGGGAAGACCACAGCCCTGTGTCAGCAATATCCCTGAGGGAGTGATTGGGAAGGAAGCGGAGCGTGGCCGCAGAAGACCGAATGTCATGCGCCGAACCCCGAACCAGAGGATTGCTATCCTTAATGACCCGACACAGGCGTAGTCCCACAGCACGTTTGGTCAACCTCCTACCGGGCTTGGGCGCCACCCAGAGCACCAACCCCGACGCCGGCACAGTGGAATGAACAATTGAATGAAGCGAAAGAACAGGGCACAACGTGTGACGACGACGGCCGCGCTTAAGAGCGGGGACCGGAAAAGGTTTAAACACGTGTGCCTCTCGTTCGTTCTTAGCAAGAAAATGAACAGACTTAGCCAAAGTTACCGACCCGAGGATGGGAGCAAACCGCGAGCAGGTCAGGGCCCCGAGACATGGCAGCTCACTCCGATACCCTCTCACCCGTAGCTAAAGCTAGAAGAAACAGTGGCTTGCCAAGGAATCTGTCAGGTGTGGGGTGAAGAGTGTAGGCCGCAGACGAGAGCCACCGCCAGAGACCACTGAGGGGGAATCTGACGCGGGGGTGGTCCGAGCCGAAAGCAGGCTTGCATGAAGAACTCCAGTTCATTCTGAGGAACGACCAACCCCGTGAGGGTCTCAAAAGGCACGCGAATGGCAGATAGGTGGGTCCTAATTGTGTTGTACATGTAGTGACGCTCCTCAAATAAACAATTGAGGGAGGGAAACACAAGCGCCACTGACGGAGTTGCCGGTGAAGAGTTGTGTAACCAACAAGTAAAGCAGCGCCAGGGAGATTCATATATCTTCCATGTAGATGGCATCCAAAGTAGAGTGAATTTGGTAGGTAATGATCGTCCAAACAAGGGGAGCCACCCTGCCTCACAAACATCCACGATGCGAATGCCAACGAGGTCCCTAGGTCTCCAGTCGACCCCAAGTGGAAGCTCGAGACCGACAGGGGCACGGGATCCGGGCACCATCGTATCAGCTGAGCGTACCAGGCTTGGGCCGGCCATAGGGGCGCGAACAACCAAACTATGCCCTGGTACTCTCTCAGCCTGTGGAGGACCATGCACAACAAAAGTGCGTCGGGTGGCGGAAACACGTACAGTGACTGCCACCTGGTCCAGTCCTCGCTGAAAGCGTCCGGTCGCCCCGCTGGAGTGCGAAGCCAGCGGGTCAGGAACACAGGCAACTTGGTCGTCTCGTGAGAAACTAACAAGTCGACCCGTGGAACACCCCAGTAGGCTGCCAGGTCGTCGAATACGGTTTGTTTGAATGACCATGCTACCTGGGTGCTCCGTCCCCGAGACAGAGCATCCGCCCACAGGTTGGTATACCCAGGCAGGTAGGTTGCAGGCAGCGTAATGTTGTAACGATCTGCCTGAAAAAACAGTCCCTCCGCCAGACCCTGAAGCACCGCGGATCTGGAGGAGCCCTGTTTCTGTATGCAATGAACTGCAGACATGTTGCCCATCCGGAAGGCCAACGACCTGCCGGGAAGGGCTTGCCCATGACCCCGCAGGAAGAACAACGGGACCAACAGTTCCAAGATATTTAATTGTAAGGGAGTGAGACCTGACCACTTGCCTTGGTGTTGGTGACCCATGTTTGACTGGGAGCCCCATCCCACCTCGCTCGACGCATCGGTGTCTACCCAGATGGTCGGCGGGGGCGAAGCCCAAGGCACAGCTCTCGCGAGCTTGCCCCGAACAACCCAGTGTCAAAAGCAAATGGATCGAGCGCGGAATCGGCCAAAGCCGATGTGGAGGCAACAGTGGGAATGCTTTGTTGCCCAGTTGAATCAGGCGTTTTGATCCCGAGCCTCCCTAGGGGAATGGTCAGACACGCCCAATGGAGCGACCCGATCAACGAGTCCCAGAGTGTCCAGGTAATGGAGACCGAGTGCAACGCAGCGAAAAGTTTCCTTCGAATCTGCGAGGCGTTCACCCGACTCTGTCCGACGGTCGCGCTCGCCATGTCCCAGTCCAGGCCTACCCACGTCACGTCTTGCGACGGGGTGAGGCACGACTAGGGAACGTTTATCTTGAAACCTAAACGTGTGATGTGTTGGATGACAAGGAGAGTGTGTTGTGCACATTGAGTGGGAGAGTCTGCGGAGATGAGCCAATCGTCCAAGTAAAACAGGATCTGAATCCCCTGACGGAGCAGGGGAGTCAGAGCCTGCTGGACGAGTTTCGCAAAGACTCGTGGTGCGATATTGAGACCGAAGGGCAGCCTGTCGAACGGGAACACCCTTTCGTGCAGCTGGAGCGCCAGATAGCACTGGAACCGAGGTGCAATCGGCACATGCCAATATGCGTCCTTGAGATCCAGGGATATCACCCAGCAGCCGGGACGGAGCGCCAACCGCACCTGACTGATGGCGAGCATCCGAAAGAGGTCGTGCACGATATGCAAAGTGAGGCACGACAGGTCGACCACCGGCCTCATCGCATTGCAGTCCTTCGTCGGGACCAGAAACACATGGGAGAGGAAGACCCGCTTGAGTGGCGAGACTTCCCGAACAATCCCATGCTCGAGCATTGACATGATAACCGTGGCCACGTCTGGAGAGACGTGCCGATGTCGGGGAGGACGTCTGAGAGGGGGCCTAGACCGCCCCCTCCAGGACAGATCCCGCACCACAATCCGACGCGCCCACGATCGGCGAGGCCATTGCCGATAGTGGGGGTAAAAGAAGTCGGGAGGGGCCCCTTGTGTGAGCCTCAACACTCGTGCGGGGAGGCGGTCGGGAGAGAAGGGGGGAAAAACCCAGGAGGAACTAGTGGTTTGCTGAGCCAGCATAGTCGGCAGTCTTGCCTCCACGGGCACCCCCTCCCCCGTAGCGACCGCGTCCCTGAAACCTGCGCGGAGGATCCGGCGCAGGGCGGCGATGCACCTGCCTCTGGACGGCACGCCGTGAGGACGCCTCAATGGCTAGCGGACGAGATGGGCGAAGAGGCGAGCGGCGGACAGAAGGGTGCACGACCCGTCCCCCACCCCCTTGGCGTCGCCCATCGGTACCTCGCCAAGGCTGGCGACCCCTCGGCGGACCGGCCTTCCTCCCACGACCCTGGGAGGAAGCGGCTGCGGGAGGCCGCGACGCCCCAGAAACACGGGGTGCGAAGTGTCCCGCAGTCGCAAAGAGGTAAGCCTCTTGCCACGCACCATCCGAGAAGAGACCCACAGTTGCGAGCTCAGAGAGGAGCAGCTTCGTCTTGATCTCCGCGGGCGGCTTCTTACAGAAGGCCACCCTCAGCGACTGTCTACACTTAGCAGCCTCATGGACGGCACCCTGAAGGTCACCCACTGAGTTCAGGGCGAGCCGCAGCTGCACGCGCCGCAGGGTCTCCCAACCCTTCTTGAGGTCACCAGCAGGCTCGGCTTCAAGAAGCCGGAGGTGAATCCTCGCCATTTGGAACAGCAGGAGGAGGGTGGAGAGCAAGCGAGCGGCGCGGTGCCGGAGCCGGTGATCCCGATCGAGGGCACTCTTCTCCGATGGCACGAAGAAAGACGTGGGCAACTGGTCTAACACAATGTTAGGGGCATTCAGCCATGACCAATATGTGGGAGAGACCCCGGACGATGACAGGACTAGCCCAGACACAAAAGTGTTGTCAGGTGGCGGGAGAGAAACAAAGCCCTCAGCAGACCTGACGCCAAAACCAACCCCCTCCGCCAGCCACCGATCCCAAGGCCCGTCCTCAAGATTGGTGAGCTCGAGCATGACGTTGCCTTCAGCATCGCGAGCACTCTTCACCAGAGGAAGACCGGCAATGGCTGACAGAGCGGGAGCATCAGCTAAGACGTCTTGGCGGGTGTAATCCGACTAGAAACGTGGAGACCCAGAGGGAGATACCAAGGATGGTATGTAAAAAAATGCAAATCCGACCTACTGGGGTGAGGTCGGATATTCACCTCTGGGACTAGGCCGTCCGGAGTCAGTGCCCGGAAGATACCCGGAGCACCAATCTGTATATTCCAATTCTCAGCAACCGGCCGTTCCCCCCGTGCATGAGTGGCGGCACGTTCCGGGTGAGTAGCCACCACATTCTGCCAAGACGCAGGCTCGCCATACAAAGAAGGGAGGACACGTTTGGGAACCTTAAACTTAGACAGTGGGGGAACACGAATCCCCAGCCCGCTCCCAGGCAGCACGACGAAAGACGGCGAAGGAGCCGGAGAGGGGGTGGCGCAGGCTGAGCCGCGGCCGCCACCACAGGGTTTGCTGGGCCAGTAGGCAGTTGACCTTAGTAAAGGGGAAGGCCAGTAAAATCATCAGATATCTACATCCAAGCGTCCCAACCGAATTGTCTAGCATCACAGCTGACGTGGGAGCGTCCGTGGGAAAAGAGAAGAGGCAAAGCATAGGCCCGACCTAGAGTAGGATAGAACCCACCCTAGGGCGGAACGGGCCCCGGGAGGCCCTAACCCAGATACCAGAGGCTCGTAATAGAGCGGTCCTGTAAGAGAAGGTGTCTAGTCAGAGGACCGACCTGGAGCGGGAGTCATCCACGCACCAGGGCGGAGCGAGCTGATTGCACGGCCTAGCCTAAAGAGTGGCAGGGAAAAAAAAAGCTCTACGTCGGAACGTAGAGCCCACTGCAGGAATGTTAGTCCGACCAGTATGTCGGATGGCAGAGAGCGGCCAAACAATCAGAGGATCACCGAAGACTGCATGTGCGGGGATCCTGGGGTATACGGCAGACGAACCAGAGAAGGAACTCTGACACTGTTGCCAACCCCAAAAATACCAAGAAGATGGTTTCACATTTCTGAGATTTTGCAGGAGCCGTGCATGACATGCCGGACCGAACTGGTAACAGTGTGAAGAGTTAGCAACAGCCCCCCATCGACTAAGGCTAGGCCACGAACGCCCCCCGCCAACAGTCGGAATAGCGACCCACTAACGGAGGTAACCAGGGCTCATCACTAGGCCTCTGTGGGCCAGGAAGAGACCCCAATAGGGAAGGAAACCCTATGAGGATTGAGGAGGCTAAATGAAAGAGAAAGAAGAGGACTGTGCCCCCCCCCCCCCTCAGACATTAAGGTAGCCTAGCCTAGGAAACTCCGATAGTGTGACAGCACTTCGCGAAACGAGTTCCCCCCCCCCCCAATGTAAACCCCAAGCAGGTGAACAAATAAGGCGACAGGACCTGTAGGCCTTAGGCGGAGGCGAGGGAGGCACAGGAGAGCAATCCAAAGTGGAGCGGATCACAGCCTGGGAAACAGGGGAGAAGAGCATGAAACACCAGAACCGATGCATCAACAGGCATGGACAAGTTGCAATGCACTCTCCAACCCAAACCCAGAGAGGAGCGGACCATCAAGGTACCCTCCGGTCGGGGGCGGGACAACAGGACAGCCAAAAAAGCGGGAAACACACGCCACCGTAGGACGGGGCAAACACGCCCTGGAGCGGTCCCAAGACGCTCCAGAGCGGGTCACAGCCACCAGAAACTTACCAAAGCCCCTCAGAGACAAGTAGGACCGACCCAGAGCGGGGGAAGAACCCACGCTCCAGGGCGGGTGAAGACACCATGAAGAGAGGGAGCCGAAAAACCAAACAAACCGACCTGGAGCGTGAAAAACCAGCGCTCCAGGGCGGGTTGGCCACGCTTGAGCGGGAGGATGATATAGCGGTCTCACGCTCGGTCCAGAGTGGCACCAAAGAAGGAGAAGACAGCGCCGAAGCGACAGACGCACGCCCGGGAGCGGGAATACCGACGCTCCAGGGCAAAGCGGCAACCTCCTATTAATAGTCTGAGGGCCAAGGTATGCCCCTGACAGCGGCGTGAAGAGCCAGATGGAATGGCCCAGTCGACAACTTTTTCTTTTCTTTCTCGTTTCTCTTTTCAATTTTCTATTAAAAAGACCTCAAAAGTATGTACAACGTACCTAGTAGAGAGAGTAAGTTGCTACTCTAGATGTTATCGATTTAATTCGCGCTATGTGTATACGATAATTGCCGCTCTAGAGCGAAGCATATTACATCGTCATAGTATAAGCTCTACGTTGGAACGTAGAGGCTACTACTAAATACAAGTTTTTAAGAAGATTCTTCACATGGCACAGAGAAGGATAGTTTTCCTTATGTATTTTAGTCCCTAAAGGGTGACTCACATCTATAGCTGAAAATTTAAACATTATTTCAAAACTTTTATCTTGTCTTGAGTGCTATGTGGTTAGAGACTCACTTCTACAGATTTACTGTGGCTTAAGCCCAGGTCGATAGAGGTCACTCTTAATACTTTCTCATGCATTTTACCCTCATCATGCCTCTCCTATGTCTCTTTGGGCATTCTGGAGTGCCCAAAAGGACGAAAATACCAATATTCAACTCATCGCCACAGTAAGATGAAGCAAACTACTGTGCAGAGGATTTCTTGGTCTGTATATGTTGTTGAGATAAAGATCTTGATCATAAGCTGATCAATTTGTCTCTAACCCCTGCCTTTAGGGAGAAAAATGTGCTAAATATAATACAAAATTGTCAAAGTCCCTATCTTTTAGAAGTTAATACTTCAAAGTAATCAAACAGACAACATACGTACATACAAGTTTAAAGACCGTTTTATCCACAGAGTGTGGTTACAGTCTCACGTCCTAAATGGCGGCATTCCAGGCGACCCTGTTAACCCGGGAACGGCGAGAACACTCTTAACCCTTAGGAGCACGATGACTCTATGTGCGTCATTAGGGTATTTACCCCCTAAGCGCACGATGACTCGTTTAGCATCATTAAACTTAAAAATATTCGCCAAAAATTAAGTTTTCGTCTGACACGCGTCATATTTGGCATAGATATTAAGTATTAAGTCTAGTTCAATGGGTACAATTGGCAACCCCCTCAGTTTAACGGTTTACTCACGGCTGGCTGGGAAGAGAGCAGAGTACAGCTCAGTCTGTTTTTCGATACTTTCACGTTTATTCGTGTATCTCAGTAACTATTTGGTTTATAGTAATTCTGAAGTTACCAGTGGAATCCTCATTAAATTCCGCTTCCATATATGTATGCAAATCAAAATTGTTGTGGGCAAAATTTTGAGCTAGTGCGAGTTGGAGATAAGGTATTTAAAAAAAAAATTTACAATTCTTATTTCGGAGTGCCCCAATGTGGTTGTTTTGTATTTATTCTGTTTTTATTTTCTTATCTTCAAGTTCAATCAATAACGAAGCCGATGGTACCTCATTTATCCAAATACAAGGATTTTTTGGTGGATAAAAACGTCACAGAAACAAGTTATCGTCGGACCATGAGTACCAATAGCACGTGAAACCGAGTGCTCATGAGAGAACAGGCGAGGGCTGACAGAACTAGCACCGGACTCATCGCGTCACAGGCAGTCTACGGTACCAGGAATACATGAGAAGAAAATCCAGTGGCCGAGTTGCACCACCGGAACTACCCTTTTCCCGTGCATGGGCGCGACCATGGTGACCACGTCATTAGGGTAGATTCCACCTGGTAACCGTTCGGCCCCACGTGCCTCGTGGCCAGTGAAGACGGGCGCAAGGGAGAAAAATTCAGTGGGGACTCCCGCGACAAAGTAAGCAACCCAGTCTGAGAGGCGAGAAGGAGACTGACTTGGAGATCCGACACGTGTTGAGACGTGGAAGTCCCTCCGAAACGGCTCTGAGTGCCACGAGCAACCTCTACCCCCCCCCCCCCCTTTTCTAACGAAAAGGGAGTGACACACCACCACCCGTCCGGGGGAGTCCACCCCGACGAAGCGCGACCAGAGGGAGAGGGCAGACTGGCCTCGCACCAGCGGGGCCAACGCGATGAGGCCCGGCCGAGCGGGTGGACAGCGTACAGTACACCGACCGTGACACGGCACGACGGTGCGAGCCGGAAACAGGGGCATCCGACAGGGAGGCGTGCAGCACTGGGCGCCGCAGCAGACCGTGGACCGGACGGCGAGGCAAAGGCAAGCAGCTTCGCCCAGCACCACCGGTAGCACGGGAACGAAGGACATAGCGAGCAGGAGGAAAATCCGCCGCACATAGTGGCGAAGGGGACTCCGAGACAGCGACGTCGACGGTCCGGGAAGCAAACAGCAGGACCCCGACAACCAGGCCCCAAACGGGGCGGTTGAACGAGCACGGCAGGAAGAGCAGGTATACTGCCCTCGCGCAGGGCCGGCCCCAAAGAGAACAGTCCCGACAAGACCGAGAGGGACCGAACAACCAGTAGGACGTCCAGGCGGCCGAAGTCCGACCAGAGCAGGGGCCTATGGGTAGATGGAGAACTGGGCCCACCGAGAAGAACTGACGGCCCGCCCTGCTCGGGGAAGGCCTATACCTCCACGTCCGTAACCAGAACGTCACCTCAGAATGCCCTGCACAGCAGGTAGACACGAAGAGGGACAGACCAACCAGAAGGAAGAGGTCACGCCAGGGCTTGGAGGGCACCAGCACCCGGGCCCCCTCACTCCAAAAGAAGGCAGTCCTGGAGGAAGAGAATCCCAAAACCGAGAGGATCCCCAGGCCTGCAGAGGAAGGGGAGGGGGGGCCCCACCGGGGGAACGATGAAGGGCGGGTGCAGAAGAAGAATCCCCCCTCGTCGTCGAAAATCGGTGTAAGCAGAGGAAGAGACAGCAGAAGCCGATACGGAGTTGGAGAAAGCGCAGGAGACAGCAACACCGCTGAAACCATCAAAGATCAGCTGGACAAGTACCGTGCGCGGCACGCAAGGAGAGCTACAGTCGGAAATGAAGGAAAGAAGTCCGTAAGTGGGCCATGTAGGAGGAGAGACAGGTGTCGCCTGATGGCCTATGTACCCCGGTGGACTCCTAGTACATCGGAGGGCAAGCAACCGGGAGGGGTCGGAAGACCTGTTGCCGCCAGAGTCCCTGAGTAATGCCTGACGTAGCATGGAGAGTAACAAGTTGGCATGCAAACCGAGGTTCTGGACACACCAAACCGGCACTACGGAGGGGCAGCAATGAAGGGCAGGTCGAAGCCTGGGAGAACCTGCAAAGACGGAGAAAACATTAACCACTAACTCAATATCCAAAATGCCGGGTCTATAACACAGTAAAAACAGTGCAAACCAGATGTATAAGGTGTGTGTAAAACACCAGCATGTCATTGTAAAAGCAGTCAGAGAAGACAAATGACAGCATTGGTTAGAAGTAAAAACTAATCACCTCCGCAAAATTGCGGGCCCATGTAGGTGTGGCCTATGTGACACCACAACCTGCAAATGAGGATTTCCGCAAATTCGCGCTATACGAGACTTCGCAAACCATTGCGGAAATTCGCGGTATACGGGACCCGCAAAATTACGGGACCGTGACGCACGGCCTCGCCAAAAAAGCGAAATGAGGGTCTGAGACAACACCGAAGCAGGCCGCAAGGTTGTGGGCACCTATGAACTCCAAGCTTGGGAGAGGGCCTACAAGCGGAGCAGTGGCTTCCAAGAACATCACCCATCTCCACCTGACAAGGGAGACACACCAGAGGAAACAGGCCGCAAGGATGTGGGCATCCCCTATGAACCCCAAGCTTGTGTGAGGGCCAACAAGCTGAGTATGATCTCCAAGCTTGTCTCCAAATGACCTCCAAGCCTGTGGGAGGGTCTACAAGCTGAGCATGCTCTCCAAGCTTGTGTGAGGGTCGACAAGCTGAGCAGAAGCTTCCTTGAACAGTACCGTACCCAACTCAACCAGTCAAGGGAGGGGAGGCAAGGAAGACACACCAGGGGAGAGGAGGCACATCCCCCAGGACTCCTACAGCATCTCCTTATTATCTCCAAGCTTGGGAAGGGCCATCAAGCTGAACAGTGTCTTCCTTAACAGGAACCCGTCTCAACTGGTCAAGGGAGGGGCAAGGAAGACACACCAGGGGAGAGGAGTCACATCCCCCAGGACCCTTAGCATTTCTTATAAACTCAAAGCCTGTGGGAGGGCCAATAAGCTGAGCATGATCTCCAAGCGTGTGTGTTGGCCCACAAGCTGAGCAAAAATGCGGGCATCTCCTTATAACCTCTAAGCTTGGAAATGCCATCAAGCTGAGCAGTGTCTTCCTTGAACAGTAAACCCATCTCAACCGATTAAGGGAGGGGGCAAGGAAGACACACCAGGGGAGAGGAGGCACATCCCCCAGGAACCACCCAACCCACAGAGATAGAGCATAGCCCATGAAGAGACAGTGGCAGGGAGGGTGGTTGCACAAACAGGGACCCCCGAAGGGTACCCCTGAACCGTGCATGAAAGAGGATGGATGCCCACCGAAATTGTGCCCTAAATCTGGCGATGAAGAGGGGGAGGGGGGCGGGCTCCAGCTGGGATGACACAGCATACTCCGATAGTCATGAAATTCAGTGATAGGAGAGGCTGGGAATGCGAAATCCCCCGGATGAATAACAGGGGTGCTATGGGCTCTCTGCGAGAGGGCTGGTTATCACACAGAGGCCCACGTCTCTTCAACAAACTCCCACGGCGAGTAAGAGACATGAGGGACGTCTCGTTAGATAACTTCAAGAAAGCCCTCGATGTCGAACTGCAAAAAGTGCCAGAGGAGCCCATCCTCGCAAGGGAGCGAGCTGTCACTTCAAACAGTCTACTGCACCAAATCACCACCCATGACGAGGGGCGTTGCGCTCCTTGGTGCCGCTAGAAGAGTGGCGAACACATCAAAAGGTAAAGGGAGCGCCGCCCCCCACTAGCCTAACCTAGTCCAGTGTATTTACCTAATTGTAGTTTACAGGAGTTGAGCTAAGCTCGTGTTGTCCCGTCTCTCAGTCTACTTTTTATCCAATTTTTTCTTGAAAATATGGATGTTCCTTGCCCCTACCACCTCCTCCTCCAGCCCATTCCATTTGTCAATACATCTATAGGGGAAGCTAAACTTCCTGATATCGTTCTTGCAGGTAGGTCTTTTTACTTTGTAGTTGTGGCCTCTAGTTATTCCTGTATCCATAATTAATATATCCTCCCTATCCAGCCTCTCCAGCCCCCGGGTGCATTTGTACATCATTATCATGTCTCCCCTCTCTTTTAAACTCGGTAGATTTAATTTGTCTAGCCTCCCTTCATATGGCAGTTCTCTGAGACTTGGAACCAATCTAGTAACTGCTCTCTGGATTCTTTCTAACTTGTGAATATGCTTCTTTAGATGCGGGGACCACACCACTGCTGCATACTCCAATCTTGGTCTAATCATACTCTTCATAATTTTCGCTACCATGGTCTCATCCAAGTAGTTCAGAGCAACTTTCATATTCCCGGCCATTGCATACATTCCGCTAAAGAGCTTGTTAATATGTTTCTCTGGCGACAAATTATCTTGTATAATCAAGTGGTGTGGTACAGGCTAGCCTCTAGTAGAACAGCTACATCTCGCCAACAGCATGAAAGGGCACGAGTTCAAGGTGGGCGAAAGATGGAGATGAAATGTAAAGGGGAAAAAACAAGCCAGCAAAAGCAGGCTCCTCTAAAGCTGTGCATGGGGGCCCACAAGCTTTACAGTGTCTTCCGAGAAACAAACGCCCAACCAACCAGGCCAAAGGTTGTTGGGCAGCAGGAAAGACACACCAGGGGAGGCGATGACACTCCCCCAGGAACCACCCTACCCGCGATAGAACGAGCATAGCCCAGGAGAGAAACCGAGGCAGGTAGGGGGTTATGCACACATGGGGACCCCGAAGGTACCCCCAAAAGTGCAATAAAGAGGATGAATGCCCACCGAAAACGTGCCCTTGAACTCAGCTTGAAGAGATGGGGGGGCGCATGCTTGACCGCTACGATAAGGTAGGGAGCGCAGCCCCCCACTCGCCTAACCAGCCAAAGCGGGGCGAGGGTGACATCAACAGCACAGCACCAGCAATGAAGCAAGGGCACGAGTTCAAGGTGGGCGAAAGAATGAGGGTGAAACGTAAATGGGTAAAAACATGCCAGGAAGTGACCTCTGGGGAGAAAAGAGGGGGGCGCATAGCCTATTCGTAGTGAGTGTCGGAAGCGAAAAAACCCTGGGGAGTAAAACCCACCACGCCCAGGCCCTGACCCACTCTGGAGGATCGGGAGGGCGGGACTCGGGAAAGAACGCTGATGAAAAAAGACCGACACAGACACTACAAATAAAGCAAGGCCCCCAGTGATTTCTGAATTTTAACCGAACGTGATTTCTGAATTTTAACCGAACGTAAACACCTACGCTATGAAAATATGAAAACTCAATTGGGCATAGCCAAACCTGAATGAGAAACAAGCTAGGCTATAAATAAGCTAAAACTATGCCCTTCTTCTTCTTCTTCTTCTTCTTTAGAACCCGCCCGCAGACCGTGCAGATCCACAGGGCTGACCTTTGTATCGGTACTGGCTCACCAGCTAACGAAAAAGACAATATGAAAAGAGAAAGATAACCAAAAAACAGATGGAGGACGCCAAGCGGCCCCCAAACCTCCGGTAGACTATTTCCACACGCGACCTCCATATGATACATTCTAAACAGTCTGGAGCCCATTTCACGTGTGCTCTAAACCACGTAGCATCTGTTTTTTTTTTTTTTTTTTTTTTTTTTTTTTTTTTTTTTAAGAGACAATGAACGGAGGAAGGAAAAACACAGATAAAACAAAAAGGTCCATGTGCCTAAAGGCATCCTCCATTCATAAAATGTTTGTAACAACTGGATTTAAACATTTGTAGATTGTAAGTTTGTGGAAAGCAATTCGAGGGAAGTGAATTCCAAAGAGTAGTAGCTCTGGGGATAAATGAATTCTGATAAGCAGAAGTTCTGCATTGTGGAGGAGAAAGTGTAAATTCATGGGCGCTCTCAGCTGCCCTAGTTCTACGGGGAAAGATGTGGAGAGGCGGCACAATTGAAGCAAGTTCCTAGGAACAATTGCTGTGAAAATATCTGTAGAATAATGCAAGGGATGCAACGTTTCTTCTAACATAAAAGAAGGCTAAAGAAGCCGAAAAATGAGGGCGACAGGGTGGATGGATGAACACAAGGCAGAGACGTCTGAATCATATGAGGGCGCAGGTGAAAATGATGCTTGGGAAGGGGCGCATGCGAGCAGGTTCGACAAGGTGTCAACATGGACAGAAGCGGTATGGGCTGTCAGCTGTTACTCAGGTAAATCTCTTTTTCTTCTCTTCTATGCATTTTTCACCTTCGGTGGTAGTTTTGGTTAATGTACAACGTCTCCTAGAGCAAGTTAACCCTTCCTACCCGGTCTGCCTTAGGTAAGGACAGCACGAAAGAAGGGCCGCTACCCGGTATGCCTTATCTAAGGCATGAGCTTAATAGCCTAATTAAGCTTGGTCTGAACGCCGTGCGTACGACGTATGTCAACAAACCCAAGCGTTCGTCACTGCACCTCCGAAAACAAGAAGGAGAAGACTCCTCAATGTTATTGTTCTGACGTCATGACGAAATTAGTGTCTGAAAAGCCCCCATATTGGCAACATCTCTGCAATATTGGCTCCACTGAAATCGTCATCACAACTGAACCAGTTGACTTACAGAGCTCTACTCAATGCCAATATACAGATTGAAAACCGCACTACGATTATAGATGAGTGGGAAAGTTCTAGCAGTGAAAATAAACATAAATACGGTAGCCTAGGCCTAGACGTTTTTCAGCCATTTCGCCCGGGTAGGGGCGACCGTCATTGGGTAAGACAGCCCGGGGAGGAAGGGTTAAGGAGTAGACTCTAGACGTTTTCTTATTTAACCGCGGTTGGGCTCGTCATTGCAATTAGGTTAATAGCCTTGACGTTGGATTTGCCAAGACTACTAACAAATAAAACATTTTAAAAGACCCCAGTAGCACCTAAAACTATTTTTTTTCCCTCCATACCTCATATCACTCCTCCACATCACCTCCTTCCGCATTTTCTCCCCACCCCCCTTCAATTATCACCTATTTTCCCTGTTATTCCCTTATTCATTGGTATATTTTCGTGTAAACATCTCCAAACTGATCATAGGCTGTGGTCATGTGTGTGTTACGTAAGGTAGAGACTGGCAGAGTGTGAGGGAGTAGCTCAGTACTGCTTCAACCCTCGAGAGAAAAGGGTGTGAGGCCGGCTGGCTCACACTTGATGAATGAACCGCTCGCTAACAATTCGCAATTTTGACCAGCCAAATGATATTCCCACTTATTTTATTGTTGTTACAGGTTACAGTACTATCTTCATATTAAAGGTAAAATAGGCGCATATGAATAAGTAATAACGATATTTATCGTAAAATGACGATTATAGGCAGGAATGGAGCTTAATATTGCCGCCCAGAACTGTGGTGTTCATTACACCCTGCGCGCGCTTAATGGGTTAAGGGCTGCCTCTGTTGTCAAGTTCTTTTTTTTATATCGGACCGGAGTACCTGATCCCAAGTCTTTCTAGGTCTACCCCTACGTGCAGCCCCTTTCACGTTCACAGTCTTAACCCAGTTCTGATCATCCATTCTCTCCGTGTGTCCAACCCAATCAATTCGGCTCATGCGCATCACTTCACTGATACTCCTAATGCCCAGACGCCTTCTTAATTCCTCACTCGATACCTCGTCCCTAAGGCTAACACTACATATCGATCTCACTATTCTCTTCTCATTTCGTTCCATTCTATTGATATCCTCTGCTTAAGCCGGCCACGTCTCTGAGGCATTGGTCATCGCACTCCTAACACACGAGGTATACACCTTCCCTTTAAGGTGAAGTGGGAGTCCTCTCAAATGCTCCTCCTTATCATCTCTGATGTTATACTTCCAACTGGAAAATTCTTGCCAAAAAAATTTCCATGACAATTCCAGGATCTATCTATCTATCTATTACCAGACGCCTTACTCCTCTTTACGAGGGTGGCCATACACAAAATGCTTCAAAGCAGACCTAACCCCTGAGAAGGACAACCCGTGCCAATTTTCTGAAGGACTTACAGGATTGACCACTCAACTTAGGGTCCGTCTGACTCCGAGGCCTTCTATGTATATTTTTAGCACTATTTTTCTACAGTGGTGCACAGCTAGTCCATCCACTAACCTGCTTCACCCTTAGGTGAGCAGTACGGATTTGTATAAGGTTTACTCCCCTAGACAGTTTGCCGACCAAGGCTGACGAGTCCCATCCACCCAAATTTGTATAAGGTTGTTTCCCTTAGATGGGTTGCCGACCAAGGCTAACGAGTCCCATCCATAATTCCAGGATACTTTGCTCATATACACATCTTTCATTCTGTACAAGCAATTTCATCCTAGTCTGTCATTTATATACTATTCTTCTCTCTCCCTTCACACAGTAGGTTACATTCATCTTGCAGTAATGTCCTTCAATCACCTTCAATATGTGGGTAACCATTTACAGTTTTTCATCTAACCTCAGAACAGCATAATTTTTGCTATCTATTTAATCACTCCATTTTATACACTTCTGAAAAACACTCTCTCAACTCAGTTGGCAAAGATGATAAGATAATCCTACATGAAAGAGAGATGAGCCATATATATTTGCTACCCTGCATGTCTTGATGAAAGGGACAACCCATCTCCTAAATTTGTATGGTTTGTTTTTATTGCCTGCAATGTTTATGGTATCATCATCTGTCAGCTGATTTGAGGTTATTGTACAGAACTGTGTATGAACACCCAAACCTTGGCCTCCTTTAGTCATTGTTTATGCTATCAAAGGACACAAAAAGCCATTCCAGGTATAACTTCTTATGCTTTATAGAATTTTGAAATAGCATTATTATTATTATTATTAGTAGTAGTAGTAGTAGTAGTAGTAGTATCATTATTATATATATATATTTCCTTCATACTACAAAATAGATACATCATTTGGATATTTAATAACATGCACATGAACATCAAAGAAGATGTGTTACTGGGTTTTATTATTTAGTATACAGTAATTGACTGACCAAAATGTTTGAATTATTTACTTTCATTAACAATGCACTGAATACGGCATACATCCAGTTAATATAAACCCAAACTGGTAACGTACGGTACCATGAGGATTAAATTAAATGTTTGAATTATAAAAAATTTACCATCCAAACTGAAGCTGTGTATTGTACGTAGCAATACTTTCTATGTATTTATCCTACTCTTGAGATAAAGGGATATTAACACAAACATTATGGTACACTGGTGATGAGACAAATACTGTACCAATAAATTAGCACCTGATAAAAATATTGTCCACATACTAGTACAGTATTTAATAGTGGCCCCTCCATCATTGACGATTATGCCTATTACATAAGGCACCCTCTTCAAACACTCGTCCGCCGTAGTTTTGAATCTACCGCGCAGAGCATAACAAATTTGAGGAGCCTTCATCATGAGCGCACGCAACCTCACTCATGGTTCAGTCATTATGAAATTGGGTTCTCACTATGAAAAAACTTCGTAACAAATAAAAAACAAAAAGAAAATAAGAATAACTATTCATAAGCTTTCCATATACTCGTGGATGTACTTGTGTGGATCTTGACCAGACGCTGACTCAGGCATCATTCTTCCTTCTCTGCTCTGCGCTCAACCGACCCGGACGTGCCTCCCCACGCTCCGCTCGTTCCGCATTTGTTGCGTCCCTAGTGAGTTTTTTCTCATTGGTTTACTCCGGGATGTTTCGAGTAAGTTTAGGATATGCGTAGCAGGAGGGTCCTGGGCAGGTTGCCCGCAGTGCAGTGTATTTGTTAGTAGTCTTGGAAAATCCAACGTCAAGGCTATTAACCTAATTGCAATGACGACTTGTCTATTTTGACTGCTATGTCGTCATTCCAACCGCGGTTAAAAAAGAAAACGTCTAGAGTCTACTCCTTATCTTGCTCTAGGAGACGTTGTACATTAACCAAAACTACCACCGAAGGTGAAAAAAGCATAGAAGAGAAGAAAAAGGGGTTTACCTTAGTTACCGCTTAAGGCCCATCCCGTGTTCCGTCATGTGCAGATCCCTGTCGAACGTGCGCATGAGCGACCCTCTCTTGTCATCATTTTTTCACGCGTCTCCATGTTGAGTCCGCTTTTGTTGTGCTCCTTCAATTCACCCTGTTTTAGGTTCGTTTCGGCTTATCTGGCCTTCTTTTTGTTAGACAGATGTTGCGTGATCTAGGGCACAGGTAAATGGGCTCCTAAGTGTGTATAATGGAGACGCGTGTGGAAATAGCCTACCGAAGGTACGGGGGCGCCTGGCGTTCCTCGTATATGTTTTTCATTCTTTCTCTTTTCATATTCTTTTTTCCTGTTAGTCTGGGCATAGTTTAGCTTTTATCTTATTTTAGCCTAGCTCGTTTTCTCATTCAGGAATTGCTATGCCCCTATGAGTTTTCATTTTTTCATAGCCTAAGGTGTACCGTTGGTAAACAATCTGAGATTTCGTTGGTGGCGGTGCTGTTTGTAGAGTTTGTGTCGGCCGCATTATTAGCGTTATTCCCGAGTCCCCCCTTTCGAGCCTTCACTGTGTCTCAAGGGCCTGGGCGACAGGTGGTTCGTGATATCCAGGGGTACCCCACGGGGGCCCCTCCTTCACACCACAGGGTTTTTCGCCCCTGACACATTCTCTGCTCACGGCTAGGCCACCCTTTTTCTCACCAGTTTCATTTACTGGTTTTTGTTTTCTCTTCCTGTTTCACCTCCATCCTTTCATAGTCTTTTTGCCCAATCCAGGGGTACCCCACGGGGGCCCCTGTTTGTGCGAAACCACCCTCCCTGCCACTTCTCCTCATGGGCTTTGCTCTATCTCTGTGGGTTGGGTGGTTCCTGGTGTGTCTTCCTTGCCTCTCCCTTTACCGGTTGAGTTAGGATAAATTCAAGGAAGACACTGTTCAGCTTGATGCCCATCATCGCTTGGAGTTCATAAGGAGATGACGCATTTTTGTGGCCTTTTTTGGTATTCCCTAGACGCTCCTCTCGCTTTTTCGGCGCCGGACCATCTCGGCCGGTCCCGCAAATTTGCGGGAGCTCGATTCGGTCCTCTGGGACGTTTCGGCTCCCCGCAAATTTGCGGAGATCGCTGGGGGGTCCCTCAAAGATGCAGGAGGGTTGTGTCGGTACGGTTATGCCTCCATTGGCCCGCAAATTTGCGGTAATACAGTAGTTGGCTTTCACTGTTGACCTTTTTTATGTCATCTTGTTGCCTGAAACTATCTTGGTGTGTGCACTTTACTGGTGTTATAGGCCCTGCATGTAAGATGTTGAGTGGTGGTTAACACTTTCTCCATCTTTGCAGGTTCTGCTAGTGCTCTTCCACCTCGCCCGCCCTACTCACCTACCTCTGTGCTCCCGGTTTAGGGTGAGTACGGATACCTGTTTGCATGTGTGTTCCTGTTTCCCCATGCTCCTTCCCTGGTTCTTCTTGGACATTCTCTCCACTTACTCCTTCGACGTGCTGATTATGGTGTGTGTTCTTCCAGTGCAGGTAGACTGCCTTGCTTTCGCCATGGTTGTAGCTCCCCATGCTTGGAGAGCCACAAGTCCTGCTTGCGCCACTCGCACTGTGTGTCCTCTACGGCCTACCTCCCTGCTCTGTGTAGCCCGTGTCTGGCCCTGGTGGATGTGGTGCACCATAGCCCTGGTTCCTCGGCGGGGGCAGTGGCCACTGCTTCCCTTCAGTCGATGTGGGCGATAGTCTCCCGCCACTTTTGGACTGTGGGCCACCGTTCCCCGGCCTTTGTTGCCGCCCGGATCCGCGTCGCCCTGGGTATCCCTGACCCGACTGAAGGCCGTTCGCCTGGCCCTCTCCCTGCTCGGGCCCTCTTCCCTGGGTCCCGCAGCCGGTCGTTACATCGTCGGGGGGATCCCCTGCTCCGTCCACGCTCTCGCTCGCCTCGTCGCCCGTCCTCTCCTGCCCCTCGTTGTCCTCCTGATCGCCTTGACGGCGCCCATCGCCCTCGTCATGGTTCTCGCCCTGCGGCCGGGGTTAGCGGCTCTGCCCCTGTGCGCCCTCCCCTGGCCTCTCCGGGTCGGGGCTCTACTACCTTCCGCCCGCTTCCCCTGCTCGAACGACGTCCACTTCCTTTGTCCTCTACGCGCGCGGAGGTTCAGGCTGTAGCTGGCCCTCTGCTCCCTCCTCCTACACTGTCCAGGAGGGTCCGCCAGGATGTAGTTGCTTCTCCTCCTACTTCACCTGCTTCGGTGCCTATTCTTCCTTCACGGTCTCGTCCCACGGTGGCGGTCCCTCCCTCCTCCGCCTCGGTGTCGGGCCGCCCTGTTATCTCTGCCCCGGGGATCCTTGCTCTGTTTCCCCCCGCGGCTCCTTCTGACCTCTTTTCACCCGGCCAGCCTTCCCACTCCCGTCGTCCTGCTCCTCCTTCTCTCCCTGCCCTTCACTTACCGTCTCGCCACGGGGGTACCCCTCCTCTTGGCTCGGTGGGGTATAGTGTGGTTTCGGGGTCCCCTTTCTCAGGGGCTGACGTGTCGCTGGAAGAGGGGGATGGTGCTGTTTCCCCCTCGGGCGTTCGTGTTCAGGGACGAGTCCCTCAGCGGCGACACAACCGTGGTCGCTCGCCTTCCTTGGGCCGCGACTCTGCTGGTTCGTGTCGTGGATCTCGCTCCCGCTCGCGCTCACCCCTGCGGGCCGACCTTTCTTGGGGGGGGGCAGGGGGTCGCCTCTCTCGGATCGATTGTCGGCTATGCAGGGGTGGCTTGTGTCACGCATCGACGGGCGCTTGGAGTCGATGCAAGACTCCCTCTTATCGCGCTTCTTGGCGGTGGCACACCCTCAGCGCCTCACCCTACCTACCTCTGCTACGGTCCCCCTCCCTTCTGCAGGCCTACGCTCTGGTCAGACTTCAGGATGTTCAGTCCCTGGCTGTGTTGACGGGACTGTCCTCCTATGGGACGGGTTTGTGCGACGACGGTACGCCTGGCTTAGCCATCTTGCTCGATCACCCTCTCCCATTGGGGGCCTGGTTTGCTGAGGCCTTCGACTTCGCCGGCCGTTCCGTCGCCGGCTCTCCTTCAGTCCCTCCCCCGGAGTCATCACTGCTTTTGCCTCCTCTTGTGTCTGTCGGCGGGTTGGACGGCGCGTTCTGGTCCTGGTTCAGCGCGCCCGTTCTTGAACTTTGTTCTATTGCTACCCCGTTCTTCTCTCACCCAGTTCAGTCCTCTGTCGACAGGGTTTTTCCCTTGCGGCGGTGGGTGCCGGACTTCTTCTCTTGTCTTTTGGTTCCCTCCAGACTTCTGTTCACCACCTGCGGCTTCTCGCGGCATCTGCACCAGGCGATCTTCGAGAGGGTTTGGGCCGCGTTCGGCGGATCCCCCTTCGGCTCGCGGTGTCTTTGGTTCCCGAGCTGAAGGCGGTTTTGTGTGTGGCAACTCGGCAACGCCGGACGGTACGGTCCTCGTTCTGCCGGACAGCCCCCTTGGATATTCGTCAGGGTTTGTTGTACTCTACGCTCTCTCCGTCGGGGCTTTTGTGCGCGGGATGCTTGGGGCCGCTACGCTTCTCTATCGGCGGATCCTGCTTACGACACGCACCGACGCGCTGTGTCGCGAGCGGGGTCTTCTCAGTCCCGTCCTTCTGCCGGTCCTCTTCGGGGTGCTGCTGCAAGTGCTGCCGCCATGCACGGGCGCAGGACAGGGTCGTTACAGGCCGGTGCGTCAGTTCCGCCTCGCCCTTCTGTTCTTGCCCCCTTTTCATCCCCGCCGTGTCGGGGCTGGCCGGCCTTCCACTTCCGGCCGCCCTTCGCCGGGATCAGCCCCGCGACGGCCAGGGATTGGGGTGGCCCGCCCTTTTCGACGAGGTTGGGGGGGGGGTAGAGGAGGTCAACGTGGGGCTTATGCCCGCACGGACCGTACCGGGGGTACCTCCACGTCAAAACAATGTGTAGGTTCTCTGGGTCGGTCTCCTTGTTCTCCTTCTCGCCTGGCCGCCCGGGTCGCTCCCCTCCTCTCGGGAGCTCCCACGGGTTGTTTTCGCCCTTGCGCCCCTCAGTGGCCGCGAGGGACGTTGGGGGCAGCGGATTGCACGGAGGGGTCTAACCTGGAGGTGGACGTCCAGACCCCCACTCCGCTCTTGTCACCGACGCCGGCCCATCTCTTCAGAGGTGGCCCACGTGTTCACATCCATGCACGAGCAGGGTATCGTCGAGGGAGTTGACCGCCGGTCACCCGGTTTTCCTCTCCCGTGTATTTCTGGTACCGAAGTAGAACTGCGACGCGATGCGCCCGGTGGTGGCTCTGTCGGCCCTCTCCGGGCGCATCGTGCACACACGGTTTCGGATGCTGCCGGTACCCCAGGTACGCCTGGCCCTGCGCCCTCTGTCGTGGGTAGTGTCGCTGGCCCTCCAGGATGCGTCTTGGCTCGTTCCTCTCCATCCTCGCTTCCAGCGATTCTTGGCCGTTCGGACTTCTGATCGTGTGTTCCTGTTCGCCGGCCTTCCCTTCGGTCTCCACATCGCGCCGCGGATCTTCTCCGCACTGGTGGGACAGGCTCTGGGTCCTCTCCTCAGGAGCGGGCTCCAGCTCCTGTTTTCCTTGGCCGTTTGGTTGATAGTTTCCGAAGCCCTCGGCCTGTGCGTACGCGACGCCCTCACGGTCGTTCGCCACGTCGCACGGTTAGGGTTCCCTATCGATGTTCCCAAGTCACGCTTGACCCCGTCGCGTGTCGTGCCATGGGTCGGTCTCGCATGGGTTTTGTCCGGCGCTACGGTGACCCAGGGTCTGCCGTATGCGGTGCACCTTCGGCGGAAGGTCTTCGCCGTGTTGCACTCGGTCTCCCTCCCGGGGTGGCTCTGGGACTCGTTAGTGGGTTCGCTGCATTGGGCCGCTTTGCCCATTCCCTTAGGGAGCCTCAGGCTACGCCGCCTCCTCCTCATGGGCACCGAGGTGTTTCCGTTGACCCCTATGGATCGGCTCCTGCCGCTCCCGCGTACTGTTCACAGACGCTTCGGTCACTGGGTTGCTCGGGGCACGCTCTCTGCGGCTGTGCCCTGGACCGCCCCCCCGCCGACGGTCTGGGTAGACACAGATGCGTCGAGCGAGGTTGGGTGAGGTTTTCAATCAAACCTGGGATGTCCACTTCCCGGCAGATGGGTGGGTCTCCCTCCCCTTACCCGTCTATGCCCTCGAACTGTTGATTCCTTTGTTCTTCCTGAGGGACCACGCGCTGGCCCTTCGGGGAAAGTCGGTGGCCTTCGGGATGGACACTCAGACAGCTGTCCACTGTTCCCTAAAGCGGGGGTCCTCCAGGTCATTGACTCTATTGGGGATCTCGGTGGAGTTGTTCTTCCTCGCGAACCGACACACCTTCTCCTTGCATGCCTCCTCCCTGCCCGGGACTGCCACCCTGTGGGCGGACGCCCTGTCGAGAGGACAGGGCGTTCTTGTAGAATGGGCAATGCAACGGACTGTGTTCGACGACCTCGCGGCTTCCTGGGGTGTTCCGGCGGTCGACTTGTTCGCATCGGGGGTGCCGCGCCTGTTGCCTCAGTACCTATCCCTCCGGCCTCGCACTCCAGAGAGGGGTCCGGACGCTTTCATGGTAGACTGGAACAGGTGGCGGTCGATATACCTGTTTCCGCCACCAGACGCACTGTTGATGTGCAAAGTCCTCGCGAGGCTGCGGCTGTACCGCGGCAGCGTCTGGCTACTCGCGCCTCTGTGGCCGGCACGGGCTTGGTACGCCCGGTTGACGCGGTGGTGCCCGAGTCCGGTCCCTCTCCCTGTCTCCGACTTCCACTTGAGCTAGGTTGGGGACCTGCGGACCTCGTTGGCCTTCGGATCGTGAATGTTCATGGGGCACGGTGGCTCCCAGTCCACGGCCGGGTCCTGACTGACTTCCTGAAGCGTTCCTGGCCGCCTTCTCCTTGGGGGACTTACGGGTCCCGCTGGAGGTCTTTTACTAGGTGGATACAGGACACTCGCCAGACTGTTGGCTCTCCTTCCCTCGTCCTACACTCCTTGTTTCACCTCTTCCGTACACGTCACTTTCACGTCGACGCTATACGTCACCACTTGTCTGCCGTCCGGGGGGTCTTTGAGTCCGTCGCTGGGCTGGTCGTTCCGCCGCAGAAGCTGGATTCCTTCATGACGGCTGCCTTCCGGGACCGACCGCCTCCGCGCCAGGTCCCTCCACTGTGGGATCTGGGGTGGGCTCTGGACCTTCTGGCGTCACCCACGTATACACGGGCCGCTACACCGGTTCCGTTGCTCGGGCGTCCACTCTTCCTTGTCGCTCTGGCCACTAGGGATCGGGTGTCTGCACTAGCGGCATTGTCACGGCCCCAGGGCTGCGTGCGATTCTCCCCGTCCTTGCATGGCGTCACGTTCGCCTCCTCCCCTCATTTTGTTGCCACGAATGAGAGGGAGACCCACGTTTTCCAGCCTTTCACCGTCCAGGCTTTGCAGCGTGGGCATACTCGCCATGTGTTGTGCCCGGTGTCAGCCTTGCACTCCTCTGTTGCGTCTGTGGCGCCGCCTTCGGGTATTGCTGTGTGGGTGTCTCCTCGGACAGGTGGGAGGCTCTCGCAGGTGCGGATGGGACGCCACATTTGTCGGACCATTCGTGCCAGTCACCCTGTTTGTAGGGGTTCTGCGCGCGATGTGCGATCCTTTGCTGCCTCCTTCCGGTTCCTGCAAAGTCGATCCTTACCTGACATCGCCTCAGCGGTTTTGTGGTCTTCTATCAATTCCTTCATCACCTCCTACCTCTCCATGTCCGGTGTTCGACCCCCTCGGCCGGTGATAGCTCTCGGGCGTCGTGTTTCCTAGTGCTCTGGCGAAGATACCTGGTCTTGCCCCCTTGTCCCTCGTTCTTTTACTTTGTTTTATTTGACAAAGGGGGGGGGGGGGGAGTACGGGTTTGCAACACTTGATTACAAGTTTGGGATTATGTATTGTTACAGTACATAAGTGTTTTTGCCACATTGAAAATTGTGTTTTTGTTATTGTGTTCAATGTTTTTGTTGGTTTTGGAAGAAAAGGGATTTTGGGTACAGTACCTTTTTGGTTTAAGACAAGTCTATGTTTTTGCATTACTATGAATGACGGGCATGTGTTAAAACTGTTCTTTTTAGCTACTCCTCAGTTTTTCACTCTTTTATTAAACTCTCTTGTTTAAATTGGGAGGTTTGACGTACCTCCCAACCTACCAAATAGGAAAACCTACTATTTGGTAGTAGTCTTGGAAAATCCAACGTACATAATACCCTCCCTCACGCCGGACCCCTGCCCATCCGCGTTCTTCTCCTGACGTGAGATGTGATGACAAGAGAGGGTCGCTCATGCGCACGTTCGACAGGGATCTGCACATGACGGAACACGGGATGGGCCTTAAGCGGTAACTAAGGTAAACCCCTTTTTCTTCTCTTCTATGCTTTTTTCACCTTCGGTGGTAGTTTTGGTTAATGTACAACGTCTCCTAGAGCAAGATAAGGAGTAGACTCTAGACGTTTTCTTTTTTAACCGCGGTTGGAATGACGACATAGCAGTCAAAATAGACAAGTCGTCATTGCAATTAGGTTAATAGCCTTGACGTTGGATTTTCCAAGACTACTACCAAATAGTAGGTTTTCCTATTTGGTAGGTTGCGAGGTACGTCAAACCTCCCAATTTTGGGTCGTGTGTTTGGGGCATCTATTTCGGGTGTACCCTCGTGGTCCTGTTGTGGACAAGTGAACTTTTTCACGGATAGCTAGCTTTGTGATGCAGGCGGCTTTCATTACACGATATTATTGCTGCCTTTTATCTTTTTGATGAGGTAGCTGTTTATTCTCTGACGTTCCCAGCGTATTTTTCTTCACTTAGTGAAGTTTTTTCTGGGTCCCGAGTCAGTTCTTCCCTTTACCGGGAAGTGTTTGCTACAGTGGTGTGTTGACGGTGGTTCCTGTTGTGATATAATTCAGTGCTTTTTGTTTATATTACGACATGTTTACTGTGTTTTCCGTCTGCTTAGGCCTAGCCAGCCTCTCGTAGCTTTTGCCACATGCACAAGTGTTATTGTTTTATGTTATAAATATGTACTACTGTGTCATGTGTGTCCTGGTTTAGTTGTGTATTGGCTAATTCCACGGACTATATGTGTCCTGGTTTAGTTGTGTATTGGCTAATTCCTCGGACTATTGTTGTGACTTGGGTTAGTTGTGCTTTGGCTAATTCCTCAGTCTATTGGTGCGTTCAGATTGAATCTGAACGGGGTGGGTTGCCTTTTCCGGCGGGTTTTCTCGGTTACACCATGAAAACCCGGCTGGTTGCCGAGTTTTAATCACGCGTGGTTAAAAAAGGCTTGTTTTCCCCGGCAATTAGTGGCCTGTGGCTCTCTAGGACTGCGTCTCTGGTGGGGCCTGTGTTCAGGCGTACTGTGTTTCCCGGCGGGATGGCTTTACCAATTTAACTAAGTGTTCATGCGGACACTTGTTGAGTTGAGTTTTTCCCAGTTTTTGCAAAGCCAGTAAAAAACTAGGCTGTTTGTTGATCTTTCCTCCCCGGCGATCTTTTGCAAAGAAGTGGGGTTAGGAATTTTGGGGTTAACGTTAAAATTCACACCCGGCAGTTGCACCTTGGGAGGGTAGGATTAACGGTTTTGTTTAATTCAGTGAAGTTAACCAGACACTCGAGGGGTACGATACGTATCGCCGCCATTCAACATACGGCGATCTAGAACGCTTCGGGAGAAGCCAGATCTAGAATTTAAGACAGGCTGTCCAGTTTTTGATCTGCGAGATAATACGGGGGCCGGCGTCTTTGAGAGTGGTTTTCCAGTAAGAACTTAACAAAACACCACTGGGAAGACTGCGTCAGTTATAAAAAGCCATGCTGGTCTTTATATTATGTCAGAGGATATGCATAAATCTTTGGGACAAGTTAAGATATTCTGAAATCTTTATTAACCCTTCCTACCCGGGCTGCCTTAGGTAATGGCAGCACGAAAGAAGGGCCAATACCCGGTATGCCTTATCTAAGGCATGAGCTTAATAGCCTAATTAAGCTTGGTCCGAACGCCGTGCGTACGACGTATGTCAACAAACCCAAGCGTTCGTCACCGCACCTCCGAAAACAAGAAGGAGAAGACTCCTCAATGTTATTGTTATGACGTCATGATGAAATTAGTGTCTGAAAAGCCCCCATATTGGCAACATCTCTGCAATATTGGCTCCACTGAAATCATCATCACAACTGAACCAGTTGACTTACAGAGCTCTACTCAATGCCAAAATACAGATTGAAAACCGCACTACGATTATAGATGAGTGGGAAAGTTCTAGCAGTGAAAATAAACATAAATACGGTAGCCTAGGCCTAGACGTTTTTCGGCCATATCGCCCGGGTAGGGGCGACCGTCATTGGCTGAGAAAGCCCGGGTAGGAAGGGTTAATGAACCCTCCACGTAGCGAGCTGTGATAGTTGTGTATTACGTCTCGTTACCCGGCCGGTTGTCTAAAAAACACTTGTGTTCGAACATGTTGTAAACCGGGGGTGGGTTCGTGTTTTCCACCAGTCTCTGTCATGGCTACCATAGACCCTGTGTTTGCCTTGTGTATTGCTCCCTCCTGTTCAGGTATCCCTATCTTTGCACACACTCTTTGCATTAGATGTGTTAAATGTTTAGATCGCTCAAGGGGTTTGTGGGTAACGGGGAACTGTTCCTTCTGTACTCAATTAAGTACCAAAGTGTTGCGGGACAATAGTAGATCCGTGGCGGTCGCTTTGAGGGAGGTCAGGCAACAGTTGACATGTTATGCGACAACAGTGGCGCACAGCCCGTAGCCTAGTAGGTAGAGCTCTCGTCTCACACACGAGGGGTCGGGGGTTCAATCCCCGGCCGGGCGGAGACAAATTGGGCTTGTCTCCTTTCATGTGTTAGCCTCAGTTCACCTAGCTGTAAATAGGTACTTGGAATAAGTGGACGACGTTGTGACGTCCCATCTGGGGTTGGCAAAAATGGTACAAGGCGAGATGGGTATCATATAGTTCACCTAAGCTGATGGCTACCTAAGCCTTCGGGCGAGACGGTACCGTCTATAGTGAGAATGGTACCATACAGATCCACCCTAAGCCTTCGTTTCCGATGTCGCCAATTGGCTAAAATACAGACTACACACACATCCACAGCCATTCCGACAGTACATAAAACACTTAACATGCATTTCACGCAATACATTCCCAGTTAAGGAGGCGCGATAATAATGAGCTTAGCTCGCATTGCGTGGATTCCCCTTGACGAACAAGTAACTGAGTAACAAAGCGCTGCAATGAGACAATGTGATTCTTTGGGATAAATTACTAATTGAGCACCCCCCTATTAAACGTCCCGCTAGAGTAACTGTACGAAAGTAGGCAGAGACTGGGCAGGGTACAGCACTTTCTCTGGTCCCTACACCCTCTAAAAGACCTCGTGAACCCACGCCCCCGGTGACAGCCTCCACGTCACGGGCGCGGTCCAGGTCCAGGTCGCCCCTCCGACAACAGCCACCTAGTCATTCCTCTTCACCAGCTAGAAAGAGGAGTAAAGAGGAAAAGTCCAAGGATAGCTCTAGTGAGAGATCGGAAAAGTCTAAGTCACACCGCAGCCATAAATCTTCCAGGAAAGATACTAAGGAACGAAAGGCCTCCCGGCATTCGCCGGAGCCTCGTGCCTCACTTTTTGCCTCTACTCCCGACTTATCTAGTATTCAATCTGATGGGGCGGGAGTGGAGTCAGAGACTGTGGTGGGGGTGTTGCCGGCAGACAGGTTACCATTGGAGATTACATACCTAGAGTTAGAGAGTTCGGTAGGCAGTGATCGCCCTGTAGAAGAGTCTAGTGGGGGCTCAGGGGTTGATGGTGTATCTGACTCCCAAGGGAGTTCGGGCCAAAGCCTAGGTGTATGGCGTTATTCCCAACCGGGGCATGAGGGCCCACGTTTGGTTCAAGAGCCACAGGTACGGGCGGACGTCCACCGGGACGAGGTGATCCCATCATCCATTCCTAATTTAACTTGGCACCAAGACGAGGTTCCGGCTTCAGCGGAACCCTCTCATGATGAGCCAGATGACAAGGATGAGGTGTCCATAATCTCTGACATGGAAGTGCAAGAGTCGGGTTCAGTTCTAGACGACTCGCACGATAGGAATGATTCACCTTTGAGTTCTTCATCCACTAAATTTGTCACGGCGGAGGAAATAGATGGTTTGTTAGTAACGGCTCTCACAAAAAAAAATTGGCCAACAGCCGGAGACTCCTACAGTGGACCTGGGAGCTCCCATGACGAGTTCAAGTGTTCGGCCTCTGATCGCTTCTATTGCTTTGACCAAGATTCCGCACCCTCCCCCTATGTCACCTAATAGAGTCGCTAGGCCTGCTGCGGCGGCACTGACTACTTCTAATGTAAGGGTGGTTACAGATGTGAATCCGCCCCCGTTGGATAAAGCACCATTAAGAAAGGTAGCTATGCCCCTTTTGTACGGTCCAGATGACTCATGGGTTCAGATGACCCCAACTAAGCCAGAGACAGCACAGCCCACTTTGTCAGGGGAACTTCCAGTGCCACGAGAGTGGGTAATCCAAGGAAATAAATCTAGAAAGTTAAGAGCCTTGGATATTGCGGGTAATGTACTTGATGTTAATATTAAGGCCATTCCGAACCATTATCACCATGACTTTTTTGTGTATACAGCTACGCCTGCACTGCCCCCTGCCTCAGCTTCAAAGCTGTTTTCTGACTGGACCAAGCATGACGGTTTTAATGACATAAAAGCACTGTCAGCTCTCACTCCAGAATTAGATTTACAAACGGTCACAGACACAGCCGCTAACCCAGTGTTGAAGGTGGGGCAGTTGGGCCCAGGACCTTGGGTGGAATGGGAAGTAGAGGGCTCAGAACTTTGCGACCACCTTCACCTCAAAATCCTCCCACCAGATTCCTCAGGACAGCCATTCTTGGTTCTCTATGCCAGTCTTTTCAGCCGGCGGAGTCCCATCTGCTTTGTTTGCGTTTTTAGCTGCCCCAAAAATCAATCTCTGTGAACTTAAAGATCCTTTCACTACGCCTTCACCAGCTCACCTAGACCGGGAGTTTAGGCTACGAGGGAAGGCGTATAGACTTTTTTCCCCAGTACATTGTTACGCACCAGGTGGCGAAATCTATGTTACGATCCACTCAGGCAATCGCGGACGCGGAAGCCAGACGATCGGTTGAACTATCTCGGCGATTACTCCTTCAGATGTCGATTCAGTCGTTGGGTGATATACGCACGGCCTTGCTTGAGGCGGTGCAGGCGAGACAAGACCTCAGGATGTCCCTAGTGAGGAAACTCCCTGATAGAATTGCGAACCAGGTGGTCATGTCGCCGGTGCTAACTCCCTCGTTAATGTCCCCTGATGTGTGGAGAACTGTTTTCAATATGGCTCAAGCCTTTAAGCACAGTCCCACCCCTTCTAAGAAACCTGCTTTTAACTTTCCCAAACCCAAGCCAGTCACAAAAGCTCAACCGGGTGGGTCAAAACCCTTTCAGATACCTAAGTCCGCCTCCCCCCAAGGTCAGTACAGGTACAAACAAGGTAAGTTTGCAGGTCATAAGGGCCGCAGCTATAGCAGACCAGGCCAGGGCTCGTCTTCTGCCAACGCCGGCCAGTCGGCTAAGCATCCACCACCACCACCACCACCACCAAAAAACTAAAGTCTCTCTCACTCCCAGGGCCGATCTCACGGCGGGTGGATCAGAGGGTAGTACAGCCGGCGAACCCTTGTCTGCTAACTGGGTCGTTCCGGACGTGTCACCGCGCATGGCCAGTATATACTTGGGCAAGGATGGTGGCACGCAAGGGCATCACCTGGCAGTGGCTCCGACGACCTAGTTTACGTCAGCCGACAAAGGCAACTTTAGTTTCTTTAGAGGTGGAGTCACTAGTCCAGGAAATGATCACCAAGAATGTCATCATCCCGGTTCCTCAAAATTACCCAGTTTTCACATCCAAACTATTTCTAGTACCCAAAAGGGACAGTGCTCAGATGAGACCAGTCGTAGACCTGTCTTATCTGAACCTCCATATTCACAACATGTCATTCAGGATGCTTACAGTAAACCAGATCAGGCTAACACTTCCGCCGGGAGGATGGATGTGTTCTTTAGACCTGACAGACGCGTATTGGCACGTCTCGGTCAACAAAAGATTTCAAAGGTTTCTGGCCTTAAGAATAAAGCATCAGACTTATGTCTTTCAGAGGATGCCGTTTGGATTGAACCTAGCACCTCGCTTATTCACGAAATTAGTCCGGCAAGCCCTGATGCCCTTGTTAAGGCAAGGGATCAGGATTTTATGGTATCTAGACGACTGGCTAGTGGTGGCAGAGACGGAACAAGTATGCATAAATCATGTCAACATAACATTACAACATGTCAAAACTCTAGGGTTCAAGGTCAACCTGGTAAAGTCAAACCTTGTTCCCTCAAGAGTAGTTCAGTGGATAGGGCTGGTCTGGGACACAGCTACTCTCACTCTGAGTCAGAGTGTGGACAATCGCAACAGATTTCGCAGGAAACTGTTTATGTTCCTTCACAGTCTGACTACGACACGGAGAATCTGGGAGTCTCTGGTTGGCTCTCTCAACTGGATTCAACTAACGGTACGGTTGGGCCGGTTAAGAGTCAAACGTTTAATATTGGAGGGCAACAAATATTTTCCGCTATTGCCGGCAAAAAAGTTATGGCCCATACCAAAATTAATCCACAACTTACTAGCGGTCTGGGCGAAGAGGGAAACATTGCACTCAGTCATGTCATGGACCTCTCCGCCGCCAACGGTATGGGTAGACACGGATGCGTCAGGAACGATAGGTTGGGGCTTTCAATCAAACCAAGGGCACCAGGGTCAAGGGCTTTGGTCCCATTTAGAAATTTCCCACATCAATGTCAAAGAATTACTAGTCCCCTTATATTTCCTTCAGGCTCACGGCTCTACTTTACGGGGCAAGGTGGTGGCCTTCAGAATGGACAATCTGAATGCAGTTCACTGTATTCAGAAACAAGGGTCGACGAGATCTCGGGGGTTGCTAAACGTGTCAGAAGAGATTTTTATTCTAGCCAATAGGCTGAACATTCAGCTTCACGCATCTTACCTCCCAGGCGTAGCAAACGTCTGGGCAGACGCTCTGTCTCGGAGACAGAGCACAACAGTAGAATGGGCGCTCAAGCAAACCATTTTTGACCAAATGGTTGCGAAGCCTTACCATCCACAAGTGGATTTGTTTGCGTCAGAGGAGACTCACAAACTCCCACTATACCTCACCCGCCGGACGATAACGCCGGCGGGCGGGCCAGATGCACTGGTGACAGACTGGAACAGGTGGAGTTCCATTTATCTATTTCCGCCGCCAGATGCGTCTCTAATGTGCCACGTAGTAAACAAACTACAGGATTATCGAGGCGTAGTCTCGCTAATCGCGCCCCTGTGGCCGGCGCAGTTGTGGTACCAGCAATTGAAGACGTGGTGCCCAGACCCGGTATCACTCCCGGTAGGATTTTTCCACTTAGACACAATTGGCAACCTAAAGACCTCGCTGACTTTTGCATTATGGACATTCAGGAGGCCAAATGGCTAGCACCATACGGTAGAGACGTGACCAATAAATTCATGAATCAATATACCCAGTCTACTAAGCGACAATATCAATCACATTGGCAGACCTTTACTTCTTGGATTATTAGAACAGAACAAACTGAGCCCTCGGTGGCCCTGGTTTTTAATTATTTAAATTATCTGTTCGAGCAGAAACGTTTGTCTGTCGTGACGTTAAAAAAATCACTTATCAGCGATTAGGATACCGTTTTTGGACCTTACCGGTCTCTCCATACCAGTTGCGGAGGAAAAGGGTTTTATGAGGGCATGTTTTAAACTCCGCCCACCTCCCCGTCAGCTCATGCCTACCTGGTCTCTGGACAAGGCATTGTCTTTACTTCATTCCCGTCTGTACCAAAATACTGCAGATTTTACATTACTTTTAAAAAGGGCAGTATTCCTTATGGCCTTGGCTACCGGGAACAGAGTATCTGAGCTGGCGGCGATGAGCAACACACCTAATTGCCTCAGGTTTGGTAGGCTTAATGAGTGTATTCACATTGCACCTTCCCCAGGGTTCATAGCCAAGAATGAGCACAGTGAACACTTGTTTTCAGAATTCACGGTGCCGGCGTTGAAAACGGGAAAGGTGCACCATAATTTATGTCCAGTGCAAGCTCTAACCAAATATTTGAGAGTGGCACCTCTAAATCACCACGGTGCTTTATGGGTAGCAAGTACGGGTAAACGCTTGATGAAACGTAGACTGGCTTCTCTCTTGGTCGAGGTCATTAAAGAGCGTAATCCCGGCGTTGTGGGTAGGGCCCACGATTTACGCAAGTGGGCGGCTTCGTTACGTTTCCTTAAGAATTTTTCTGTTGAAGATATTACGTCCACACAGTTGTGGGCCTCTAATCATACGTTTTTGACTCGTTACCTCTCAGTAGCTCTAGACAAACCTTCCTTGCCATGTATAGCTTTAAGGCAAAGGGTCTAGGTGGCCCCTAAGTCACTTTTGTTTAATTTCAAGAAAAAGGGGGGGGGGGGGGGGTGCAGTCAGTGTAACATAGGACACCCTAGACCCCGCCAGAATATGAGAGCTGTGATACTGTTGATGGGTGTTGTGATATTTAAATTTCTCTGTACTATTCATTACAGGAAATTGTGCTAGTACAATTTTAGTACAAACAACAGTGTAGTTGTAAGTAGTTTTTGGGCTGAGAAGCAATCTAATTTAAGCATGGGTTATATTTTGCAAAGTATATCCACTAATCTTATGGGGTTTATATGTGCACATGTAAACTTATACATTTTTATTTTTCACCACTTAATTTAAGTGGGGTGCCTTATTAACTGGCAGATCTGTTCGCAGAATCTCAAAGTTAACCCCTTTTTATCAAGCAGGCTTCTTTGAAGCACGCTCCTGCTTGTACCCCTTTTTGTATAGTTGTGTTGTATAAAGTTTATACACCAAATATATATTTTTTACAAAGTAAGAATACTATGTGGTTGTTTGATTATCTGCCTTTGCTAGAGTTATGATATGATTATGAATGTCCCCCTCCAGTCTTAGATATCAGGCATAATCGTCAATGATGGAGGGGCCACTATTAAATTATAGGTTTGACTCCTGCAAGGAGATTAAGAAACCCTAATATTTAGTAGTGGCCCCGTAATCATTGACGACTGGGGCCCTCCCGACCATCCCCTTCCCATTCGTTGATGTATTAAGGATTTTGGTATACTTGATATGTCAGTGAAGGAAGAATGACGCCTGAGTCAGCGTCTGGTCAAGATCCACACAAGTACATCCACGAGTATATGGAAAGCTTATGAATAGTTATTCTTATTTTCTTTTTGTTTTTTATTTGTTACGAAGTTTTTTCGTAGTGAGAACCCAATTTCATAATGACTGAACCATGAGTGAGGTTGCGTGCGCTCATGATGAAGGCTCCTCAAATTTGTTATGCTCTGCGCGGTAGATTCAAAACTACGGCGGACGAGTGTTTGAAGATGGTGCCTTATGTAATAGGCATAATCGTCAATGATTACGGGGCCACTACTAAATATTAGGTTTTCTTAATCTCCTTGCAGGAGTCAAACCTATAATGTACTTGCTTTAACCAACAATACAGCATAAAACCTTACAATTTTTAGGAAAATATAATATTAGTGACTAAGCTACTTTAAACTTGATGCAATAATAGCTCAAATTGGTAACAGTATTTTTGTTAAATATTCATTAAAATGCCCCAGAACGAGAAGCCCACCACAGAAGCCACGAACGAACACCACACAGAAACACCCAAAGGAAAGGTCCACAGAACGAAAGGACCAGCTGACCGAGCCAGCCAATTCAGACAGGCCCAAGCCCGCAGGGCTAAGCAGCTCCAGGCCGCACCTAGATACCCCTTCTAAACTGACCATTTTTCCACACCTCATGTACACTACCCCCTCGTGTCCTACACTCCTAACTACAAAGATGATGAACAGGAATATACATTCATATTAAAAACACCCATGCCTGTCCTGACGTTGAGCCAATGCCAACACATCAGACAGCCATAATTATATCTATGTATGTTCTTACATCCGAGAAGTAGATGTTATATATCTTAGAAGTTAAAACACCCACGCCTGTCCCTAGACCTTGTATATCATTTCCCATGACGAGTATAGATATATGTAACCCGTGCTCAGTCGCCCCCTTACATTGTTCCTCTAGTAACTAAGTGTCTCTATAATATTAACTGCCACCAGTATGGATACGACATAGCGGCACTGTCCTTGTGTCGTATTGTGCCAAGTACAGATCAACCAGGTTTCATCACCTTATTAGGACGACGACTATAATGTCGTTCATCGATGTATGCAATCCTTAGTTTAAGTATTAATATTAACATTCCCTAACATCTTGTCTTGCCAGACTAAGCTTCTGAAGACCCATCGCCCCATAAATCTATGTATTCAATCCTTAGGTTAAGTATTTTTATCCGCCATTGTGTTCACCTTTTTCCATTTACTTTTCCACAATTGTCATACGTCTTCCCCTTGCCTCCTTCGTATCCACAGTCCACACTACGCCAATTTACTTCGTGTCATACACCTCTTACCCCAACCAGAGATTGTATAAGATAACCTTGTTACCAGTATCTTTCATAAGTACCCCGAAACAATAACTAAGTACCCCTACGAACTGCCGCTGTTATTGGTATATATATATTTCATAGAAAACACAGTTCCCAGGGCCAACTAATAGTATCCATAACCCCTCGGACTGATCACATAACTCTATCTTTTCCAGACTCATATACCACCCCATAGTTGCATTCCCCGGTAGCACTTGGCTAACGTATTCTACTGCCTTTTCAAACTTCCATATCAACTGCAGCCTAATGCCACTCCCACGCCCAGAGACCTTAGGGTCAAATTCCCCTATAGCCCCCTGCACTCCTCCCCCTCTCATTATAAGACCCCGCGCTTCTCTACTCTTGTCCGACCTAGCCTCTCTCTCATACCTCTTGAAGATCCTTGAATTGTCCGTTGCTAACGCTCTCCAACCTTTTATATATATACTCCTATCCAGCCTACCTTCACTTAGTAGGCCAGAACATTAGAACTTTACTAGCCCCTTGCATGCCATCTATTCTCTTACAACCCATTCACAACCCTGCACCCAATGGTCGTCGGTGCGAGGCTAGCCGCCTCGCCAGTAACTAACTTCTATTGCCATACTTCCAGATAAATGTGGCAGAGTTAGCAACCCAGTCTCCACCACATCCAGCAAACCCTACAATTAACAACCAGCCGAGTAAAACCAGCTAGCCAAGGCACCTTCGGTTTTGGTATTAAGGACACCCACATCTGTCTCATACACAGAGGGTTATTACAAACACTGGTGATATGGCAAGCCCCTAGCCACAGCCGCCGGACGACTATCACAGAGAGAGGGCGCCCAGCTCCCCCTTTTTGCCCACCCGAGGAGGGAGACCCCCACCTCCGCGGAGGTATACCTGGCCCCTGTTTTGACTTCTGAGTCATTGCCAGGTAGCACAGGAATTCTTCCTATCAATGAACTAACCATGCATGACTAACACCTTTACTAACCTCTATTAACTCACAATAAACCATTTACCTTTCTTGCATACTCTGATCACTAAATTAGCACCTCAGCTATACCATAGAATGAAGATTGAACAATCTAAGAGAGACGCTCCTATCACAGCTGTCCCCATCCTCCTCGCAAAGTAGATCCAGTCTCTCTCCCCTAAATACTTCCAGTATAGCCAAAATAGTACCTCTTACTAAGGCTCAGTTATATGAAAATATAAAGGCTTCCTATAGCCATGTGCCACAACAGTAAATACCATCTTACCTAGTCCCCATATCTATTGAGAGCTCAAATAAGTCCATAAGACTCGAGATCCCTACTGTCTACAGGGTCCAGAACCGAGCCTATAAATCTAGCTCCCGACCCCAGTCAAATCAGTTGAAAGCTAGACACCAACCAGGGGTCACAACCCTGCAGTTAACTTCTAGCTCTGCCCTTGTGTTGTTCCGGAGTTGAGATTCCAGAGCCGGCAGACTCCGTGGCAGATTTGGATAGGACCTGCCCACGTATTTGAGAACTTCACACATATGGACCCCCTGGACGGCCGCGGAACCAGTCGTTAGCCCCCAACATCATGGACGCAAGATAACCAGGACCAGACCCATCAGATACTACCCGAGATTCCCTTTATCAGTACTACATATTACTGTGCTGTTTAGAGATTCACTAATTAATATTTCTACGAAGTGGCTATCTCATTGCCCCAGTATAATTCATATAACCATTCAATTAGGAAGTGCTAAGCATATCAGTGTTCAATAATTAACAGGCGATACTAACTCTCGTAATCAACCATATATCCAGATATTATTACCTAGAAGGAAACCCTAGTGATATCTGAATGTTCGCCCACTGATTTGCGTTCTATGTATTTCTGAGACAAGAATATAAAACTTAGATCAGTACCCCCTGAGGTTACTAGAATTCCCGTGCTCTAAAATACGCGTGTCTAATCTAGTCTGTGAACTACTACTTGTGCACCAGAGCTACCCGTAATAAATCTAACAGTGAATATGATTCTATAAGTAACATTGATGGTCTTCGGTATATAAACCTGTTGAATTAAAGCCAGTGATCAGAAGATTAATACCTGAACGTTGGAAGTGGGAGACTAGGCTCCATCCAGATCCACTTATGCTAGTGTTGTTCGATTCTATTATATTGTCTTGCACGAGTATTATGCAGTGGTATATAAATAAACGTGATCATGTAACTTGCTACCATGTGTTTCTTTGTGTTCTCTATTCCTCATATCTTGTATTGTGCATGCAGCCTTATATACCCAGTCATTTAGAACTCACATTACCCAAGTTAAACCTGTAGAAAAACAGGGCATAACATTCATAATTTCCATTCCAAAAATGAACATATAAAATTATCTGTAAAATACAATTTTTTTATAAACATAAGATAATATTATTTATCAACAATACATCAAGGGACACTTTACACCCAACTACAAGTTACCCTTAGTTACAAAAATGACATTACTGTACTGACAATATTTGTTTATGCTGATAAGATCTCCTGTATTCAGTTTTTATATTACCAACTGTATCTAGGTATACAGTAGGGTAGTGATTGAGAGAGTGAGAGTAAGAACGGAGAAATGGATAGGCGACGAGCAGGGAGGTTTTAGGAAGGGAAGAGGATGTGTAGATCAGATTTTTACCCTGAATTGTGTTGTGGAGAAGTATCTGGAGAAGAAACAAAAGGTGTATGTTGCCTTTATGGACTTGGAGAAGGCCTATGACAGAGTGGATAGAGAAGGTTTGTGGAAAGTACTAAGAATATACGGAGTAGAGGGCAAGTTGCTGAAAGCAGTGAAGAGCATGTATGAGGGTGCAAAGGCGGCAGTACGTGTGGAAAGTGAGCAGAGCGAGTTCTTTGACCTGAATGTTGGTTTGAAACAGGGGTGTGTGATGTCCCCGTGGTTGTTTACTGTATATATGGATGGAGTCATGAAAGAAATACTATCAAGAGCAGTGGATGTTGGTGTATCGCTGAAAAGGGAGGGAATTGAGTGAAAGCTACCTATACTGCTGTTTGCAGATGATACAGTTCTGATGAGTGATAATGAATGGGAGTTGCAGGGTCTGGTAAATGAGTTTGGAACAGTGTGCGAAAAAACAGAATTTGAAGGTAAATACGGGGAAGAGCAAGGTTATGGTCTTCGAAAGGGGTGAAGTCACAGAGTGTGAGGTGAAGCTGAACGGTCAGGCTATGGAGATCGTCAACTCTTTTAAGTATCTGGGCAGTGTGTTGAGTAAAGATGGGACTATGGATGAAGAAGTGCGGGAGAGGGTACAACAGGGGAAGAGGGTTGTAGGAACGCTAAAAGCAGTAACAAGAAATAGGGTGGTCAGTATGGAAGTGAAGAAGTCCTTGCATGACAGTGTGGTAATCCCGACACTGACTTACGGAAGCGAAGCATGGACGTTGGTTGAGAGACTCAGACCAAGAGTGAGAGCAGTGGAAATGAATTACTTAAGGAGTGCGTGCGGAGTTACATGGAGGGATAGACAGACTAATGAGGAAGTAAGAAGGAGGTGTGGTGTGGAGGTAGATGTGCTGGAAAGTGTGAAAAGGAACAACTTGAGATGGTTCGGCCATATGGAACGTATGGAAAGCGAGAGAATGACTAAGAGGGTGTACGAGAGCGAGGTGGAGGGACAGAGAGGGAGAGGTAGACCGAATATGAGGTGGAAGGATGGAGTGAGGAAGTACATGAACGAGGGCGGTGCTGGTTGGGGGGAGGGGCGTCGACTGACTGGGGACAGAGGTGCATGGGGGCGGTTCGTTCGTGGCCACCCCTTCGGGGATCACGGCGTCAGGCAATAGATAGATAGATAGATCTAGATTTTCTGGTACTACAAATTACACATGAGAGTCTTAAGTTTAGATGAAGTTAAACTGCCTTGTCCTGAAGTCAAGGATGCTCTGAAAGTAATTTAAATTCCTCTTGACTTTATATTTATAAATAAATATTTAACAGCACCAGAAGAGTATGATTTTTGTCTATTATAGTTAGATTTGCATAGACTGTACAGTATATTCTCTATTTCAATGTGAAATTATTTATTTAACTCAATAGTTAATGTCATGCTACAATAATAGTTTTGTTATTTTTCAGCCGAATTAACCCTTTCACGCACGTGTGGACGCGATCGCGTCCATAAAGGATACTTTAAACCTTTGTGACCATCAGGGGTGATTAGAAACCCTTTAGTATAATTACTTAAACCTCTGCAGTTGTCTTTGAGCGAGTTGTGGGCAGAAAACTAATTTTGGAGAGGTAATTATGAGAGTAAGAGAACTCTATTTTGAATACTAAACGGCAACCCCCTGACCTGAAAGGGTTAATCAAGAAACACTAAATGCATTTTAATCCCCAATTTTAGTCAAGGTGAAAGTCAAAAGAACCTTGTATTTTTAACACATATATCATGGACTGTATACAGCTTAGTTGTTTTAGAAGAACTTATCAAATGTTACTGTATGTCCAATTTAACTGAAAGCATTATTGATGGTCTTTGTACTTTCAGAATATGTATTGTGGAATTATTAAAACATGATATTCAGAGGTATAAAACCTGCTATATATAGGTACTATATTCTATAGTTTTATAAATATATACTTACGGGCTGTTCCTCCTAGAAACACACCAAAAAGAAATCAGACTAATAAAATAACATAAAAATTAATAATCAGGAAAAGCAACAAAAAATTCTAGCTATATAGGCCTACAGTCAACTAGAAATTCAAAAGTAAACCTTCCTACAGTAAGCAGGTACAGTCTGGTCCCTAAATATGTGAGTTCTAGTTATGCGAGTCGCAAAATATGTGAGCACCTCAAATAAGCTGACGCTTGATATAAAACGAACAGTGATAGAGAGGAAAATCGTGGGCAAGGAAATTCGGCTATTGGACGAGACAGGATTACGGATATCAACAGTTCGAGCAATCAACAAGCAAAAAGATAAAATTCTGACTTGCATCAAAGCCTACAGCTCCACTGCTCTAGACACAAGCCGGGGCAGTTTAGCTGATCTCGCCCTGCCTTGGGGGTTTGCCTCGGAGCCCCCACCTCTTGAATAACACACCCAATCATTGTAGGATTAAGGTCAGTACACAGTCACACTATTGTTATACTTTTTCATTATAATTTTGTGTAAATTTTTGTTCGGTATAAGAAGTTTAACTGGTCAACTCTGGGTCGGCCATCCACCAAATTCCGTTTTTCCCCTTGCTCCCATTATTTGAGTTATGAGAATTCCAATTATGCAAGCTCATTTATCCACCAAATTCTAGCATATTTTGGGACCGAACTGTATCTCTTACCAATTGATTTTGCTATCCTGATATTGCTTAACTCTTCCACTCCGGCAGTATAAATCACGTGCTAGTGGCCCCACCCGGGAATATTTGGCGCCAATATGCCTGTTTTATACCTGCTTTATTTCTGTATATAATAAATATACATTAACCAACAAAATATCCTAATCGTGTAGGGTAAGACGGGGTAATTTCGCCGCGGCGCTAATAATTTGCATTCAAACGCCGATATCTCCGAAACTATTGCATGGATTCGGCTGCAGTTTGGCTTAGGTTGTAGAGCAGTTTTGGTTTAGGTTGTAGAGCAAGTTTGGTTTAGGTTGTATAGCTAGTTTGGCTTAGGTTGTAGATCTAGTTTGGCTTAGGTTTTGTTGTAGTTTCGCGGGGCCTGGAGCCGGGGCTAGCGGCGCGTCTGATGGTATGGTCGGGTGTTTGTGGGTGGTTTGTATGTTTGTTTGTATGTTTGCGTGTGACACAGTGTTGGCAGTAGCCGTCAGCTGCTGCCTGGTACTTTGTACTAGCAACCTACACGCCGCACCCACACGAGACACGTCCACACCCGCACTAAATACTTCCACACCCGTAGGCCTAATAAATACGTCCACAACCGCACTAGACACGTCCACACCCGCACTACATGTCCACAACTCCACACCCGCACTAGACACGTCCACACCCACAATAGACACAGTGGCGCATAGGCCTACACATGTGACACACCTGCATCTCTGCCCGCCCTGTTCAGTTGTGTGTGTGTGCGTGCAATGTTTTTCTATTGGCATGTTTAGTGTCAGTTTGGGTTTGTGAATGTTTTCATTGCTTTTACCTGCGTGCTAGTGTTTTGTCTGGCCATTAATCATATATTATCTAGTTTACTAGCTAGGTGATGCGTAAAATAGGTCGCGGCGAAATTACCCCGCCGGGCGGGGTAATTTCGCCGCGAGAGTGACTTTTTTCAAAAATTCGGCAGCATGACCAAAACATTATATATTTTTTTCATTTTTTGGGCATCTATAGCAGAAAGGCTGAATGTATAGATAACAAATTAAAAATTAAAAAATTCCATTTGTGGCAGTTTCTATTTGTCAAAATACGCGATTTTCGGCGAAATTACCCCGTCTTACCCTACCATTATTCTGCTTGAAAATGGTGAAAATTGCAGCTCTGTGGGTATTCTGATGACCTACTACTATTTTGTCCAGTCCCTTAATTCTGTGGTCTACCCTCAGTCATGTCTTCCTTGGTCTGTCTACAGGTTCCCTTCCTTCTACCATAATGCTTCTGCTGCAATTTATTCTGTTATTTGCCCTCATTCTTCATTTGATCAAAGCAACTCATCCTATCCTTTAACTTATATATTTTCTAGATCTCAAGTGACGGCATCTCTTTCGTGGATTGACCTTCCAATCTACCAAGATTGGAAGCCAAAGCATCACATTTTTCCTTTGCCCCTCAACTTTCTCTTCATAATTGCTGAGGGGCACAGGGCCCTGGGTGTGGCTTTGGTTTCCCTGGCGTTTCCGCACCCTCCTCAGCTCCTCGCAATGGAGTGGCTTCGGTCACCCAGGCTTTATTGTGGTCAGCAGGGAGGGTTCTGTGGGGGCGCTCGGTTATGGCCTTGGCCTTGCTCGGGGCCTTGGTGCTGTTCGGCCAGGCAGCTTGGGGAACAACAACAACAACAAACTCATCCTATCCGTATGTAAGACCCTCCTATTGCACTCTATTGCTAATTTTGTTTTTAGTTTTGTAACTTATATAGAGTGAAGGACTCATCATGTCTATGGAACACTGCTTACATTATATATTATTTTTAACATCCTTCCCCCCAAATTGAATTAATGAAAGAATGTGATAAAAATAATAATTGTTCACACTACATAGTTAACAAACATACTTATTTTAATAAACAGATAATATTGTACCTTTTTGTTGGAGTCCATATCCTTGATCCATGAAGCTAATAGAGGTGAATAACTAGCAATGAGGAATCCAATTTCTTGTTTTTCTTTGGTCTCAAATACAAAGCACTTGTGGGGGTCAGGTAAAGTCCTCAAGAGGTTGATAGTAATGAAGTTATCACTGAAAAATGTAAAAGTTCATAATTTAAAATGTAAAACTTGCAAACTAAACAAACCAAAACTTGGACAAAGACAATATAATCATCATCATCAATCATCAAATCTGACGCCTCGCTTCCAGAGGAAGTACCCCAAAAGGGATGTCCATGGCAGAAACTGCCTACAGGCTCCCAGACATGCCCCGACTGACCCACTCCACAGTGCCATTTCCACTAAGTGGATTATAACCATGAACACTGAAGGAGCAGACCCAGAGCAGTCCCTCACCCGGATGGCAGTTCCACCACTGTTTTGCTATTTTATTTAGCCCAGTGGGGCCCTGGCTGGAAGCATACCAAGCACAGGAATTTTCTGGAAATAGGAACCAGTGGTCCACTGCTCCAGAGGCTGATTGCACCACCAAAGTGGCGGGCGGTGAGGTCGCCGCATTCCTACGCCAGAGAGAGAAAGGCTAACTTGTGCCAGTGGGCTGTGAGAGTAAGACACTAGGGAAACATGGGGCACACCATTATGGCCCCACTGCCTTCACCACTCTCAAGACAAAAGTTAGAAATAAGAATTATAATAAAGGTACAGTCAGAAAATATAAATATAAGACAATATAAAGGCAAAATAACTGATCAAAATCGCTATGTGGAAACAACTCTTACTAAAATAAAATGTATGAAATAAAAGAACAAAATCCAACACATGGGTGTACATTACTACATGAGCAAGTTAATCTGTCTCCCAAGCAAACTAATCGCACACAATCATAACAACGCACTATTGTCTTACCTTTAGATACTGTACTCTATACTGTTCAATAATTATAAATTACATTATCACTATTGTAAATTATATTATCACTATGCATTCACTTTTATTTTTCAATTTCTAAAGCAAAAAATATATTTGGTGGAAAAATCACCTAGTCATGTTTGCATTACCAAACACTATTAATCCACAACCTGCACCCATTAGGTTTGCTTTGACACATACAGTAAGGTATTATACAAAAAAGGCTGATTGTACTTAAATAGACAGAGGATAATTTTGTTTTATCATTGAATAATACAGTATATCATATGATTTACTACTTACCTAGGGTCTAAGAAGATTGATTCAATATCGCAGTAGCGGTACTCATAAAGAATAAATTTGTCATCTGGTTTGATCATCGCAATGCCATCACAGTTGACTCCAAGGATGAGAGAATTGCCATAGGACCAGTAGCCTCGGTAGGACACGGGAAACATCGTGGTGCCATAGAGGGGAAACTGCATTACACACGTCAGGTACCAAACCTTTGCCACAATATCTGTCTTCCCTGTGCCGTACTGTCGGTGGGCATGGGATAGAATGGGTACCTGCAAAATGGAACATATGAGCTCTCTGGGGGTGGAAATGCAAAGTGGGTTGTTTTCAGAGGATAAGATTACTAGTATATATATTATACAGTATATATATATATATATATATATATATATATATATATATATATATATTGGACAATCTGCATTCCTACAATATAAGACTAACTCTGAATTCAAAGCAAAATGGCCACCTGACATATTTTACCCAAATAGAGACCATTTCTATGACAGGGATAGTAGAGGTGCTCTCCATGGAGCTCTGCACTGGCCAGGTGGTGGCCTGAGTTTTATCAAATTTGTTTAAAAATTTGTTTTTATATTTTTGTGCTTAACAAATTGTAATTTTTAATATACTGTACAGTATTGCAATTTTGTTTTGCTATATTTTGTGTTGAGACATTAGTTAATGCTTTGTTTTCAGTGTTCAGCTTGCATTTCAGTTAAGTTGTTGAGTTTCATATATTCTATTAACCTGCCAGGTCTGGTGTGCACTTTCATTTCACCATATGCATTTTGTATATAACTGTACTTGCGTAACTATAAAGACTTCACTAGGTAATGTTATCATTCCAAGAAACCAGTTGTAAACTAAGAAAATTATAAATATTTTAATGCTTGGCTGAAAAATAGGCAGCTTGAAAGCTATTCCCTTCCTGTTACTTGTTACCGTTTGTACAGGTATTATAGGTATCAAAGTGTTTCACTTTTTTCTCTACAGCAATTATGTATATTATGAAATATGTAGACCCTACTACTTAAAAAAAAAAATAATAATGGACACTTATACTGTACATATACAGTACTGTACTGCATTGTACACATAACATTAATAGACTAAGTGGTCCAAACAAGGTGCAGTTTCAGTCTCATATCCTAATGGCAGTGTTTCAAGCCTATGAAATTGTTTACTGTTGTGTTGTCCCTATTCTGGCTCTGACTTGATCTCCCCCCCACCCAAATAAAATAAAAAATAAATACAAAAATAACAATAGGAAAAGTGGGGATTGGGCCTGAGTATATAGAATAGATTAGAATAGATAGAATAGAATATAATTACGGCTGTATATACAGTATACCATACTGCAAGTCTGCACCGTACTGTACTGTATTGTAGTGAAAAAGAGTAAGTTGAAGTTACATAAAGTTGAGCCTGACAACTGACCCATTCAGCTTGTTTCTTGGTGTGAGCAATCCGAGTGGGTAGATAGGACTGTACATCAGAATAGAACTCAGTCTTGCCATCCTGGGGGTCGCCAAGTGCCACCTGAGCTTGTAGTCCAGCCAGCTGTAGTGCCACCTTTTCGTTGATGGGGAAGTCATCCGTCTGGGGAGACAAGATCACATTAGGAGAACATTTTTGCTTTATCCTTCAGAAATAGAAACAATATTTCTTTCCTTTCAGTCTATCACAATACACTCCATTCCTCTTCCTCTCACTATTTTGCACAGGTTCTAGCAATTCATGGGTTAAAACGAGTACTGTACTCTTTATTCATATCTGTTATTATGTGAGTACTGTACTGTACAGTACTGTATGTATTTATTTGTTAGTAGTCTTGGCAAATCCAACGTCAAGGCTATTAACCTAATTGCAATGACGACTTGTCTATTTTGACTGCTATGTCGTCATTCCAACCGCGGTTAAAAAGAAAACGTCTAGAGTCTACTCCTTATCTTGCTCTAGGAGACGTTGTACATTAACCAAAACTACCACCGAAGGTGAAAAAAGTATAGAAGAGAAGAAAAAGGGGTTTACCTTAGTTACCGCTCAAGGCCCATCCCGTGTTCCGTCATGCGCCGATCCCTGTCGAACGTGCGCATGAGCGACCCTCTCTTGTTATCATTTTTTCACGCGTCGCCATTGTTGAGTCCGCTTTTGTTGTGCTCCTTCAATTCACCCTGTTTTAGGTTCGTTTCGGCTTTTCTGGCCTTCTTTTTGTTAGACAGATGTTACGTGATCTAGGGCACACGTAAATGGGCTCCTCAGTGTGTTTAATGGAGACGCGTGTGGAAATAGCTACCGAAGGTACGGGGGCGCCTGGCGTTCCTCGTATGTGTTTTTCATTCCTTTCTCTTTTCATATTCTTTTTTCCTGTTAGTCTGGGCATAGTTTAGCTTATTTTAGCCTAGCTTGTTTCTCATTCAGGAATTGCTATGCCCTATGAGTTTTCATATTTTCATAGCCTAGGTGTACAGTTGGTTCACAATCTGAGATTTCGTGGTGGCGGTGCTGTTTGTAGGGTTTGTGTCGGCCGCATTATTAGCGTTATTCCCGAGTCCCCCATTTCGAGCCTTCACTGTGTCTCAAGGGCCTGGGCGCTTGGTGGTTCGTGATATCCAGGGGTACCCCACGGGGGCCTCTCCCTCACACCACAGGGTTTTTCGCCCCTGACACATTCTCTCCTCACGGCTAGGCCACCCTTTTTCTCGCCAGTTTCATTTACTGGTTTTTGTGTTCCCTTACTGTTTTCACCTCCATCCTTTCATTCCCTTTTGCCCAATCCTGGGGTACCCTACGGGGGCCCCTGTTTGTGCCAAACCACCCTTCCTGCCACTTCTCCTCATGGGCTTTGCTCTATCTCTGTGGGTGGGGTGGTTCCTGGGGGATGTGCCTCCTCTCCCCTGGTGTGTCTTCCTTGCCTCTCCCTTGACCGGTTGAGTCAGGATATTATCAAGGAAGACACTGCTCAGCTTGATGGCCATCGTCGCTTGGAGTCATAAGGAGTTGACGCTTTTTTTCTGGGCCTGTGTTGGTATTCCCTAGACGCTCCTCTCGCTTTTTCGGCGCCGGACCATCTCGGCGGGTCCCGCAAATTTGCGGAGTGCTCGATTCGGTCCACGGACGTTTCGGCCCCCCGCAAATTTGCGGAGATCGCTGGGGGGTCTCGCGGTGAGGCGGGAGGGTTGTGTCGGTACGGTTATGCCTCCATTGGCCCGCAAATTTGCGGTTATAGTTGGCTTTCCCGGTGACCCTTTTTTGTGTCATCTTGTTGCCTGGTACTATATTGGTGTATGCACTTTCCTGGTGTTATGGACCCTGCATGTGAGGTGTTGAGTGGTGGTTAACACTTTCTCCATCTTTGCAGGTTCTGCTTGTGCTCTTCCGCCTCACCCGCCCTCCTCACCTCCATCGGTGCTCCCGGTTTAGAGTGAGTACGACTTCCAGTTTGCATGTGTGTTCCTGTTTACCCATGCTCATTCCCTGGTTTTTATTGGACAATTTGTTAGTAGTCTTGGCAAATCCAACGTCAAGGCTATTAACCTAATTGCAATGACGACTTGTCTATTTTGACTGCTATGTCGTCATTCCAACCGCGGTTAAAAAGAAAACGTCTAGAGTCTACTCCTTATCTTGCTCTAGGAGACGTTGTACATTAACCAAAACTACCACCGAAGGTGAAAAAAGTATAGAAGAGAAGAAAAAGGGGTTTACCTTAGTTACCGCTCAAGGCCCATCCCGTGTTCCGTCATGCGCCGATCCCTGTCGAACGTGCGCATGAGCGACCCTCTCTTGTTATCATTTTTTCACGCGTCGCCATTGTTGAGTCCGCTTTTGTTGTGCTCCTTCAATTCACCCTGTTTTAGGTTCGTTTCGGCTTTTCTGGCCTTCTTTTTGTTAGACAGATGTTACGTGATCTAGGACACACGTAAATGGGCTCCTCAGTGTGTTTAATGGAGACGCGTGTGGAAATAGCTACCGAAGGTACGGGGGCGCCTGGCGTTCCTCGTATGTGTTTTTCATTCCTTTCTCTTTTCATATTCTTTTTTCCTGTTAGTCTGGGCATAGTTTAGCTTTTTTTTTAGCCTAGCTTGTTTCTCATTCAGGAATTGCTATGCCCTATGAGTTTTCATATTTTCATAGCCTAGGTGTACAGTTGGTTCACAATCTGAGATTTCGTGGTGGCGGTGCTGTTTGTAGGGTTTGTGTTGGCCGCATTATTAGCGTTATTCCCGAGTCCCCCCTTTCGAGCCTTCACTGTGTCTCAAGGGCCTGGGCGCTTGGTGGTTCGTGATATCCAGGGGTACCCCACGGGGGCCTCTCCCTCACACCACAGGGTTTTTCGCCCCTGACACATTCTCTCCTCACGGCTAGGCCACCCTTTTTCTCGCCAGTTTCATTTACTGGTTTTTGTGTTCCCTTACTGTTTTCACCTCCATCCTTTCATTCCCTTTTGCCCAATCCTGGGGTACCCTACGGGGGCCCCTGTTTGTGCCGAACCACCCTTCCTGCCACTTCTCCTCATGGGCTTTGCTCTATCTCTGTGGGTGGGGTGGTTCCTGGGGGATGTGCCTCCTCTCCCCTGGTGTGTCTTCCTTGCCTCTCCCTTGACCGGTTGAGTCAGGATCTTATCAAGGAAGACACTGCTCAGCTTGATGGCCATCGTCGCTTGGAGTCATAAGGAGTTGACGCTTTTTTCTGGGCCTGTGTTGGTATTCCCTAGACGCTCCTCTCGCTTTTTCGGCGCCGGACCATCTCGGCCGGTCCCGCAAATTTGCGGAGTGCTCGATTCGGTCCACGGACGATTCGGCTCCCCGCAAATTTGCGGAGATCGCTGGGGGGTCTCGCGGTGAGGCGGGAGGGTTGTGTCGGTACGGTTATGCCTCCATTGGCCCGCAAATTTGCGGTTATAGTTGGCTTTCCCGGTGACCCTTTTTTGTGTCATCTTGTTGCCTGGTACTATATTGGTGTATGCACTTGCCTGGTGTTATGGACCCTGCATGTGAGGTGTTGAGTGGTGGTTAACACTTTCTCCATCTTTGCAGGTTCTGCTTGTGCTCTTCCGCCTCACCCGCCCTCCTCACCTCCATCGGTGCTCCCGGTTTAGAGTGAGTACGACTTCCAGTTTGCATGTGTGTTCCTGTTTACCCATGCTCATTCCCTGGTTTTTATTGGACATTATCTTCACTTACTCCGTCAACGTGCTGCTTATGGTGTGTGTTCTTCCATTGCAGGTGGGATGCCTTGCTTTCGCCAGGGCTGTGGCTCCCCGTGCTTGGACTGCCACAGGTCCTGCTTACGGCATTCGCAATGTGTGTCCTCTACGGCCTACCTCCCGGCTTTGTGTGGCCCGTGTATGGACCTGGTGGATGTGGTGGACCATCACCCTGGTTCCTCTGACGCGGCAGTGGCCTCTGCATCCCTTCAGTCTGTGTGGGCGGTGGTCTCCCACCACATCAGGACTGTGGGCCACCGTTCCCCGGCCTTTGTTGACGACCGGATCCGCGTCGCCCTGGGCATCCCTGACCCGTCTGGGGGCCGTTTACCTGGCCCTCTCCCTGCTCGGGCCCTCCTCCCTGAGTCCCGTGGTCGGTCGTCGCATCGTCGGGTGGATCCCCAGCTCCGTCCACGCTCTCGCTCTCCTCGTCGCTCGTCCTCTACTGCCCCTCCTCGTCCTCCTGCTCACCTTGACTCCGCCGTTCGCCCTCGTCATGGTTCTCGCCCTGAGGCCGGGGTTAGCGTCTCTGCCCCTGTACGCCCTCCCCTGGCCTCTCCGGATAGGGGCTCTACTACCTTCCGCCCGCTTCCCCTGCACAAAAGACGTCCTCTTCATTTGTCCTCTACGCGCGCGGATGTTCATGCTGTAGCTGGCCCTCTGCTCCCTCCTTCTACTCTGTCCAGGAGGGTCCGCCAGGATGTAGTTGCTTCTCCTCCTACTTCTCCTGCTTCGGTGCCTCTTCTTCCTTCTAGGTCTCGTCCCAAGGTGGAGGTTCCTCCCTCCTCCGCCTCGGTGTCGGGCCGCCCTGTTCTCTCAGCCCCGGGGATCCTTGCTCTGTTTCCCCCCGCGGCTCCTTCTGACCTCCTTTCACCCGGCCAGCCTTGCCGCCCCCGTCATCCTGCTCCTCTTCCTTCTTCTATTCCTGATCTTCGCTTGCCGGCTCCCCGTGAGGGTACCCCGCCGCTTGACTCGGTAGAGTATAGCGAGGTTTCGGGGTCCCCTTTCTCGGGGGCTGACGTGTCGCTGGAAGAGGGGGATGGTGATGTTTCCCCCTCGGGCGTTAGTGATCGGGAACGAGACCCTCAGGACCGCCACGGCCGCCGTCGCTCGCCTTCTTTGGGCCGCGACGCTGCTGTTTCGTGTCGTGGGTCTCGCTCTCGCTCACGCTCGCCCCTGCGGGCCGAACTATCTTCGGGGGGGTCGCCTCTCTCGGATCGATTTTCGGCTATGCAGGGGTGGGTTGTGTCACACTTCGACGAGCGCTTGGAGGCGATGCAAGAATCCCTCTTATCGCGCTTCTTGGCGGTGACACAACCTCAGCGCCTCACCCAACCTGCCCCTGCTTTGGTCCCCCTCCCCTCTGCGGTGGACCACATTCCTTCTCGCCCTGCTTCTCCGCCTGCCCGGTCGTCGGCTAGTACTGCTCCTGCCCTGGCTCAGGTGGTTGCTCCTACTGTCTCACATGCGGGGGTCCTCCGTCTGCTAGGGCAGGGTCCGCGCTTGCCCCCCATCCAAAAGGCCAAGGTCCCATCGCGGACTATGCCGCTCCTCTATGGCTCCTTGGCTGTTTGGAAGGGGGTGCGGGCCTCCCACCCGGAGCGTGCTACCGACTTCCCGTCAGGTGAGAGGGCCCTACCTTTGGACTGGTCGGTCCAAATAAATGATAAGATGCAGTTCAGGGCGATCAGGGTGGATGGTCAGGTGGCCGACGTGGAGGTGCGGGCGTACCCGACAAGGACTGACCTTCAGTACTTTTCGGTGAAGCCCAAGCCCCCGTCTGCTCCTCGAACTAAGCTCTGGTCAGACTTCAGCCGCCAGGACATCCTTCAGGATGTTCAGTCCCTGGCTGTGTTAACGGGACTGTCCTCCTATGGGACGGGTTTGTGCGACGACGGTAAGCCTGGCTTAGCCGTCGTGCTCGATAACCCTCTCCCATTGGAGGCCTGGTTTGCTGAGGCCTTAGACTTTGCCAACCGTTCCGTCGACAGATCTATTTCAGTCCCTCCCCCAGAGTCGTCACTGCTTTTGCCTCCTCTGGTCTCTGTCGGCGGATTGGATGGCAAGTTCTGGTCCTGGATTAGCGCTCCCAAACTTGAAATTTGTGCTATTGCTAACCCGTTCTTCTCCCACCCAGATAAGTCCTCTGTCGACAGGGATTTTACCTTGCGGCAGAGGGTGGCGAACTTATTGTCTTGTCTTCTAGGTTCCCTCCAGACGTCTGTTCACCACCTGCGACGTATCGAGGCGACTGCACCTGGCGATCTTCGCGAGGGTTTGGACCACGTTCGGCGGATCCACCTTCAGCTCGCGGTGTCTTTGGTTCCCGAGCTGAAGGCGGTTTTGTGCGAGGCAACTCGACAACGCCAGACGGTAAGGTCCTCGTTCTGCCGGAAGGCCCCTTTGGATATTCGTCAGGGTTTGTTATACTCTGAGCTATATACATCGGGGCTTTTTGCGCAGGATGCTTGGGAACGCTACGCTTCTCTGTCAGCGGACCCTGCTTACGACACGCAAAGACGCGCTGTGTCGCGACCAGGGTCTTCGCAGTCCCGTCCTTCTGCCGGTCCCCTTCGGGGTGCTGCCGCCAATGCTGCCGCCAAGAAAGGGCGCAGGAAAGGGAAGTTGCCGGCCAGAGCGTCGGTTCCGCCTCGCACTTCTGCTCCTGCTCCCTTTCATCCCCGCCGAGAAGGGGCTGGCCAGCCTTCCACTTCCGGCCGCACTTCGACGGGGCCAGACGCACGACGGACAGGGGATGGGGTGACCCGCCCTTTTCGGCGAGGTGGGGGGGGTAGGGGTGGTCAACGTGGCTCTTATGACCGCAGGGACCGTACCGGGGGACCCTCCACGTCAAAAAATGTGTAGGTTCTCCAGGTCGGTCTCCTCCTTGTTCTCCTTCTCGCCTCGCAGAAAGGGTCGCTCACCTCATCTCGGGGGCTCCCACAGGTTATTTTCGCCCTTGCGCCCTTCGGTGGCCACGAGGGACGTGGGGGCGGAAGATTGCACGGAGGGGTCTAACCTGGAGATGGAAGTCCAGACCCCCACTCAGCTCTTGTCAACGAAGCCGGCCTGTCTCTTCGGAGGTGGCCGACGTGATTACATCCATGCACGAGCAGGGAATCGTCAAGGAGGTGAAAGCCGGTCACCGGTTTTCCTCTCCCGTGTTTTTCTGGTACCGAAGAAGGACTGCGACGCGATGCGACCGGTGGTGGATCTGTCGGCCCTCAACGGGCACATCGTGAACACACGGTTTCGGATGCTGACGGTGCACCAGGTACGACTGGCCCTGCGACCTCTGTCGTGGGTAGTGTCGCTGGACCTCAAGGATGCGTATTGGCACGTTCCGATCCATCCTCGTTTCCAGCGATTCTTGGCCGTTCAGACTTCCGATCGTGTGTTCATGTTCGACAGACTTCCCTTCGGTCTCAACATCGCGCCGCGGATCTTCTCGAAACTGGTAAAGCAGGCTCTGGATCCTCTCCTCAGGGGCGGCCTCCAGATCCTGTTTTACTTGGACGACTGGTTGATAGTTTCAGACACCCTCGAACGGTGCGTCCGCGACACCCTCACAGTAGTTCAACACATCACACAGTTAGGGTTCAAAATCAATATTCCCAAGTCGCGCCTGACCCCGTCGCGTGTCGTGACGTGGGTAGGTCTCGAATGGGATCTGACCAACGCTACAGTGACCCAGAGTCAGCCAAACGCGGTGAAACTTCGCAGGAAGGTCTTCGCCGTGTTGCACTCGGTCTCCCTCACGAGGAGGATCTGGGACTCGTTAGTGGGTTCGCTGAATTGGGCCGCTCTGACCATTCCCTTAGGGAGGCTCAGGCTGCGCCGCCTAATACTCATGGGCAACAAGGTGTTTCCGTTGGCCCCTATGGATCGGCTCATGCCGATCCCGCGTACCATTCACAGACACTTAGGACACTGGGTTGCTCGGGGCACGCTCTCTGCGGCTGTGCCCTGGACCGCCCCCCCGCCGACGATCTGGGTAGATACAGATGCGTCGAGCGAGGTAGGGTGGGGTTACCAATCCAACCTGGGACATCAACATCACGGCAGATGGGTGGGACACACACACCTACACATCAATGCCCTCGAACTGTTGGTTCCCTTGTTCTTCCTGAGGGACCACGCGCTGGCCCTTCGGGGAAAGTCGGTGGCCTTCAGGATGGACAATCAGACAGCTGTCCACTGTATCCAAAAGCAGGGGTCCTCCAGGTCTTTGACTCTGTTGGGGATCTCAGAGAAGTTGTTCTTCCTCGCGAACCGACACAACATCTCCCTGCACGCCTCCTACCTGCCCGGGACTGCCAACCTGTGGGCGGACGCCCTGTCGCGAGGACAGGGCGTTCTTGTAGAATGGGCAATGAAACAGACTGTATTCGACGACCTCGCGGCTTCCTGGGGTGTTCCGGAGGTCGACTTGTTCGCATCGAAGGAGACGCGCAAGTTGCCTCAGTACCTATCCCTCCGGACTCGCACTCCGGAGGGGGGTCCGGACGCTTTCATGGAAGACTGGAACAGGTGGCAGTCGATATACATATTTCCGCCACCAGACGCACTGTTGATGTGCAAAGTCCTCGCGAGGCTGCGGCTGTACCGCGGCAGAGTCTGGCTAATAGCGCCTCTGTGGCCAGCCCAGGCTTGGTACTCCCAGTTGAAGCGGTGGTGCCCGAGTCCGGTCCCTCTCCCTCTCTCCAACTTCCACTTGAGCCAGGTTGGCGACCTGCGGACCTCGTTGGCCTTCGCATCGTGGATGTTCGTGAGGCACGGTGGCTCCCAGTCCACGGACGGGACCTGACTGACTTCCTGAAGCGTTCATGGACGTCTTCGACTTGGGGGACTTACGAGTCCCACTGGAGGTCTTTTACTAGGTGGATACAGGACACTTGCCAGACCAGGACAGCTCTCCTTCCCTCGTCCTACACTACTTGTTTCACCTCTTCCGTACACGTCGCTTTCAAGTCAACACTATACGTAACCACTTGTCTGCCATCCGGGAGGTCTTTGAGTCCGTCACTGGGCTGGTCGTTCCTCCGAAGGAGCTGGATTCCTTCATGAAGGCTGCCTTCAGGGAGCGACCGCCTCCGCGCCAGATCCCTCCTCAGTGGGATCTGGGGCGTGCTCTGGACCTTCTGGCTTCACACACATATACACGGGATACTACACCGGTTCAGTTGCTGGAGCGTACGCTCTTCCTTGTCGCTCTGGCCACTGGGGATAGGGTGTCTGAACTCGCTGCCATGTCGCGGTCCCAGGAATGCATGCGCTTCTCCCCGTCCTTGAATGTCGTCACGTTAGCCTCCCTCCCCTCATTTTGTTGCCAAGAATGAGAGAGAGACCCACGTTTTCAAGCCTTTCACCATCCAGGCTTTAAAGCGTGGGCATACTCACCATGTGTTGTGCCCGGTGCAGGCCTTGCACTCCTATGTTGAGTCTGTGGCTCCGACTTCGGGTACTGCTGTGTGGGTGTCTCCTCGGACTGGTAGGAGGCTCTCGAAGGTACAGATAGGACGCCACATTTGTCGGGTCATTCGTGCCAGTAACCCTGCTTGTCGGGGTTCTGCGCACGATGTGCGATCCTTTGCTGCCTCCTTACGGTTCCTGCAGACTCGTTCGTTGCCTGACGTCGCCTCGGCGGGTTTGTGGTCTTCTGTCCATACCTTCGTCTCCTCCTACCTCTCCATGTCCATTGTTAGACCCCCTCGGCCTGTGATAGCTCTCGGGAGTCGTGTTTCCTAGGGCTCTCGCGAAGTTGCCTGGTCTTCCCCCCTAGTCACTCTTTCTTTTACTTTGTTTTCTTTAGAAAAGGGGGGGAGGGAAGTACGGGTTTGCAACACTGGATTGCAAGTTTGGGATTATGTTATATGTATACAGTACATAAGTGTTTTTGCCTCATTGAAAATTGTGTTTTGTTTCTGTGATCCATGTTTTTGTTCGTTTTGGAAGAAAAGGGATTTTGTGTACAGTACTTTTTGGTTTAAGACAAGTCTATGATTTTGCATTACTATGAATGACGGGCACGTGTTAAAACTGCTCTTTTTAGCTACTCCTCAGTTTTTCACTCTTTTATTAAACTCTCTTGTTTAAATTGTGTTTCTTTGTCATTCATAATTTTGTCTTATGCATTGGTTTTTTTTGGTATGTTGGGCTTGGATGTCCTCCTCCTATTTGTTATGCAGCCTTGACGTTGGATTTGCCAAGACTACTAACAAATTGGGAGGTTTGACGTACCTCCCAACCTACCAAATAGGAAAACCTACTATTTGGTAGTAGTCTTGGAAAATCCAACGTACATAATACCCTCCCTCACGCCGGACCCCTGCCCATCCGCGTTCTTCTGCTGACGTGAGATGTGATAACAAGAGAGGGTCGCTCATGCGCACGTTCGACAGGGATCGGCGCATGACGGAACACGGGATGGGCCTTGAGCGGTAACTAAGGTAAACCCCTTTTTCTTCTCTTCTATACTTTTTTCACCTTCGGTGGTAGTTTTGGTTAATGTACAACGTCTCCTAGAGCAAGATAAGGAGTAGACTCTAGACGTTTTCTTTTTAACCGCGGTTGGAATGACGACATAGCAGTCAAAATAGACAAGTCGTCATTGCAATTAGGTTAATAGCCTTGACGTTGGATTTTCCAAGACTACTACCAAATAGTAGGTTTTCCTATTTGGTAGGTTGGGAGGTACGTCAAACCTCCCAATGTACTATTGTTCCTATCTTGTCAAATTGCAAATTTGTTTGAATATTATATTAATTGATATTGCTTAATGTGCAGTTTCATGCTTTAATTATCATAATATAACTTAACTAGTTTGAATAAATCTGTGTTCCAGGTTCGAATCCCGGTGGATCATATATACTTTAATTAATTTCATTGGGGGTGTTTGGTGTTGTGGTGAAATTAATAAAATAAAGAATATTACCTTAACTTACACTGTAGTTTCTTTATTCATACAGAATTTACAAGAACGTCCTGAAATTCACTATCTATCTATCTATTGCCCAACACCTAACTTCCATTGAGGGTGGCCATACACAAAACGCCCCAAGTGGACCTATTCCACATGAGGACAATCCGTGCCAGTTTATGAAGGACTTTCAGGAATGAACATTCAACTTAGGGACTGTCCAATTCAGAAGCCTTCTATGTATTTTTAGCACATTTTCTACAGTGGTGAGCAGCTAATTCATCCACCAACCTGCTTCACCCTTAGGTAAGCAGTAAGGGTGTATTAAAGGTTGTCTCCCCTAGATGAGTTGCCGACCAAGGCTGATGAGTCCCATCCACCCGGATTTGTATAAGTTTGTCTCTCTTAGATGGGTTGCCGACCAAGGCTGACGAGTCCCATCCACCCGGAATTGACTAATTCCTTGAAGATGACAAGAGTAGGTTAATATATGTGTAACTAGTTTGCTTGGGAAAAAAATTAACTTGCTCAACACATACATATATACATATAGTGATGTACATTTTATGTGGTGGTGGGGTCAAAGGTTGAGTGAGAATTTTGAAGAACGAAAGAAGATGTTCTGGAAGGAGGTAAATAGAGTAAGGAAAGGAGGACAAAAGAGGGAAGAGTCAGTGAAAGATGCAAATGGAGAATTACTAGTGGAACCAGTTGAAGTGAGGAAAAGATATGCCGAGTATTTTGAATCTTTGTTAAATGCAAGAGATGGAAGAGAAGCAGTGGTTGATGGCCCAGGCCACCCAGGTGGCAGGGAATGAATGAAAGGATTGAGGAAAATGAGGTGAAAGAAGCAGTGAAACAATTGAAAGCGAGAAAAGCAGAAGGTTTGGATGGCATTGCTGTGGAGTGTATAGAGAAGGGTGGAGATGTGATAATAGATTGGTTGGTGAGACTTTTCAATGTGTGCTTTGTGATGTCAAGGGTACCAATAGACTGGAAGAGTGCATGTATTGTGCCGTTGTACAAGGGGAAGGGAGATCGGCAGGAGTGTTCAAGTTATAGAGGTATTAGTTTATTATCAGTGGTTGGAAAGCTGTATGGCAGAGTGTTGATAGAGAGGATAATAAAATGTACGGAAGTTGCAATAGGAGATATTTTGGGCTTTTATGGATTTGGAAAAAGCGTATGATCGTGTGGATCGTGAAGCAATGTGGAAGGCGTTAAGGATTTATGAAATTGGAGGAAATTTGTTGGAAGCAATTAAGAGTTTTTATGAAGGGAGCAGAGCATGTGTAAGAGTAGGAAATGGCGAGTTGAGTGCATGGTTTGAGGTAAAGGTAGGTTTGCGACAGGGTTGTGTATTGTCACCATGGCTGTTTAATATGTTTATGGATGGTGTGGTGAGGGAGGTGAAAATGAGAACTATGGGAAGAGGATTGGGTTTAGTAGGAAAGAATGGTAGAGATTGGGAGTTGAATCAGTTGCTGTTCGCTGATGACACAGCGTTGGTGGCGGATTCTGAGGAAAAATTGCATCGGGTAGTCAAAGAGTTTGGAGTGGTTTGTGGGAGGAGGAAACTGAAGGTGAACATCAATAAAAGTAAAGTGATGGTGTGTAATAGGGGTGATCGTAGGGTGAATCTAGATGTGAGGCTGGATGGGGAAATATTGGAACAAGTAGTGTTTTAAATATCTAGGAGGATCAATAAGCAGGAGTGGAGGTATGGAAATGGAGGTAAAACAGAGAGTGTGTGAAGGAAGGAAGATTTTCGGAGCAATGGGAAGTACAGTAAACCCTTGCTCTTTCGGACTAATTGGGGGAGACCCCTGTCCGAAAGAGTCAAAAGTCCGAAAGGGCCGAGTCCAAACTCACACTTCAGCCATTCGGACTTGTCCGAATGTCTGAAATAATGCATCTATCTCCCTTATACATATATATAACTATGTCTTATTTGGTCTTTTTTTAATCTATGAATCAATTCTAATATGATGGAATTGAAAACAATATTACCCTTCTAATACACAAATAATAAAATTAAAAAGAGAGTAAATAAAAATATCTCCTTTGTCTTTCAGAAACATAAGTCCGCCTCGTATATGTTAGTATTTTATCGCTCGCTCGCCCCTACCCACTCTCTCTCTATCTATTTATTTCTCTAATGCATCTAACTAACTCCCTTATACATTAACATAACTATGTCTTATTTGGACTTTTTGTAATCTATAAATAATTTCTAATGCAATGGAATTGAAAACAATATTATCCTTCTAGCACACAAATAATAACATGAAAAAGAGTCAATATAAAAGTCTCCTTTGTCTTTTCAGAACCAATTAAGTCCGTCTCATAATAGTTCGTGTTTATTGCTCACTTCCCCTTCTGCAACTCTCTTTCTATCTATCTTGCCTTTCAGAACCAATAAGTCCGTCTCATAATAGTTCATGTTTATCGCTCACTTCCCCTTCTGCAACTCTCTTTCTATCTATCTTGTCTTTTCAGAACCAATAAGTCCGTCTCATAATAGTTCGTGTTTATCGCTCACTCCCCATCTGTAACTCTCTTTCTATCTATCTATCTCTCTAATGCATCTACGTAACTCCCTTATACATTAACATAACTATGTCTTATTTGGACTTTTTGTAATCTATAAATAATTTCTAATGCGATGGAATTGAAAACAATATTATCCTTCTAGCACACAAATAATAACATGAAAAAGAGTCAATATAAAAGTCTCCTTTGTCTTTTCAGAACCAATTAAGTCTGTCTCATAATAGTTCGTGTTTATCGCTCACTTCCCCTTCTGCAACTCTCTTTCTATCTATCTTGTCTTTTCAAAACCAATTAAGTCCGTCTCATAATAGTTCGTGTTTATCGCTTACTTCCCCTTCTGCAACTCTCTTTCTATCTATCTTGTCTTTTCAGAACCAATAAGTCTGTCTCATAATAGTTCGTGTTTATCGCTCACTCCCCCTCTGTAAACTCTATCTTTCTATCTATCTATCTCTCTAATGCATCTACGTAACTCCCTTATACATTAACATAACTATGTCTTATTTGGACTTTTTGTAATCTTTGAATCATTTCTAATGCAATGTAATTGAAAACAATATTATCCTTCTAGCACACAAATAATAACATGAAAAAGAGTCAATATAAAAGTCTCCTTTGTCTTTTCAGGACCAATTAAGTCCGTCTCATAATAGTTCGTGTTTATCGCTCACTCCCCCTCTGTAACTCTCTCTTTCTATCTATCTATCTCTCTAATGCATCTACGTAACTCCCTTATACATTAAATAAACTATGTCTTATTTGGACTTTTTGTAATTTTTGAATCATTTCTAATGCAATGGAATTGAAAAATATAATATATAATAAATATAAGGCCGAAACTCGGCTCTTCGGTCCGAATGCGAAATAATTTATCTCAGCCTTTCAGACAAATCCGAAAGGCTGAAATAATGTCCGAAGTTTATAAGTCCGAATACACATTCACCTAACCAGACAAGTCCGAAACTCGGCTCTTTGGTCCGAATGCGATTTAATTTTTCTCAGCCTTTCGGACAAATCCGAAAGGCTGAAGCATGAGTCCGAAGTTAAATGTAGTCCGAAAAGGACGGAGGTATTTTCTCAGCCTTTCGGACAAATCCGAAAGGCTGAACCATGAGTTCGAATTGAAATGCTTGTCCGAAAGCCTTGGAATTCCGAAAGAGTGAAGTACGAAAAAGCGAGGGTTTACTGTATGTGGAAGACGAGAAATCTCGGAATGAAAGTAAAAAGTGCAATGTATCAAGGAATTGTTGTGCCAACAGTGATGTATGGAGCTGAGACATGGGCTCTGAAGAAAAAGGAGAGAAGAAAGCTGGATGTGATGGAGATGAGCTGCTTGAAGAGTATGAATGGAGTTACCCGTAGAGACGGATTGAGGAATGAAGAGATAAGTAGGAGAGTGGGGCAGCAGGAACATTTGTCAGCCAGAGTGGACAGAAGGGTGCTGAGCTGGTATGGTCATGTTGAATGAATGGGAGATGAAAGGCTTACAAAGAGAATATATGAGTCAGATACAAGGGGAGATAGAAGGGCAGGAAGACCCCCATTGAGATGGAGAGACTGTGAAAGACAAGCTTTGGATGATAGAGGAATGACTATAGATCAGGAAAAGGAAGTGGTAATAAACAGGAATGAATGGAGAATGCTTGTGAATAGTTGAGTGAACATGTGATCATTTGGGGGAAGGGGTCGGGCGCAAGTTGGACTAGATAATAGTCCATCAGGCGCCTGGCCCGGGGAGACGATTAATATGAAGGGTGCGCCTGGAAGTGTGGTGGGCGGGCTTGTGGCTTTGGCTCCGCTGCATGTCTGCCTGCCGAGATCGGAGCCTCTCCGGGTGGTCGGGGGCTGGGGGAGTGCTGGAGTGACCTTGGTGACCCTGGTCTCTGGGTATTCTCCTGGGTGACCTAGATGTGTGTGAATTTTGTGTTTTGTCTGTGTTTGTTCGTTGTTTTGTCTTGTGTTTTGTGTTTTCCTGTTCTTGCTCTGTCTTGAGTCGGCCACCCCCAAGAAAATACAAAAAAATAAAAAAAATAAAAAAATACAGTGATCACTCCCATAACCGAACTATATGGGCCATGGCCAGTTCGGTCACAGGAAGTATCCGGATACACAGTTTATTTATTTGTCATTATTATTAGGTTATTAGTCCTTTACCTATTTATTTGTCTCTATTATTATATTGGCAACATACCTTCATACCAGGGGTCATAAATACAGTAAAAGTCCGTTAATCCGACGACCGATGATTCGAATCTCCCAATAGTCCGAATTTTTCAATTTGAGGCCAAATCCGAATTCACCCGATGGTCCGAATTTCAAGAAGTCCCAAAGTCCCCTTTTTGAGGCATTAATCCACTCAAATGACACATAATGGAGCACACACATATCATATGTTCATGAATTCACTTTAAAAGTTTACCATTGTCATTGTAGCCTATTACCTACTTCAAAACATTCAGATTAATGGTCAAAGGAAGCTACTGATATAAACGTAAAATCGTCTGCTAGAGAGTTTGTTTTGCTCTTGAACGCATCCTTGGGACGCTCCGATGCGCTACTGGCTTGCACCGCATTTTCTGCAAGCGCATTCAGTCTTGAGCTTGAAAACGCACCTTTGGACGTTCCGATACGCTACTATTTATAGTTCAGTGATCGGAGCGTCCCAAGGGTGCTTTCAAGACAACAAGACAAGGGTGCTTTCAATACAATATAATATAACAGAGCACGTCACAAAAGGAAAATCACAAAAGGAAAATTACATGAACCTCTCAGGGAAGTGCCGTTGTTAAGGCATTACTTCCCGAACCACATCTGATCTGATCTTCAAGAGCAAGACAAACTCGCTAGTAGACGGAAGAAGAAGAAGACGACGATGCGGACATATGGTGTTTACGTTTATATCAGCAGATTCCTTTGACCATTAATCTGAATGTTTTGAAGTAGGTAATAGGCTACAATGACAATGGTAAACTTTTGAAGTGATTTCATGAACATATGATATGTGTGTGTGCACCATTGTGTCATTTGGGTGGCCTAATGCCTCAATGTTTTCGTCATACACAGGTTCATAGGGGTAAAGTCCGATAATCCGAAAAATCCACTAATCCAAACGAGGGCCGGTCCGCTGCCCTTCGGATTAACTGAAGTTTACTGTATATCCAAATAAGTCCTGTTAGACTATGAAATAGCTATTATTGGACAAGAAAAATATTCTGTTCGTCCCTCTACTATAACATCAACAACAAAGTGTCGCCGTCGGCAGTGTGCAGTACTGCCAATACGTATAGCAACTTCCGCTAGATCTAGAGACCTTTATTTCAATCTAGCAGCAATTATTTACACTAGCGGTTTGTATTTATACTTTTTTTTTTAAATTTCAGAACAATTTCTAAGTGATATATGGATTTTGTCAATTTATATTTCTAGTGGTATTTATCATCTCTTACATCTAACAGTACTGCCAATACATATAGCGACTTCCGCTAGATCTAGAGACCTTTACTTCGATCTAGCAGCAATGATTTACACTAGCTGTTTGTATTTAAACTTTTGTTTTGAAATTTCAGAACAATTTCGAAGTGATATTATATGGATTTTGCCAATTCATATTTCTAGTGGTAGTTATCATGTCTTACATCTAACAATATGTGCTAGCGGATTTAACTTAAATTGGTAACCCTCCCGCTCGAGTCGGCTCGAAGAAAATCGATAATGGTGGCACTTTGGTAAACCTGGTGATGGGCTGGTCTATCAGAGTGAGAACTGAACGATCTCCGCCATACCCATAGCTTACTCTGACTGTTCCTTTTCCTTATATATTTTCTAGATCTCAAGTGACGGCGTCTCTTTCGTGGATTGACCTCCCAATCTACCAAGATTGGAAGCCAAAGCGTCACATTTTTCCTTTGCTCCTCAGCTTTCTCTTCATAATTGCTGAGGGGCACAGGGCCCTGGGTGGGGCTTTGGTTTCCCGGGCATTTCCGCATCCTCCTCAACTCCCCGCCATGGAGTGGCTTCGGTCACCCAGGCTTTATTGTGGTCGGCAGGAAGGGTTCGGTGGGGCGCTCGGTTATGGCCTTGGCCTTGCTCGGGGCCTTGGGGCTGTTCGGCCAGGCAGCTTGGGGAACAACAACAACAACAACAACAACCGGTGGTAAACAAAACCGCATGCGTATCGGTTTGGCCAAGATTACTCGGTTTATATAAGTTTATTATGAAATATAATTTAGTACTATGGTAAGTTGGCTACCTACTATTATGTTTATAAGATATAATAAGTAATGATAAGTAAATTATAGTATACCGGCGATTTCGGTAATTTTTTTTTTTTTTTTTTGAAAGTCATGAACAAAAACTTTACTTTCTATCTATCTATCTATTGCCTGACGCCGTGATCCCCGAAGGGGTGGCCACGAACGAACCGCCCCCATGCACCTCTGTCCCCAGTCAGTCGACGCCCCTCCCCCCAACCAGCACCGCCTTCGTTCATGTAGTTCCTCACTCCATCCTTCCACCTCATATTCGGTCTACCTCTCCCCCTCTGTCCCTCCACCTCGCTCTCGTACACCCTCTTAGTCATTCTCTCGCTTTCCATACGTTCCATATGGCCGAACCATCTCAAGTTGTTCCTTTTCACACTTTCCAGCACATCTACCTCCACACCACACCTCCTTCTTACTTCCTCATTAGTCTGTCTATCCCTCCATGTAACTCCGCACGCACTCCTTAAGTAATTCATTTCCACTGCTCTCACTCTTGGTCTGAGTCTCTCAACCAACGTCCATGCTTCGCTTCCGTAAGTCAGTGTCGGGATTACCACACTGTCATGCAAGGACTTCTTCACTTCCATACTGACCACCCTATTTCTTGTTACTGCTTTTAGCGTTCCTACAACCCTCTTCCCCTGTTGTACCCTCTCCCGCACCTCTTCATCCATAGTCCCATCTTTACTCAACACACTGCCCAGATACTTAAAAGAGTTGACGATCTCCATAGCCTGACCGTTCAGCTTCACCTCACACTCTGTGACTTCACCCCTTTCGAAGACCATAACCTTGCTCTTCCCCGTATTTACCTTCAAATTCCGTTTTTTCGCACACTGTTCCAAACTCATTTACCAGACCCTGCAACTCCCATTCATTATCACTCATCAGAACTGTATCATCCGCAAACAGCAGTATAGGTAGCTTCCACTCAATTCCCTCCCTTTTCAGCGATACACCAACATCCACTGCTCTTGATAGTATTTCTTTCATAACTCCATCCATATATACAGTAAACAACCACGGGACATCACACACCCCTGTTTCAAACCAACATTCAGGTCAAAGAACTCGCTCTGCTCACTCTCCACACGTACTGCCGCCTTTGCACCCTCATACATGCTCTTCACTGCTTTCAGCAACTTGCCCTCTACTCCGTATATTCTAAGTACTTTCCACAAACCTTCTCTATCCACTCTGTCATAGGCCTTCTCTAAGTCCATAAAGGCAACATACACCTTTTGTTTCTTCTCCAGATACTTCTCCACAACACAATTCAGGGTAAAAATCTGATCTACACATCCTCTTCCCTTCCTAAAACCTCCCTGCTCGTCGCCTATCCATTTCTCCGTTCTCACTCTCACTCTCTCAATCACTACCCTACTGTATACCTTCCCTACTACGCTTAGAAGACATATTCCTCGGTGGTTACCACACACTCCTCTTTCCCCTTTGCCCTTATATAGGGGGACTATTATGCCAGTCTTCCAGTCATCGGGTGCACTCCCCTTCTCCCATGCTAGTTTGCACATTTTCCATACCCATTCTATCACTATCTCACCACCATACCTCAACATTTCCCCACACACTCCATCTGTTCCTGGTGCTTTCCCCAACTTCACTCTTTTCATGGCTTCCCACACTTATGACCTCCTGATCCCCACCTCCTCCTCCACTACTTCTCTTCTTCTCCCTCCCATACCATATCCAGCTATGTTTGCTGGCTCTTCATTCCTTTCATTTAGCAACTCACTGAAGTACTCCCTCCATCTTTCGACTCTCTCTTGCTTCTCGGCTAGCATTCTCCCATTCTTATCTTTCACACCCTTACTGTTTCCCTTGCTACCTTCCCTAACTTTCTTGACTTCTTTCCAGAACAGTTTCTTACTCTCCCTCCATTTTACACTCAGATTCCTTCCAAATTCCTCATCTACTCTTCTCTTACTTTCCTTCACTACTCTCTTCACCACCCTCTTACTCTCCACGTACCTCGCTCGTTTCTGCCTCTCGGAATCTTCATTCCCTCTACTACCCAACCACTCTCTATATGCTTTCTTCTTTTCTTCCACAGCTATTCTTACCTCTTCTGTCCACCATGCTGTACCTTTCACTCCCCTCCCTCTTCTCCTCACTCCACACACCTCCTCACATGCTGCACAGATCTCATCCTTAAACACCTTGCTCATCTCCTCCACATCCTCCATAACTTCCAGGTCGAACCCACCTAGTCGTCTTTCCACTGCTCTCCTGTACTCCTCCCTGACTTCCTCCTCCTGCAACCTCTCCACCCTCCTCACCATTCCACCCTCCTCTCGCCTCCCTCCCGCTCTCCTCACCCACTTCTTTTGTATCCTAACCTTAGCTACCACTACATAATGATCAGACAGACCCCCTCCAATACCCCTATACACCCTAGCATCCATCACAGATTTCTTCATTCGTTCATCCACACATACATAATCAATCAATGACTTTCGTTCCACCACTGTCTTATCCTTCATCGTCAACATCCGTTTCCACGTGTACCTGTGGATCATTCTGTGTCGGAAGAAGGTGTTGGCTATCCACAGCCTCCTCCCCACACATACGTCCACAAGTGCACTACCATTCCCATTCACCTCTGATGGTACCCCCCACCCTCCCACCACTCCCTCAACTTTCCTATCACCCACCTTACCATTCATATCCCCAATCAGAAATATTCTTTCGTTCTTGTCAAACTTCTCCAGGCACGCCTCCACATTCATCCAGAACTCCTCTTTCTTTCTTTCAAGTATATCCTCTGTCGGGGCATACACGCATACAATCACCCACGTTTGTATTCCTACTTTCATTCTCACCCACACAATCCTTGAACCCACAGACCCATACTCTCTTACACATTCCTTCCATTTGCTACTTACAAACAAACATGCACCTTCTCTCGCTGTTCCTTCACTCACTCCAGCACACACACCCATTCCACACTCCCACTCTCTCACATCTGAACCTTTCCATTTGGTCTCTGTCATTCCACATACATCCAGCCTGGCATTCACTAACACTTCCAGAACCTCTCTCTCTTTTGTGCCATCATTCATGCCACTAACATTCCACGTAGCCATTCTCAGAATGTCCGAAGGCATGTCCTTAGTCGGTCGTGGTTCGTCAACGTTGGTTCCGTCCGCATCCGAGGCTGTTCGTTCGTTTTTCCTTGCTTAGATATTTTTTCCGGGTGGGGGTCGCAAGCCCACCGACCCAACCTCTTTAGTCGCCTCTTACGACACGCAGAAGGCACGTGGGGCATATTCTATTCCCTAACCCCCAGGGGGGGTTATATAATTATTTATATATCCCATGGCCTGTTCGGTTATTGTCGAGGTTCGGATAATGACAGGTCGGATATGGGAGTGATTACTGTAGAGGAAAATAAAAAATAAAAAATAGGAAAAGTGGGGATTGGGCCTGAGCATGTAGCATACAGATATATTTAGATATTTCATATTATTTTGCTTAATCTTCAATGCGTTATTTCCACATAGTGATTTTGATAAGTTCTTTTGCCTATATATATTGTGCGTTCCTGTTATGGTTGGTTTGTTTTGCAAGTTTTACATTTAAATTCCATACCAAATCCTCTACATGTGCATATTTCACTATTGTATACTCTGAGTCTCTGATCAGTATGCTAAGATACTTTAAATGTTACCTATTTTAAATACAGTACACGTATTACCAATGTTTGCCTAGAAAACATTATTTTTATCTTATAGAACTCTCATAAGGCTGGCCCGAAGGATTAGATCAAGATCATGGTGAAAAAGATAAGGCTGGGCAGGAAGGGATAAAATCGAGGAAGGTGAAGACATGCAGACATTTCTCACCATGTCATCAGTTCAGCCAGACCACATTAGCTCAACAACTGAACTCTTATTGGGCAGGGCCGAAGGATGAGGCAAGAACTGCTACTCTGCAGCACCAACAAAGAAGTGATCAAGGGTGAAGAATAAGAGAGATCAGGATTAAGGAAGGAAAAATCACAGTGAGATGCAAAAAAAATGCACTACTTAGGGGAAGGCACACCACAAGGATATACAGTCAGGGCAGAGACCGCGTCAGGGACAATGGGAAAGAATTGAATCAGCTCGGCCGCTCCAGCGACCTAAGAGACAAAGTCAGGTCAGGAGACAGCAACCAAGCCAGGCCAACTATGAGGGCCCGACAGGGTGGCATATGATATAGTTCGCTCAAAGGACAACTGGAAGGAAAAGAATAAGAACCGAACACTCCTGTGTCATACAACGTTATTTTCAAAGACTAAATCAACATGCTACTTTATATTTCAAATTGTTGCTACAGGGTTAAGTACTTGATATTAAGAGTTTAGGTACAAAAATACTTACTCTGATTCCTAGTGACTCTTCCAATGCCAAGTAAATTCTTGTAAACTTATCCAGAATAAAATTACAATATCAAATTGAATAGGTTATTCATACTAACGAACAATTTAAATATAACATCAACTTACCCTGGCCACACAGTAAACAGCCTGAGCATAGAGGAGGTTGACTTGTACAGGGTCGCTGGGAATCTCACGAGGGGTGCGGAAGAGACGCTTACGGAACACAAACCGGTTTTCCCCGGCATTGACTGACTGACTGGATCTCTTGCTTGCGGTTCCATGTTGGCTCCCAGAACTACCAGACTTTTGTTGCTTCCTAAAAAAAACAGCAAATGTGTTCCTATCATATTGCATAATATAATATAGTATACAGTACTATATATTAGTAGGGTAATGAGAAGAAATACGTTGTGGAACATCATGTTGATTTATTCTAATTTTTGGCGACGTCACGCAGCCATCCTCAGGAAAGGGTTACCAACAGATCCTAAAAATTGAGTATAACTCTGTATATATTGCTAATAAAGGGATCGTGTATAAATTTACTTGTCCCAGTTGTCAGGCCTGGGTACATTGGATGTTCGAGTAGATCATTCAAAATGAGAATATATGAGCATTTGGGAAAAGCTTCAGGTCTGGAATATTTTTGAAGAGTATATCTTTTTCTGCAGTAAGGGAACACTCCCGTAATGAAGATCACCCTTTTTCGGAGAGGGATTTTGAAATCATCGGCAGGTTTAGAAGCACGTATGAGGCTTTAATAGGCGAAAAAATGCTAATAAATAAGCACAAACCAGAAATAAATCTTGTCAATAATAGTTGAAGGTTCATTATTAGGTACAATTGGTTGTTTTTTGGGTGTTCATATAGTTTGGTTTTTCATTTTATTTAGTTTAATTTTCACCATATATTGAGGTTACATATAGAGCTCAAATGTGTTCAGTTAACCCGGCAACGTCGAGGGGGGGGTATTGAACTAGCTGCCCATGGGCGAGCATATTGGCTCCATTCAGGCCTATAATCGTTATTTTACGATAAATATCGTTATTACTTATTCATATGAGCCTATTTTACCTTCACTATGAAGATAGTAACCTGTAACAACAATAAAACAAGTGAAAATATAATTTTTCTGGTCAAAATCGCGAATATAGATGGACCAGCCCACTCATGAATTATGGAGAAAATTGAGGCAACCCCTCCCTCCACGAGGCCTCAAGCCACACTGACCCTACTCATTCACACACTTGGTTGTATAACACACTCGCTAGGCACGTAAGCACATCCTCCACACATTTTGCTAATGTTAGCACAAAAATATACCAACGAATTAGGGAATAACAGGGAAAATAGGTGATAATTGAAGGGGGAGGGGAAAAGGGGGAAGGAGGGGATGTGGAGGAGTGATATGAGGTATAGGGAAAAAAAAAATTTTTTTAGTGCTACTGGGGCCGTTTAACCCTCCAGCCCCGGCTATGTATTATATATATATTCCTCGAAACCCGGGTGTTTTGGCCGAAAAACGTCTAGGCTAGACTACTGTATGTGTTAATCTGACTGCTTCCCGCATTCCCGCGCATCCCCAAGCGTAGCTGTGTTATTTACCTGTAGAATGGCATTAAGTAGAGCTCTCTAAGTCAACTGGGTGAGCTGTGATGATGATTTCATTGGAGATAACTTTATGGCCAAAACAGCCACTTTACACTACTTTTCGATACTTAACAACAACATACAGGCACACATGAACAAGCGACGCTCTCCTTCTTGTGGCCGGAGATGCGGGGCGTCGGTCCAGCCGGCTGTTGTTTATATGCGTCGGACCGACGCCTCGCACACGAAGCTCACAGGCTTTCAACCACTGGGCGTTCAAGAGCCCTTCCGGGCAGCTGTTATATGTTTTTTTATGGGCGTTCAAGAGCCCTTCCGTGGTGAGAGGGTTAAATGTTTTTTTTAGGCCTCCCTCTTAAGAGCTTTGCCGCCCTCGCCCAGTAAAACTTCTTATGAGCTTTCTCGCCATTTATTGGTTAATCAGTCCCTCATCGTCTTTCATTGGAGACTGGTGGTGTCATGGTGAGTTCCGATTTGTTTGTGACAATTTTCCTTTATATGAATTTCAACACTTATCTTTTGATTTTTAGAGTAAAGTAATTCAAATATACTTTTTTGCTTTATGTTGCAGTTCGATGTGATTAGGATTACTAGGATTTCATATTAATTTGTATTACAAGATAATTTGAACTGTTTTGTAAAGTCCTTCATTTTAATATTCTCGTTTATTATGATTGTTTTTGCTAAGTCTTGCCCTAACATGGTTGGATATTAGCATAATACTTTGGATGCTGTTTAGCGGTAGGTGATAATTTTAATAGATTTTAGCCTTTACAGTTCAGAATAATATTTGAATTGAGAAAGAAAAAATAACATAAATTTGATATCTAATGTGTTTTGATTTCTTTTGTTGCATTGAAATTTAGCTATTTTGAATTTGATGTCTAGCCGTAGATTTATTTTATATTCAAACCTTGCCTAGTTGGCCAAAATTATGTTTTTTAGATAGGCAAATTGCCACGTGTTCAACAATGTATTACATTTTAGTGATCCCTTTTTTAGCAATATATACAGATTATACTAAATTTTTAGGATCTGTTGGTAACCCTTTCCTGAGGATGGCTGCGTGACGTCGCCGAAAATTAGAATAAATCAACATGATGTTCCACAACGTATTTCTTCTCATTACCCTACTAATTTGGAAGTTGCGGTGTCCAAGATCACCTGCTGAGGTTCTCATAACTATATATATATATATATATATATATATATATATATATATATATATATATATATATATATATACACACATACTGTATATATATATATATATATATATATATATATATATATATATATATATATATATATATATATATATATATATATATATATATATCAAGTATATCTTACAAATACATGCGAGCTAATAAATTTCTATATACTCCCAGCCGGACTCGAACCTCCGACATTCAGTACGAGTGTTCGAGCTTTTAATCCACTACACCACGGTGTGATATAGGAATCTTAACCTTTTCCTATTTATGTTAAGGAGAAGGGAAATCCTACTTGGACCCTAGCCACTTTTTTTGTTTTTTACACTAGAAACTATGCAGGATGGCACTAAATAGTACAAATAATTATTGTCTTTGTCAATGGAAAGAGTGTTTAGTGTTATTGTATCACCAAACCTTACATATAAATGTAATATAACACTTTTCTATACTCAGTTTCATTTCATCTGATGGTAAATTGAATCCCTTACCAATTAATTTCTCAATGCCTAACGGAAAAGTAAAACAACTACAGTACTGTACTTCTGTATGTCTCTGCTTCATATTAGTGCCAAGTTTTCATAATCAACAAACAGATTTCACTACAAAAACTGCATAATAGCGGAGTAATCAAGCTGAAGACATAGCAATTTACCGTCAGCTGGAAAAAACAGAGTACAGACCACTACAAGATACCTCAAATGTAGGTTTAATTACAATAAATCCAAAAAGCCTGGAACAGAATGACAACTCACGTCTCCCAAGAAGAGATAACATCATACAAGTACTCGTGGCTCTTGACGTGCTTGTCCCCCTCGGACCCAGACTCATATATGGCCCAGCCCTCCAGTGATGCCAGGCCCAGACGGTCTGCCAACTTCTGCATGGCATCACCCGCTGTGTCTCGGGGGTGAACGTCAATGGCTTTGGTGCGCCCATCAAGGAAGAAGAATCTGGTGATGGACATGGCCGATTATATGGACAGTAATTGATTAGGATTACATGCTCGTTGCAAGATTATTATTACAATTACAAAAATTGTATTGTAATCAATAGTGATTATGATTACATAATAATAATAATAACAAACTATTTGTCAACAGCCTACTAAGCAAAAGCCCTCATAAGGCTGGATGATAACATAATATGCAATCATGATTACTTCATAATACAGTATTATGTTAGGTGTCTCATATATATTGTTAGTACAAAACTTGAGTAATACCTAAATATACAGAAATACAAATGGTGAATGGTTCCAGTTGTATTATTATATTCATTACGGTAACACTGAATACAAAATCACTAGCTCCATATTGCAATAACAAGACTACTACATAGAGCACATATCCACACATTCCAAAGGGAGAGGGTTGATTACATTACATATTATGCTGCCCGAGAATAGCCCTCTGCGGGTCCCCAATGTACAGTAAATGGTAAACATACACAATCTTTACATGTGCAGTCTTTGAGTAACCACACATTGAAATATTGTATGTCAACAAGAAACAATAATATCTAATGAGTATTTTGGGGGATTCATTTAAAAGAGGACAGGGTGCTGGGCATCAAAATTTAGCTTCTGGTATTAGTCAATAGACCAGAGTAGAAACTATCACTGTACCATCAGAGAGCGCTATGAATTACAGTTTCAAATTACACTGTAGAAGGCATTGTTGGAATTGTCATGGACTTATTATGTCAAGAAGATAGTCTTTTTCAGCGAGAACCTACTGTACATCACTTAATTGAATAATTGCGGTTTTGAATGAATGTTTTTTACGTTTTGGAAGTAAAAATCATCATAAAATTTCAGGATTTATCCCACGGACTTAATTAGGTACAGGGACATGTTTTGCATAGAAACCAATAGGGACCTCGACACCAGTGGATTTTTTGTCCAAATCATGTGAAACGAGGCATACAAAAATATTTACAGGGGCAATTCAAGGTAGGCCATCCATAATGCTAATTGTTTTCTCTACCTGATAATTTTGAATGGCCTCAGTGTCATCTGGTAAGGATATTAAGTTGCCTTGATGGGCACCAGTGACTCATTTCCATTCATTAACAGTTAAACACTGGGTAATGTCATATCATGGAAAGGCCTTTTGTTTTCTTTTTTTCCTTGAAGCCTGGCATCTGGAGAGGAGACGCACCCACACAGGTTAGATGTGGGTATGTTTACAATCAACGGAGGGTGTCTCTGACACTCTGGTGACTTTCACCCTCACCAGGCATCCGCTATGCTGTATTATCATATTCAACTCATTGCCACGGGAAGCTAAAGAAAGATTTATGTCAATGTGTCATCATTAGCTGCTTAGTTTTTATCCCTATCCCATTCCTTTGGAGAGAATATATGGGTTAATTAATAATGACAAACTACATCAATTTCACCCGGCATTTAAGAGTCAAACACATGATTCAGACAAAACAACAGTAACTGTGAAGGTCCATATTGAAAAGTGCCACCAAATTTCATATAAATCTGTTCACACACTATTGAGAAAATGATACAGTAAATTTGCAAAGATTTGCATAGATCAAAAACACCAGAAAAAATGTATATGTTTCGTCAGTTTCTCTCTACAGGAAAGGGATAGGGAAAAAGATAGTAGCTATTGTTGAATCATGGTATCTATACAACAAATAGAGATCAAGAACTTCTCTGTACTGTACATTCTACATTTTCCCGTGGTGTTGAGTTGAAACAAGCTTTTGTCTTATTTTATAAGCTGAAAATGGTCAACAAACTAATATGGATGCCTAATGAAAATCACAAGAGAGAGTCAGGGAATACCTCCCTCGACTGCGAGCAGACCTACACTAAAACTGTATGGGTCAGTCTCTCCTTCAGATGTCACAAAAAAAATAAAAAATAAAATAAATAAATAAATAAATAAATAAAACTTTCCATATGATGTCCCACTGCATTCAAGGGTCAAGTGGGGTGTGAGTCATTAAGTTTTAAATGTTATATACATAGCGATTTTGATAATTTAATTTGACTTTATATTGTCCTTGTCCCAATTTTGGTTTGTTTAGTTTGCAAGTTTTACATTTTAATTTATAGGTTATAAGGAAAGGTACTCACCAAAATGCATTATAAGCAATGAAAAACTCTATAGATAATACCATCGTAACTTGGGGTAAGTCAAAAGCCCTTCCTTTTGCTTCAGACCATTATAATCTTTGAAAATTTATTTGTGAAATCTGCATAACAAGATACAGTAGTACAGTGAAAATCATAACAATTGGCATAGTTAAGTTAATAATTTTTATATAAGGACAGTTTTATTTGTGTAGAAGTTTTTAAGATAATTTACTAGAAACCAAGTGATAGGATACTAGAGTGTTTAAGAAAACATACTTTCATATTGTGTCTTGTTTAGTGGAGTAGGGTTTCACTTTACAAAGGATTTACAACAGCAAGAAAAAAGAAACAAGTTATAAAGCTAATTGTTGTATAGTTAGGATGATATAAGGATAGACAGCGACTGGATGGCTGATGGTCTTGAGCGTCTAATACGTTGGTCGGGCCTAAATTAAGAACTGATAATGAACTCACCAGTACTGACATTTACTTGATAGAACACTGGTCAATATATTAGGTACTAGATGATGTAACATTTATTATTTTTGTGTCATGCCCCAGCCAGGGTTCGAACCCATTTCTTGGATTTGAAGTAGCAAAACAGGAAAAATGCTGCTAACGTCTTTTGCTATTAACCCCTTCTGTACCGCGACGTCTTTTTAACTTTATTCTGGCTACTATTAGACAATTTTCTTCAGTTTAAAAAGGGCCTCCAGCAACTAACAGGCTTCGAACTATCTCACCTAACCCATTTTGATACCACAGATCCTTCTTAACCACTCCTGCCCGGTTGTCATTTTAAAATGACACCGCGGCAGATGGGCAGGAGCCCGGGTGTCATTTTAAAATCCGTAAGCTTGAAAGCCTATTAAGCGTGGTTTGAAAGCCGTGCGTCGAACCGTATGTAAACAAGCCGGTCGGAGCGACGACGCGCACCTTCCAAAACAAGGAGAAGTCCGACTTTTGTTGTTATTGTTTTGGAGAACAAGAACAAGTCTTTGTTATTGTCTGATATTGCTAACATCGCATCGAATCTCTCTCCACAGAAATCGTCATCACAACTGAACCAGTTGACCTAGTGAGCTCTAATCAACGCCAGATACGAAACAGGGCTACGTTTTGAGATGTGTGTGAATTCTCTAGCAGTTAAAATAACAAAGATAGGGCTATCCTATTACAACGTTTTTCGGCCATATCCCCCAGGCTCTCAGTGCTGTCATTTAGAAGGCGAGCCCGGGAAGGAAGGGTTAAACTGCACAAAAACGTCAGAATATAGTTGAAATATAACCACAAACATCCTCGGTAGTGAAAGGGTTAACACTGGGTTAAAAGTAGTTACCAGTACAATACTGCAATCAACATCAAAATGTACGGTTGCTCACACAAATTCTGTTCCTCTCTATTATCTTATACATGGATATACAATGCACATGATTGAATTACAAGTGTAGCTTCTTATACAGTGGTTAAGGAACCCCACCTCTCTTTTTTTATCTCTCTCCCTCTCTCTTTGGCTTCTATCCATTCGGCCCCATTCAGCCTACTGTTTTAAGACGTTTACCCCATCCAGGTGTCAATATTTTCCTGGCGAGCGGTAGCGAGCCAGCATATATATATTTTTGTTTTGACAGCAAGCTAAATTTGTACATTTTTCGATAGAAAAATTTCTCCGGCGAAGCCTGATTTCTCCATACAATGCTGGCTCGCTATCGTTCGCCAGGAAGAAATCGACACCTGGATGGGGATAAACGTCTTAAAACAGTTGGCTGAATGGGGCTGAATGGATACAAGCCATAGAAAGAGAGAAAAGGAGAGAAAGATAAAAAAAGCCGGTGACCCCCCTTAACTCATCTGATTAGTCGACTGAAATTATAAGAAACCACACTCGCAATTCATTCATGCTAATTTGACTTATACAGTACTGTATATAAGATCACGACGAGGAACAGAACTTATGTGGGCAACTACATAATTATACTGTAAACTTTTTCAAGACTATCCAAGAAGTAGAAAAGTGAGTGGGGTCAATGTGTTCTATAATTTCCAGTAAACTTTATTATGTCAGAGCTAATTAATAACTAAATATACATGTACTGTATACATTAAATTGATGTTCACATAACGTATATCTATCGGTGGCTGAAATAAAGAAAAATAGTGTATATATGCTTTATAATAGTATATTCCCTAGGTATTTATTGTTGTAATCGTAATAATAATCATGATTATGAGTACATATCGATTACATTTATGATTATTTTGTAAATTTAAGGAGTAAAAATGATTACAATTACGATTACTTATAAAACTGTAATCGATTACGAGAACAGATTATGATTATCCCATGTCTGTCAGGTGAATAGGTGAAAATTGTCAATACCTAGTGCAACAGGGGAATACCTAGCATGCAACTGAAAAAAGAAACACAGATCTGATATATGGTTATACTTAGTGTTGCAGAGAGGAGGAATAGCTAGCATGAAACTGCAAAATAAAGAAACATACAGTAATCCGATATATGAAGCCATTTGATGTAATTATTATATTTTTTCCACCAACCAACTTCACCTCTAAACTCAATTAATGAAATCAACAAATACATGTGGCACTCCAAGGACTCGAACCTAGAATACTCACATCGAAATTACTCTGAGGTTAGTATAGTACACACCTGTAAGTCAAAGTCCACATCATTCTTTATGAAAAATTCATATGTCCAACTTCAATATACTGCATACAGGCATTACAGTCATAACCTCTCAATGTTGATCATTATTTCTACACCAATATGCAAAAGTATAATAATGTACTGATATATTATACATCTTACCTGCAAACAATGGTGCCCAGTTTCTTCATGGCAGCAATTTCTACTGAGGAAGGTGGTAGCTGCCTGCTGGAGACCTTGGTGTTCTTGCAGTTCTCCAGGCACCACTGTACATATTGTCGCAGTTTCCCCTCTAAGCTCAGGTTCTTTTGTAGGAAGCTCACAAAGTACTGCAGGAAACATAAGCAGACTTTCTCAGTTATTTGGCTTAAGATACATTAAAATGTAAAACTTGCAAACTAAACAAACCAAAACTTGAACAAAGACAATATAAAGGCAAAATAACTAATCAAAATCGCTATGTGGAAACAACGCTTACTAAAATAGAATAGCTTATATGTTGACATACTGTACCATACTAAGATTATAATTCTCTAATAGAAAGTAAGAGTATTTCAAAATTATCCATGCATATTTCTCGATATCCAAGAATACAAATCCCAAGTAATAACTTAAGATATATAAATCACAGAGCAATATGGTGTGAATGAAGATGTGCTGGAGAGTGTGAGGAGGAACATCTTGAGGTGGTTAAGTCATGTGGAGCGCATGGAGAGTGAGATAATATTAAAAACAGTGTATGAGAGTGATTGGAAGGGCAGTAAGGGAGAGGTAGACCGAGAATAAGATGGAAGGATGGAGTTGAGATGTATATGAGTGGAAGTGGTATGGGGTAGGAGGAGGGGCGCCGGTCGATGGACGACAGAGGCGCGTGGAGGTGATTCATTCATGGCCACCCCCATCGGGGATTATGGCATCTGCCAATAGATAGAATTATATATACATAATCATAATAAACCAGCGTGGCTAAGCAGCACAGCACTTGACATTTCATTGGAAGGCCCCAGGTTTGATCCCCAGCCAGAGCATCATAGGTATATTGGCTTACGGATGTCTTTCCATATCCCCAGCTGCACTGGTGGACATTATAAATGTGGTAGACCAGTGTTGCATGTATACATGTACATGCTAGCACCTTATCAGAATGATCTAGCTGATTACTCTGGTTACAGACTACATTCACATCCACAGCCATTCCAACAGTACAATAGTGTTCCACATGCATCCCCCATGCACCATTTGGCAGTCAGGCTTAAGCGACCCTCTCCCGTGAATGAAAACCAGCTAGATAGTTGAAAGAGTTGCCTCGGCAAGTGGAAACATGTGAGGGTGGTACATTCGTGGCCACCACCTTTTGGGGATTACAGCCTCTGGCAATAGAAAGAAAATAGATATATACAAATTGACTACTTAATTGAAAAAATATCTAAATGGCAAAAAGAAATGAGAGTACAGTAAACCCTCGCCATCTCGGACCTCTAGAGGTCGGAAACCCGTACTAGCCGGACTGGCTATGGCCTCTCGGACATGTACTTCCGTATTTCGGACATTTCCGTCATCGTTCCGACAGTGTCCGACGTTGTCGGATGACGCCCTCACGTCACCGGGCAATAAGGGTGAATATCCGACAAACAGAAGGGACGTCCGACGCCATCTACATCCGGGGCAAATTTTCGTTGCGTGAACTATTAGTTATATGGGATTAATTAGGTTAGGTCCGAACCATCAGGCATATACTGTACCCCTATAATGTTCGTAAACACCAAATAAAAGTCATAATAAATTGTTATAATTAATAAATTATATACAGTAAACCCCCGCTAACTATAAGGGTCGTATTTGTCATTAATATGATAAATTTCACATGGAAAAAAAAATAAATAAAAAAAAAATCCCGGCGCTGTAGGCCTAATCCCTCCCCTCCCTGTCCCCAAGGTCCATAGATACTCAGGTCAACCCACGGGGTCGCTCAAACTCCCTATCCGCGCGCATGACGTCAGAGCGTTGAAGGGTGAAGGGGTCACCAGTTTCTTCCCGCTCATTCTCAAAATCACAGCCGTTGGAGCAGCATCCTCCGTTTTCTATATCTTCGTGCCGTGAAAGTATAACTTCGATATTTTATAATACAACAGTGACCATAATGCCGTGTGACAGTGTAGCTCTGCTATTGTAAGTGAACAAAATGCCGTTATACTGTGAAGTTGTTGGGTGCAAGTCTGTATTCATTAAACAAGGAAATGTATCATTCCATATATTTCCCAAAGGCTTTTTGTACTCACTTCTATTATGTTATTATGTTATTATTGTTTTGTAACCTGTCCAATGTTTTTCATAATAACCTTACGGAATCTTACGATGATACTGGACGCAGGTCTTGTCAGTGCTCTAAGTCCAAATCTTCATAATTTAACTTTAATAGACACATGTATATATTAATAAAATAAGTGTGTACCGAATTTTGTGAAATCCTTATCCCGCTTTGTGCAACCTAGTTGTAAGAAGAAATTAGAACAATAACCAATACCTATAAATTAAACCTGAAAATAGTTATTCCATTTTGTATATGCTAAATATAATATTATAATATTATAATAGTAATAATAATTATAGTAATAGCCTACATTTGATATGAAAATGATTGGACCGGGTAAACAAATATACAAAGTATTATAAGCTTGTGACAGTGTATAGGTGGGAAGGTGAAGGTATTGAGGGATCACAGTCCAGATATTGTGTGGACTGAGTGAGGGATAAGCCTTTACAACGTCTCGCAGCTGTTAGGGGGCGGAGCTAGGCAGAGCGGCGAGCGTATTCTCTCTTTCTTTCATTTGGTACAACGGTGTGACGTCACTGAGCTGCGCGTGGGTTGACCTGAGTATCTATGGACCTTGCCTGTCCCAAGCCTCAACTCCGACCCGTTACTGTGATGATGTTGATAAGCCTATCTTATTTATTATTTATCTATGTGCTGGAAGGATATTATATTTTTAATTCCATCACATTAGAAATTATTCAAAGATTACAAAAAGTCCAAATAAGACATAGTTATGTTAATGTATAAGGGAGTTAGGTAGATGAATTAGAGAGATAGATAGATAGAAAGAGAGTGTATATCGAGGGAACAAAACAAAACAAAAAATCTATCAAACTTAAATCTTCCGTCTCTGCTCACACGGAAGGGAGGGTTGAAATATTGTGTTGACTATCTTATTTATTATTTATCTATGTGCTGGAAGGATATTATTTGTTAGTAGTCTTGGCAAATCCAACGTCAAGGCTATTAACCTAATTGCAATGACGACTTGTCTATTTTGACTATGTCGTCATTCCAACCGCGGTTAAAAAGAAAACGTCTAGAGTCTACTCCTTATCTTGCTCTAGGAGACGTTGTACATTAACCAAAACTACCACCGAAGGTGAAAAAAGCATAGAAGAGAAGAAAAAGGGGTTTACCTTAGTTACCGCTTAAGGCCCATCCCGTGTTCCGTCATGTGCAGATCCCTGTCGAACGTGCGCATGAGCGACCCTCTCTTGTCATCATTTTTTCACGCGCTCCATTGAATGAAGTCGCTATTGTTGTGCTCCTTTAATTCACCCTGTTTAGGTTCGTTTCGGCTTATCTGGCCTTCTTTTTTGTTAGACAGATGTTACGTGATCTAGGGCACACGTAAATGGGCTCCTAAGTGTGTATAATGGAGACGCGTGTGGAAATAGCCTACCGAAGGTACGGGGGCGCCTGGCGTTCCTCGTATATGTTTTTCATTCTTTCTCTTTTCATATTCTTTTTTCCTGTTAGTCTGGGCATAGTTTAGCTTTTAGCTTATTTTAGCCTAGCTAGTTTTCTCATTCAGGAATTGCTATGCCCCTATTAGTTTTAATTTTTTCATAGCCTAGGTGTACAGTTGGTAAACAATCTGAGATTTAGTTGGTGGCGGTGCTGTTTGTAGAGTTTGTGTCGGCCGCATTATTAGCGTTATTCCCGAGTCCCCCCTTTCGAGCCTTCACTGTGTCTCAAGGCCCTGGGCGACAGGTGGTTCGTGATATCCAGGGGTACCCCACGGGGGCCCCTCCTTCACACCACAGGGTTTTTCGCCCCTGACACATTCTCTGCTCACGGCTAGGCCACCCTTTTTCTCGCCAGTTTCATTTACTGGTTTTTGTTTTATCTTCCTGTTTCACCTCCATCCTTTCATAGTCTTTTTGCCCAATCCAGGGGTACCCCACGGGGGCCCCTGTTTGTGCCAAACCACCCTCCCTGCCACTTCTCCTCATGGGCTTTGCTCTATCTCTGTGGGTTGGGTGGTTCCTGGGGGATGTGCCTCCTCTCCCCTGGTGTGTCTTCCTTGCCTCTCCCTTGACCGGTTGAGTCAGGATGTAATCAAGGAAGACACTGCTCAGCTTGATGGCCATCATCGCTTGGAGTTCATAAGGAGATGACGCATTTTTGTGGCCCTTTTTTGGTATTCCCTAGACGCTCCTCTCGCTTTTTCGGCGCCGGACCATCTCGGCCGGTCCCGCAAATTTGCGGGAGCTCGATTCGGTCCTCTGGGACGTTTCGGCTCCCCGCAAATTTGCGGAGATCGCTGGGGGGTCCCGCAAAATTGCGGAGGGGTGGTGTCGGTACGGTTATGCCTCCATTGGCCCGCAAATTTGCGGTAATAGTTGGCTTTCGCTATTGACCTTTTTTATGTCATCTTGTTGCCTGATACTATTTGGTGTGTGCACTTTACTGGTGTTATAGGCCCTGCATGTAAGATGTTGAGTGGTGGTTAACACTTTCTCCATCTTTGCAGGTTCTGCTAGTGCTCTTCCACCTCGCCCGCCCTACTCACCTACCTCTGTGCTCCCGGTTTAGGGTGAGTACGGATACCTGTTTGCATGTGTGTTCCTGTTTCCCCATGCTCCTTCCCTGGTTCTTCTTGGACATTCTCTCCACTTACTCCTTCGACGTGCTGATTATGGTGTGTGTTCTTCCAGTGCAGGTAGGCTGCCTTGCTTTCGCCATGGTTGTAGCTCCCCGTGCTTGGTGAGCCACACGTCCTGCTTGCGCCACTCGCACTGTGTGTCCTCTATGGCCTACCTCCCTGCTCTGTGTGGCCCGTGTCTGGCCCTGGTGGATGTGGTGCACCATAGCCCTGGTTCCTCGGCGGCGGAAGTGGCCTCTGCTTCCCTTCAGTCGGTGTGGGCGATGGTCTCCCGCCACTTTTGGACTGTGGGCCACCGTTCCCCGGCCTTTGTTGCCGCCCGGATCCGCGTCGCCCTGGGTATCCCTGACCCGACTGAAGGCCGTTCGCCTGGCCCTCTCCCTGCTCGGGCCCTCTCCCCTGGGTCCCGCAGCCGGTCGTCCCATCGTCGGGGGGATCCCCTGCTCCGTCCACGCTCTTGCTCGCCTCGTCGCCCGTCCTCTCCTGCCCCTCGTTGTCCTCCTGATCGCCTTGACGGCGCCCATCGCCCTCGTCATGGTTCTCGCCCTGAGGCCGGGTTATAACTCTGCCCTGTGCGCCCTCCCCTGGCCTCTCCGGGTCGGGGCTCTACTACCTTCCGCCCGCTTCCCCTGCTCGTACGACGTCCTCTTCCTTTGTCCTCTACGCGCGCGGAGGTTCAGGCTGTAGCTGGCCCTCTGCTCCCTCCTCCTACACTGTCCAGGAGGGTCCGCCAGGATGTAGTTGCTTCTCCTCCTACTTCACCTGCTTCGGTGCCTATTCTTCCTTCACGGTCTCGTCCCACGGTGGCGGTCCCTCCCTCCTCCGCCTCGGTGTCAGGCCGCCCTGTTATCTCTGCCCCGGGGATCCTTGCTCTGTTTCCCCCGGCGGCTACTTCTGACCTCTTTTCAGCCAACGGCCATACCACGTTGACTGCACCGCTTCTCATCCGATCAGCGAAGTTAAGCAACGTAGGGTCTGGTTCGTACTTGGATGGGTGTCCGGCTGGGAACACCAGATGCTGTTTTTTCACCCGGCCAGCCTTCCCACTCCCGTCGTCCTGCTACTCCTCCTTCTTCTCTCCCTGACCTTCACTTACCGTCTCGCCACGGGGGTACCCCTCCTCTTGGCTCGGTGGGGTATCGCGTGGTTTCGGGGTCCCCTTTCTCAGGGGCTGACGTGTCGCTGGAAGAGGGGGATAGTACTGTTTCCCCCTCGGGCGTTGGTGTTAAGGGACGAATCCCTCTGCGGCGACACAACCGTGGTCGCTCGCCTTCCTTGGGCCGCGACTCTGCTGGTTCGTGTCGTGGATCTCGCTCCCGCTCGCGCTCACCCCTGCGGGCCGACCATTCTTGGGGGGGGGGGGGGGGGGTCGCCTCTCTCGGATCGATTGTCGGCTATGCAGGGGTGGCTTGTGTCACGCATCGACGGGCGCTTGGAGTCAATGCAAGACTCCCTCTTATCGCGCTTCTTGGCGGTGACACACCCTCAGCGCCTCACCATACCTACCCCTGCTACGGTCCCCCTCCCTTCTGCAGGCCTATGCTCTGGTCAGACTTCAGCCGCCGGGACATCCTTCAGGATGTTCAGTCCCTGGCTGTGTTGACGGGACTGTCCTCCTATGGGACGGGTTTGTGCGACGACGGTACGCCTGGCTTAGCCATCTTACTCGATCACCCTCTCCCGTTGGGGGCCTGGTTTGCTGAGGCCTTCGTCTTCGCCGGCCATTCCGTCGCCGGCTCTCCTTCAGTCCCTACCCGGAGTCATCACTGCTTTTGCCTCCTCTTGTGTCTGTCGGCGGGTTGGACGGCGCGTTCTGGTCCTGGTTCAGCGCGCCCGTTCTTGAACTTTGTTCTATTGCTACCCCGTTCTTCTCTCACCCAGTTCAGTCCTCTGTCGCCGGGGTTTTTGCCTTGTGGCGGTGGGTGCCGACTTCTTCTCTTGTCTTTTGGTTCCCTCCAGACTTCTGTTCACCACCTGCGGCTTCTCGCGGCGTCTGCACCAGGCGATCTTCGCGAGGGTTTGGGCCGCGTTCGGCGGATCCCCCTTCGGCTCGCGGTGTCTTTGGTTCCCGAGCTGAAGGCGGTTTTGTGCGTGGCACCTCGGCAACGCCGGACGGTACGGTCCTCGTTATGCCGGACAGCCCCCTTGGATATTCGTCAGGGTTTGTTGTACTCTGCGCTCTCTCCGTCGGGGCTTTTTTGCGCGGGATGCTTGGGTCCGCTACGCTTCTCTATCGGCGGACCCTGCTTACGACACGCAACGACGCGCTGTGTCGCGAGCGGGGTCTTCTCGGTCCCGTCCTTCTGCCGGTCCTCTTCGGGGTGCTGCTGCAAGTGCTGCCGCCATGCACGGGCGCAGGACAGGGACGTTACAGGCCAGTGCGTCAGTTCCGCCTCGCCCTTCTGTTCTTGCCCCCTTTTCATCCCCGCCGTGTCGGGGCTGGCCGGCCTTCCACTTCCGGCCGCCCTTCGCCGGGGTCGGCCCCGCGACGGCCAGGGGTTGGGGTGGCCCGCCCTTTTCGACGAAGTTGGGGGGGGGTAGAGGAGGTCAACGTGGCGCTCATGCCCGCACGGACCGTACCGGGGGTACCTCCACGTCACAACAATGTGTAGGTTCTCTGGGTCGGTCTCCTTGTTCTCCTTCTTGCCTGGCCGCCCGGGTCGCTCCCCTCCTCTCGGGTGCTCCCTCGGGTTGATTTCGCCCTTGCGCCCCTCGGTATCCGCGAGGGACGTTGGGGGCGGCGGGTTGCGCGGAGGGGTCTCACCTGGAGGTGGACGTCCAGACCCCCACTCCGCTCTTGTCACCGACGCCGGCCCATCTCTTCAGAGGTGGCCCACGTGTTCACTTCCATGCCCGAGCTGGGTAGCGTCGAGGGAGTTGACCGCCGGTCACCCGGTTTTCCTCTCCCGTGTCTTTCTGGTACCGTCGACGAACTGCGACGCGATGCGACCGGTGGTGGATCTGTCGGCCCTCAACGGGCACATCGTGCACACACGGTTTCGGATGCTGCCGGTACCCCTGGTACGCCTGGCCCTGTGCCCTCTGTCGTGGGTAGTGTCGCTGGCCCTCCAGGATGCGTCTTGGCTCGTTCCTCTCCATCCTCGCTTCCAGCGATTCTTGGCCGTTCGGACTTCCGATCGTGTGTTCCTGTTCGACGGCCTTCCCTTCGGTCTCCACATCGCGCCGCGGATCTTCTCCGCACTGGTGGGGCAGGCTCTGGGTCCTCTCCTCAGGAGCGGGCTCCAGATCCTGTTTTCCTTGGCCGATTGGTTGGTAGTTTCCGGAGCCCTAGGACTGTGCATTGGCGACGCCCTCACAGTCGTTCGCAACATCGCACGGTTAGGGTTCCCCTTCGATGTTCCCAAGTCACGCTTGACCCCGTCGCGTGTCGTGCCATGGGTCGGTCTCGCATGGGTTTTGTCCGGCGCTACGGTGACCCGGGGTCTGCCTGCCGCGGTGCACCTTCGGTGGAAGGTCTTCGCCGTGTTGCACTCGGTCTCCCTCCCGGGGTGGCTCTGGGACTCGTTCGTGGGTTCGCTGCATTGGGCCGCTCTGCCCCTTCCCTTAGGGTGCCTCTGGCTACGCCGCCTCCTCCTCATGGGCACCGCGGTGTTTCCGTTGCCCCTATGGATCGGCTCCTGCCGCTCCCGCGTACCGTTCGCAGACGCTTCGGTCGCTGGGTTGCTCGGGGCTCGCTCTCTGCAGCTGTGCCCTGGACCGCCCCCCCGCCGACGGTCTGGGTAGCCACAGATACGTCGAGCGAGGTTGGGTGAGGTTCCCGATCGAACCTGGGACGTCCAGTTCCCGGCAGATGGGTGGGTCTCCCTCCACTTACCCGTCTATGCCCTCGGACTGTTGGTTCCTTTGTTCTTCCTGCGGGACCACGCGCTGGCCCTTCGGGGTAAGTCGGTGGCCTTCGGGGTAGATACTCAGACAAGCTGTCCCCTGTTTCCTTATGCGGGGGTCCTCCAGGTCGTTGACTCTATTGGGGGTCTCGGTGGAGTTGTTCTTCCTCGCGGACCGACACCCCTTCTCCTTGCATGCCTCCTCCCTGCCCGGGCCTGCCACCCTGTGGGCGGCCGCCCTGTCGAGAGGGCAGGGCGTTCTTGTAGAATGGGCGATGAAACGGACTGTGTTCGCCGACCTCGCGGCTTCCTGAGGTGTTCCGGAGGTCGCCTTGTTCGCATGGGGGGTGCCGCGCCAGTTGCCTCTGGACCTCTCCCTCCGGCCTCGCGCTCCGGGGGGGGTCCGGACGCTTTCCTGGTAGCCTGGTACAGGTGGCGGTCGATATACATCTTTCCGCCACCAGACGCGCTGTTGATGTGCCCAGTCCTCGCGAGGCTGCGGCTGTACCACGGCTGCGTCTGGCTCCTCGCGCCTCTGTGGCCGGCACGGGCTTGGTCCGCCCGGTTGCCGCGGTGGTGCCCGAGTCCGGTCCCTCTACCTGTCTTCGGCTTCCACTTGGGCTAGGTTGGGGTCCTGCGGACCTCGTTGGCCTTCGCATCGTGCTTGTTCATGAGGCACGGTGGCTCCCGGTCCCCGGCCGGGCCCTGACTGACTTCCTGCAGCGTTCCTGGCCGTCTTCTCCTTGGGGGACTTACGGGTCCCGCTGGAGGTCTTATACTAGGTGGCTACAGGCCACTCGCCTGCCAGTTGGCTCTCCTTCCCTCGTCCTACGCTCCTTGTTTCACCTCTTCCGTACACGTCACTTTCCAGTCGACGCTATACGTACCCACTTGTCTGCCGTCCGGGGGGTCTTTGGGTCCGTCGCTGGGCTGGTCGTTCCGCCACGGGAGCTGGATTCCTTCCTGACGGCTGCCTTCCGGGATCGACCGCCTCCGCGCCAGGTCCCTCCGCAGTGGGATCTGGGGCGGGCTCTGGTCCTTCTGGCTTCACCCACGTATACAAGGGCCGCTACGCCGGTTCCGTTGCTCGGGCGTCCACTCTTCCTTGTCGATCTGGCCACTGGGGATCGGGTGTCTGCACTAGCGGCATTGTCACGGCCCCGGGACTGCGTGCGATTCTCCCCGTCCTTGCATGGCGTCTCGTTCGCCTCCTCCCCTCCTTTTGTTACCACGCATGGGAGGGAGGCCCCCGCTTTCCAGCCTTTCGCCGTCCAGGCTTTACGGTGTGGGCATCCTCGCCATGTGTTGTGCCCGGTGTCAGCCTTGCACTCCTCTGTTGCGTCTGTGGCGCCACCTTCGGGTACTGCTGTGTGGGTGTCTCCTCGGACAGGTGGGAGGCTCTCGCAGGTGCAGATGGGCCGCCACGTTTGTCGGACCGTTCGTGCCCGTCACCCTGTTTGTAGGGGTTCTGCGCACGATGTCAGATCCTTTGCTGCCTCCTTCCGGTTCCTGCCACGTCGATCCTTACCTGCCATCGCCTCAGCGGTTTTGTGGGTCTTCTATCAATTCCTTCATCTCCTCCTACCTCTCCGTGTCCAGTGTTCGACCCCCTCGGCCGGTGATTGCTCTCGGGGGTCGTGTTTCCTGGTGCTCTGGCGAAGATCCCTGGTCTTCCCCCCTTGTCCCTCGTTCTTTTCCTTCGTTTTATTTGACAACGGGGAGGGGGGGGGGGGGGGTGTATGGGTTTGCAACACTGGATTGCAAGTTTGGGATTATGTATTGTTCCAGTACATAAGTGTTTTTGCCACATTAAAAATTGTGTTTTGTTCTTGTGTTCAGTGTTTATGTTGGTTTTTGAAGAAAAGGGATTTTGGGTACAGTACCTTTTTGGTTTCAGACAAGTCTATGTTTTTGCATTACTATGAATGACGGGCATGTGTTAAAACTGTTCTTTTTAGCTACTCCTCAGTTTTTCACTCTTTTATTAAACTCTCTTGTTTAAATTGTGTCTTTGTCATTCATATTTTGTTTTATGCATTGGGTTTTTTGGTAGGTTGGGCTTGGATGTCCTCCTCCTATTTGTTATGCAGCCTTGACGTTGGATTTGCCAAGACTACTAACAAATTGGGAGGTTTGACGTACCTCCCAACCTACCAAATAGGAAAACCTACTATTTGGTAGTAGTCTTGGAAAATCCAACGTACATAATACCCTCCCTCACGCCGGTCCCCTGCCCATCCGCGTTCTTCTGCTGACGTGAGATGTGATGACAAGAGAGGGTCGCTCATGCGCACGTTCGACAGGGATCTGCACATGACGGAACACGGGATGGGCCTTAAGCGGTAACTAAGGTAAACCCCTTTTTCTTCTCTTCTATGCTTTTTTCACCTTCGGTGGTAGTTTTGGTTAATGTACAACGTCTCCTAGAGCAAGATAAGGAGTAGACTCTAGACGTTTTCTTTTTAACCGCGGTTGGAATGACGACATAGCAGTCAAAATAGACAAGTCGTCATTGCAATTAGGTTAATAGCCTTGACGTTGGATTTTCCAAGACTACTACCAAATAGTAGGTTTTCCTATTTGGTAGGTTGGGAGGTACGTCAAACCTCCCAATATTTTTCAATTCCATCGCATTAGAAATTATTCAAAGATTACAAAAAGTCCAAATAAGACATAGTTATGTTAATGTATAAGGGAGTTAGGTAGATATGCATTAGAGAGATAGATAGATAGAAAGAGAGTTGCAGAGGGGGAGTGAGCGATTTTATGTGGAAAAAAGCTAAAAATACCCTGGCAAAAAACTTCCGAACCATCGGTAAATCTCGGTAAAAAATGTGTAAAGTCGAGCCAAAGTGTTTGTTGTGCGGGCAAGGGGTAGTACAGTACTATGCAGCCTTCGTTAAAGTAAAAATTTGTTGCAAGAGTGTTTTGTATTACAGATTATAGGGTTCGAATAGGGTTGTCTTCGTTTTCTAGGTTGACGTGGATGTCTCTCTTGAGGTCGGATTTTTTCCGTAGTCTCCGATTTCATTGTTGTCTCGGACGGACATTGGTTAGGTCGGATTTTATCCTCTGTTAGGTCGGACACAAGCCGGACTCCGGACATCTCGGATTTTCGGTCATCTCGGACTGGGTCTCCCCCCAATTAGTCCGAGATATCGAGGGTTTACTGTACTACTAGAAATTACCTTGTTTCATAAGCATTTTTGACTTCATAGGTGAATTTTAGTGATAAACATATATTGACTTTCTGTACATATACAGCATGTTATTTATTTCCCAAAACTTAGGCGACTTAACTCAAAGAATCATCTATTGTAAACAAGATGAAAACCCATTCAACTTGATGCACTAACCTTATGTAGGGCCTTGCCCGGTTGGAACGCGACCACACAGAGACACAACATCAACCATAGTCGCTCCAGAGACTCTGGGTTTGGGTTGTTGGTGATCTGTCTCATACATTGTACGTAGATCTCACTCTTCAGCTCCTCTCGCTCCAGCCCGTGGCTAATTATGCCCTGGATGTTGGTGATTTCTTGCTCAGCCTTCAGCTCACCCCGGCAATATTTACATAGGTCCTGGAAACATCATCAAAGAAGAATATAATACATACAGTAAATTTATCATCAAATAACTTAATGCTGCACCTGTAAGGCACTTTGTACCATGTGCATAATACAATTAAAACACAGATTGTTGTCTAGTAGTATGCATGCATCAAACTTTCATATGTATGTATGTATGTATGTATGTATGTATGTATGTATGTATGTATATACTCAGGCACATACCCCATAGCTGAGGATGGCCGACTTGAGACAGAGCCCAAACAGGGATAACACAATATAAAAAAACAAAATATAAATTCACACACATCTAGGTCACCCAGGAGAAGACCCAGAGACCAAGGATCACTAAGGGCCTCCAGCACTCCCTCGGCCCCAGACCTCCCGGAGAGCTTCCGGTCTCAGCAGGCAGACACACAGCGGAGCACACCACAATGCCCGCCCACCTCACATCAAGGCATGACTCTTCATATACACCGGCTCTCCTGGCCAGGCACCTGACGGACTATTATCTAGTCCAACTGACGCCCGACCCCCCTCTCCCAACGACCACGTTATCACTCATTTATTCACAAGCATTCTCCATTCATTTCTATTCATTACCACTTCTCTTGCCTCTTGTACAGTACTACGCAATCTCTCCATCACAACGGAGGTCTTCCTACCCCTCTACCTCCCCTTGCATCTGACTCATATACTAATTTTTCAAGCCTTTCATCTCCCATTTCCTCAACATGTCCATACCAGCACAGCACCCTTCTGTCCACTCTGGCCGACAAGGGTTCCTGCTGTCCCACTCTCCTACGTACCTCTTCATTCCTCAATCTATCTCTATGCGTCACTCTACATATACTCCTCAAGCAGTTCATCTCTATCACATCCAGCTTTCTTCTCTCTTGTGCTTTCAGAGCCTATGTCTCAGCCCCATACATCACTGTTGGACAACTATCCCTTGATACATTGCACTTTTAGCTTTCATTCCGAGATTTCTCGCCTTCCACATACATACTTCCCATTGCTCCGAAAACTTTCCTTCCTTCACATACTCTCTGTTTTACCTCCATTTTCACACCTGCATCCTTGCTTATCACTCCTCCCAGATATTAACAAAAATCTACTTGTTCCAGTATTTCCCCACACATTTAGATTCACCCTACGAGCACCTCCATTACACACCTTCACTTCACTTTTATTGACGTTCACTCTCAGCTTTCTCCTTCCACATACCACACCAAACTCTTTGCTGCAGTTTCTCAGAATCCACCAACAACGCTGTGTCATCAGCAAACAGCAACTGGTTCAACTCCCAATCTCTTTCATTCTTTCCTACTAAACCTAATCCTCTCTCCATACTTCTCATTTTCACCTTCCTCATCACACCATCCATATATACATTAGACAACCACGGTGACATTACACAACCCTGTCGCAGATCTACATTTACCTCAAACCATTCACTCAACTCATTTCCTATACTAACACACTCTCTGCTCTCTTCATAAAAACTCTTGACTGCTCTTAACAAATTTCCTTCAATTTCATAAATCCTTAGCAACTTCCACATTGCTTCTCGATCTACACGATCATACACTGTTTCCATATCCATAAAAGCCCAAAATATCTCTTTATGCTTCTCTAAATACTGTACTTCTATTTTCATATACAGTATTAAAATGTGGTGAAGGACTTCACAAGGTTCAATGATAATTCAATAACCTTAAAATTATAGTGAAAACTAAAACAGAGCTAAGGAGGTGGTTGGGTATTACGAGTATCAACGAAGAGATGAGTATAAGTAGATTTGGTTGGTTTGGTCATGTGTAGAGAATAGATGATCCATATTACACATAGAATAGCATGTCTGAATGTGGAGGCAGCTGGGCAGAAAGATAGGCCTAGACCTAGAAATATATGAAATGTGGTTCCATTGATTTGATCTCAAATATAAAAACATGACAACTGAGGCAGCCAAGAACAGGGCTACCTGGAATGCCACCATTAGGAGATAAGAGACTGAAACCATGCATTGTATGGATCACTTAGTCTTTAAAATTTTGTACCAAGTATATAAACTCCATGCACAATTTTTTTGTCCAGTACTCATTATAACTGTTTGCTTAGAAATTAATCATACAACCAGGGTAGGTAGGGCCATACTTTCTTATCCAGCAGCTCATACTTTCCCTACAAACAAATTATTGTATGCAGGGTGGCAATGGGAAAGGTATAATATATAGTCATACATTTTTAAGTCCTGTCTCATGGAAACTATTTTTCTCATTGTACTGATTCTGTCCTTTAGAGTTGTTACTCTGCCCCCTGGATAAATTAAAAAAAAGAACACACATATTGAATCATGGTCATAAATAATAACCGCATACTGTGTATGTGATTAATGGCATCCATTATTTATAAGTACAGTACTTTGTAACAATTTGTAATTAACCCCTTCAGACTCATATGATGCAGAGGTTGCCAGATTAGCAATAAGAAATGGAATTCTCTCACTCTTATAATTACCTCTCCAAAATTAGTTTTCTGCCCATAGCTAACTCAAAGACAACTCCAGAGGTTGAAGTAACTAAACTAAAGGTTTGTAAATACCACTGATGGTAATAAAGGCTTTAAAGTATAGTATCCCTAATAGGCTCAAAATTGCGTCTTATGTCGGAGAGGGTTAACCCGTGGAGCCCCGGCTAGTTTTGTAATGTTTGTTCACCAGAACCCGGCCGGTTTTCAAAAAATGGTTTTATTCCAGAAACAATAGCGAATGGGTTAGGAATGAAGGAAAAACCACGAAAAAACGCTCAAAAAGCTTAAAGAATGGTCCTACAGAGCCCCCGAAAACGTATTTTACAAGAGTAAAAAATTTAAGGCAATTACCCCCAAAAAACAGGTTATTGCGCGCTCACACGCACGCACGTGGACTTTGAGAGTTTTCAACCATCGGCACGGTTGCGTGGGATACGTACACAGTTCCCATACAAATCTGAGCCCTCTTGAGTGGCTACACCTGAGGTTACGGTCGGCGCAATTAGGGTGACGTGCCAGACGCGTCTCTGGGGCTGTGCGTTACATACATCGCCGACGCGTCAGGCGCGTCGCTGGGGCTGTACGGGTTAATTGTTGTGATTGAAACTTCGTGGAAAGTTACTCTGAGGACGTAAGTTCCAAAAAGAACTGGTTCAAGGACTAAACAAGTTCAAAATGTGAAGTGTACAAACCCTGAAGATAGTGCAAGCGATGTTGATGTTCTCCGGGTCGTAGAGGTGAACGTGTGAGGTGGGGATGACGGAGGTGCGGGAATAAGTGATAAGCTCGTACTTTGGTAGGAACTCGGCGGCATTAGAGGAGGAACGTTTCCGAGTCAGGGTCGACATGATGGTTCCTGGGTCACACAATCATCATTTATTTCAATTAGTATTTGAAACTTGTATAATAATTAGAACTAAGTCAGGTAAAGCTTATTTGAATTGATAATAATGATAATAAACTCTTCTGTTGTCATAACTGCTAATTATGTGGCTCAAACCACATAACTAATCAAAGATCCTAAAGTTTATAAAATTAATTTACAGCAAAGATCACAGTGCAAGTATTAGGTCACAGTCATCTTGAAGTAACTATATTTATTTTTTTATTCTTAAATGTTTATGATAAATAGAACAAAAGTTTAGATTTACATACAGACATACTGTACACATAATTTTCATACATACAATACAATGGTTTAACGTCGTTTTCCATTACATAAATTGTAACAACTCAGAAATGGTTGCCTTTCCGCAATTGGAATATAATATAATAAAGTCCCGTCACAACACCGCTCAATCATGTCATCACTTTGGCTGATGTTAGCATAGTGCTAACCGTGCTGCAGCAAGACTCAACTAAGTCCAACTGCAGCACCTGCACCTGCAGTATCTACAAACCACACCAGCCTCAACAGTGCCACAACAACACAGTACTATACATAGACTCAACTGTACATTAGACAACTTGGACTTTAGAACAAGATCCTGCCACAGCACTGCCCCTCCATGTAACACTGTGGCCGACTCTGGTGTGGCGCCAAACAGTACCCCGGTAAGAATAGTAGAGTCCCCTGTGACACCTATCCGCGCCCCACCAGCCTCAGCAGTGCCATACCAAGATAGTGCCAATGGCAAGGCTATAGTATATATTAATGGCTACTGGTTCACAACCAACTCTTAGACAGCTTTGATACAATCCCATCCATAAATGTAAACCTTTCATGGTCAATTTCCAAGGCTAACCAGGTGAGGAACACTTGTTGGCACAGGATTTGCTCAAAATCCATAAGAAAAATCCATAATATATTTGAAAAAGCTTAGCATACATGCAAGCACATGTGAGCCCTGGTCACCCAGAGTTGGTTACAAAAACAGAGAGGGTAATCCCCAACTGCAACACAGCAGTTTTGTGGGAGTACCTGGCTCCAACACTATAGTACACCTCCAGGGACCATATGAGATTGTTGGAAGCAATGTACTGCTCCCAACTACAGGGCCATGGGGTGAGGGCTGGTCCTATCCAAAGTGAGGTTTGGCATCCTCTACCCAACCTTAGCTGTTTCTGTCCTTTTCGCCTGTCCAGGATGTAACACAGCATCCCATAATATTAAACACATTATAGCAGACTGCATTCCACACAATCACTTACGCCAACAACATAATCTACACTCCTTGAGAGCCCTGTGGAAAAGCCTGACCTCGGCCATGGCCTGCCTTAGGGACTCAGGGCTGTTTGGCCAGGCAGCCTAAGGAACGACAACAACAACAACAACTGAGCCTGTTGCCGCACATCTCTCTCACTTCAACATTTCTTACCTTGTCGTACCATCTACCACCACCTATTGTTCTTAGACATTTTATATCATCGTACAGGAATGTTTAAAAAAGTTAACAAATATATATAAATATTACAGTTATCATAGAACAAATTATTGTACATTGTCCTGTTAAATATAGATTACAGTAAACCATCTCCCAATCCACTTCATACCTTCTGGTGATCTCTCATGATTGTTGAAGAACTTTTCAGCAAATTCAATCATGTCAAAGTGATTCTGATTCTCATTTTCTTTGTTCTCTTCCATTTCCTCCAGCTCATGTAGTTTGCGTTCCACTCGTTGTTTTCGTCTCTCCACTCTGTCCGGGTCCTCGATCATGCCGTTGTTTCGACTTCCTGCCCGAGGCTGTGTAAATTAAATATGTGTGAAAAAAATTGTCAAATGATATTTTTATGTACTCTAAAGTAAAAGTCTTTTAATCCTAATGGCAGGGAATCAGAGCCTGTTTTGATTATCAGAAAATTCAAACTACTGTATTGTGTAGTACATCTAGAACCACTTACAATTAAAGGTAATGCAGTACTGTACTTTCTTTTTGGTGCCCAACAAACTGTGGTAGCTACCGCGGTGATCAGGGTGCCAAAACGGGGCAATGTTGTTTCAAGATTGAGTTGAATGTGAGAGGGAATACAGGAAAATGTGCATAAGTTGCAATGTTTTAGCCCTTTATTCACTTAAAGGGGCATAATGGGAACTACTCTGTATACAGAATAACTTCAACTTTAGATATCTAATAATAATAACTCAAAACAAGGATTTAGTTTCGAGACTGGATATGAAGTCACTCGTTTGCAACAAGAACACCAACATATTGTATTAATTATAGTATTAACTTGCAATAGTGAAGGAAGGAAGGTTATGACATTTTCTATTCAGTGTATAAATATCAACAAATTTGCAGGAAAAGAACCAATGATTAAGAAACGATAATGAAGGAAGAATAGTTATGGTATTTTTGTCTTTGGTCATTAAATATCAATCAATTTACTGAATAATAGAGGATATATCTTCACCTACAGTAAAACCCTGCCCATCCGGTGCTCGCCCATCCAGAAACCCAAGACTTCCAGACGAGCATTCTGTTTCGGACACTTATTCAGCCATCCGAACTTGTCCGGATGGCATGAAAAAGACAACATGGAGTTCGGACAGGAACAACCTTAGATTTCGGATATTATTCAGCCATTCGGACTGGTCCGGTTGGATTGGGAATAAAGGCATCGAGTTCGGACAGCACAACCTAATTTCGGACATACTGTACTGTATTCCCAAGCCAATCGGACTAGTCCGTTGGTTGAAGCAAAAATACATCGAATCTGAGTTAAAGAACCGGACATCAATATCTCAGATATTCAGAATTTTCCGGTTCGCTGAATACCTATTCGGACAACGGCAGATCCAGACTTTTGGCATTTTCGGACCGGATTCTTCCCTGATTAGTCCGGTTGGGCGAGGTTTTACTGTACTGTACTGTACTGTACTGTACTGTATTTGTCTATCATCATCATCATCATCTCCGACGCCTTGTTTCCCCCTGGGAAACCCCCACTAGAGGATGGCCATGACAGAAACGTCTCCAAGCTACTTTGTCAAGACATGCCTCCCTTGCCCGTGCCACAATGCCCCTTCCACTACGTGGAAGTTTTTCTTCAATATATTTTCCCACTTTCTTTTCCCATACCATAGGTGGTCTTCCACTACTAGCGGTTCCACTCACCTGACTCCCATATATCTTTCTTGGCATTCTGTCTTCATCCATTCTCTGAACATGACCATACCACCTCAAAGTACTTCTCTTTATCCACTCAACCACACCACAATCAATGCCCAAAGCCTGCTCTTCCATTCCAAAGGACTCGTACACTTCCCTATTACTTGGCCCATCTAGCCTATTCATGCCAGCTGCCATTCTGAAAAAGCTCATCTCCATAGATTTCTCTATCTATCTATCTATTGCCTGACGCCGTGATCCCCGAAGGGGTGGCCACGAACGAACCGCCCCCATGCACCTCTGTCCCCAGTCAGTCGACGCCCCTCCCCCCAACCAGCACCGCCTTCGTTCATGTACTTCCTCACTCCATCCTTCCACCTCGCTCTCGTACACCCTCTTAGTCATTCTCTCGCTTTCCATATGTTCCATATGGCCGAACCATCTCAAGTTGTTCCTTTTCACACTTTCCAGCACATCTACCTCCACACCACACCTCCTTCTTACTTCCTCATTAATCTGTCTATCCCTCCATGTAACTCCGCACGCACTCCTTAAGTAATTCATTTCCACTGCTCTCACTCTTGGTCTGAGTCTCTCAACCAACGTCCATGCTTCGCTTCCGTAAGTCAGTGTCGGGATTACCACACTGTCATGCAAGGACTTCTTCACTTCCATACTGACCACCCTATTTCTTGTTACTGCTTTTAGCGTTCCTACAACCCTCTTCCCCTGTTGTACCCTCTCCCGCACTTCTTCATCCATAGTCCCATCTTTACTCAACACACTGCCCAGATACTTAAAAGAGTTGACGATCTCCATAGCCTGACCGTTCAGCTTCACCTCACACTCTGTGACTTCACCCCTTTCGAAGACCATAACCTTGCTCTTCCCCGCATTTACCTTCAAATTCCGTTTTTCGCACACTGTTCCAAACTCATTTACCAGACCCTGCAACTCCCATTCATTATCACTCATCAGAACTGTATCATCCGCAAACAGCAGTATAGGTAGCTTCCACTCAATTCCCTCCCTTTTCAGCGATACACCAACATCCACTGCTCTTGATAGTATTTCTTTCATGACTCCATCCATATATACAGTAAACAACCACGGGGACATCACACACCCTGTTTCAAACCAACATTCAGGTCAAAGAACTCGCTCTACTCACTCTCCACACGTACTGCCGCCTTTGCACCCTCATACATGCTCTTCACTGCTTTCAGCAACTTGCCCTCTACTCCGTATATTCTAAGTACTTTCCACAAACCTTCTCTATCCACTCCGTCATAGGCCTTCTCCAAGTCCATAAAGGCAACATACACCTTTTGTTTCTTCTCCAGATACTTCTCCACAACACAATTCAGGGTAAAAATCTGATCTACACATCCTCTTCCCTTCCTAAAACCTCCCTGCTCGTCGCCTATCCATTTCTCCGTTCTCACTCTCACTCTCTCAATCACTACCCTACTGTATACCTTCCCTACTACGCTTAGAAGACATATTCCTCGGTGGTTACCACACACTCCTCTTTCCCCTTTGCCCTTATATAGGGGGACTATTATGCCAGTCTTCCAGTCATTGGGTGCACTCCCCTGTAATTTCATCTAATTATTTATACTGTATAACAAATTTTCTAGAAAAAAAAGGAAAAATGTTGGCCTACTGGTAATAAATAGAGAATATGGGTACTGACCGCGGGGCTCTTGGTGCTGGGTCGTGAGGGAGCAGGGCTACGAGCAGAGGGTGATCGTGAAGGTCTCTTTTGGCTGGAGGGTCGGCGGTGGCGCTCACTGGATGTCTCGTGGTCCTGACCATTGCCACTCTCTCGACTTCGACGCAGCTCTACTCCATCCTCTGGCGGGGCGGGGGGAGGGCCTGGTACAACAAATGCCAGGGAATTTTACAATGAATTCTGTTAGGGAAGTGCATGAGTTTGTGGAATGGAAGAAGCTCTGGGAATTGACTGAGGAGAGGCTCAATGGATAATGAGAAGTACTTTTTGGTGGTATGGCAATATGCAATGAATGGACAGAACAAAATTACAAGAAAGATAGATAAAAATCAAGCAATGGTTAGGGAGAAGGAAGTAGAAAGCTATTACAGTAAACTTCCGTTAATCCGAAGGGCAGCGGACCGGCTCTCGTTCGGATTAGTGGATTTTTCGGATTATCGGACTTTACCCCTATGAACCTGTGTATGACGAAAACATTGAGACATTAGGCCACCCAAATGACACAATGGTGCACACACACATATCATATGTTCATGAAATCACTTCAAAAGTTTACCATTGTCATTGTAGCCTATTAACTACTTCAAAACATTCAGATTAATGGTCAAAGGAATCTGCTGATATAAACGTCTTCTTCTTCTTCCGTCTACTAGCGAGTTTGTCTTGCTCTTGAAGATCAGATGTGGTTCGGGAAGTAATGCCTTAACAACGGCACTTCCCTGAGAGGTTCTTGTAATTTTCCTTTTGTGATTTTCCTTTTGTGACGTGCTCTGTTATATTATATTGTATTGAAAGCACCCTTGTCTTGTTGTCTTGAAAGCACCCTTGGGATGCTCCGATCACTGAACTATAAATAGTAGCGTATCGGAACATCCAAAGGTGCGTTTTCAAGCTCAAGACTAATACGTCCAAAGGTGCGTTTTCAAGCTCAAGACTGAATGCGCTTGCAGAAAATGCGGTGCAAGCCAGTAGCGCATCGGAGCGTCCCAAGGATGCGTTCAAGAGCAAAACAAACTCTCTAGCAGACGATGTGGAAGAAGAAGAAGACGAAGGTGTTTACGATTATATCAGTAGCTTCCTTTGACCATTAATCTGAATGTTTTGAAGTAGATAATAGGCTACAATGACAATGGTAAACTTTTAAAGTGAATTCATGAACATATGATGTGTGTGTTCCATTATGTGTCATTTGAGTGGCCTAATGCCTCAAAAAGGGGACTTTGGGACTTCTTGAAAGGTGCGTTTTCAAGCTCAAGACTGAATGCGCTTGCAGAAAATGCGGTGCAAGCCAGTAGCGCATCGGAGCGTCCCAAGGATGCGTTCAAGAGCAAAACAAACTCTCTAGCAGACGATGTGGAAGAAGAAGAAGACGAAGGTGTTTACGATTATATCAGTAGCTTCCTTTGACCATTAATCTGAATGTTTTGAAGTAGATAATAGGCTACAATGACAATGGTAAACTTTTAAAGTGAATTCATGAACATATGATATGTGTGTGCTCCATTATGTGTCATTTGAGTGGCCTAATGCCTCAAAAAGGGGACTTTGGGACTTCTTGAAATTCGGACCATCGGGTGAATTCGGATTTGGCCTCAAATTGAAAAATTCGGACTATTGGGAGATTCGAATCATCGGTCGTCGGATTAACGGACTTTTACTGTATATGAAAAACTTCCAAGTAGTGGAAGAAGCATTGTGGCACCGGCAAACAGAGAATGCCCGGACAAAGTAGGCAGGAGGTATTTCTGCTATGGCCATCCTTAAGGAATGAAGGGAGAAGTAAGTGTAGGAGATTATGATAATGATGATGGAGGAGGATTTGTAAAAAGTTCATTAACCCTCTCAGGGTTCTGGCCCAGCTCAGCCACAGCATTCCCCCAACCCTTGCATTATATACCATTGAGAATACATGAGTATACCTGTCACTAATGAAAGGTGGAAGGATGGAGTGAAGAAGTATATAAATGAAGGCGGTGCTGGTTGGGAGGAGGGGCGTCGACTGACTGGGGATAGAGGTGCATGGGGGTGTTTTGTTCGTGGCCACCCCTTCGGGGATCATGGCATCAGGCAATAGATAGATAGATAGACCTGTCACTTGTTCAAGGAGTGTCATGAGTATCACAGAAAATCATATTAACCCTTTCTCTGCGGGGTGTTTTGGGCTATTTAGGGCATATTCAGGCACTCCTGAATGATAAATCAAGCATCTGCATTAAATGAACTGTATTCTGCCGAAAACTAGGCGAAAATAGCTTCAAAATGAGACCAGAACGGGCCTCGTACGTGGCCTGGTTCACCCGCAGCGGTGCCAGTGAAACGCGGGAAACCCGTTATTTGTTAGCACTCGCTCGCTTGGCTACACTGTTGTGAGAGGCAGAGAGAGACCCGCGCGAGACACAGTCTACCTCAGTGAGCCGCTCGCTGCTCTGAGGGTCGGAGGTGGGCCCCTCACGCTCCCGCCCACTGACACTCGATTTTTACGGATTTTACAGGCTTTTAAAGCCTGGAAATTGCTGCAAATTGCCAGGACGTTCCAGAACGTCGCCCGCAGCGAAAGGGTGAAAACTATAGAAACTATAGAAAAAAAGGTGAAAACTATAGAAAACTATTTAAGTTTATAGGAATGTATTTTAAGTTCTTGGTTGATATGCAGAAATGTGTAAGAATACCCTGAGTATTAAATAAGATTACTGTGGGAAACTGGGTGGCAACCGTTGAACTGCGACACAATAGTGTGCTAACTGTAAACAATAATATATATACTGTACTGTATACCGGTACTACAACCGTATAAAATTCCAGGTGGATGGGACTCATCAGCCTTGGTCGGCAGCCAGTCTAGGGGAGGAAATCTTAAACAAATCCATACTCCTTACCTAATGGTGAAGCAGGTTAGTGGATGGACTAGCTGCACACCACTGTAAAAAAATTATGCTGAAAAATTACATTGAAGGCCTCGGTAGTCGGACGGACCCTAAGTTGAGTGGTTAATGGTGGAGTGGTCTTGCCACTGGCCTGGTAATCCAATGGTCTCGGGTTCGAATCCCGATATATCAATGGGAAGATATTATTGGGATGGAATTTGTGCTGTACCTAGTATCAGTGCATTACCATAAAGCCCACCGAAACGCCAAAAAAATACCCTCATTGTTCCCTGATTAAATAGCAATGTATGAATATTCCCATATTCAAAATATGCTACAGGGGGGCAATGCCTAGTGAGTTCATTGCTCAATAGGTGGCGTTCTGAAAGTGAGGGTCCGAGTCTAGGTGGTGAGACAGTGAAGCACGAAGGCGGAGCAGCTTCAGAGATGGGGCTGCTTCGAGCCGTGAGTTGAACTCTAATGCTTCATGTGTCTCACTCCCTAGACTGGAACAAGACCTCTGGGCTTCACCGTTTTGAGCGGTTGGATGTGCACTTGTGCAGGCTCTCAGCCTATGCCCGAGAGGGAGTAGTTGGAATACTGTATAAAAAAATAAAATTAAATAAAAAAATAAAAATAAATAAATCCTTAAATAAACTGGCATGGGTTGTCCTTCTCACAGGGGAGAGGTCCACTTTTGTGCATGGCCACCTTCATAAAGGGGAGTAAGGCGTCTGGCAATATATAGACATAATACTGTAAGACAAATTCAAAACTAACATTTCATAATTAATCTGTAATACTTGTATTCACAAGCATATATATAAAACTATTCATAATAAGAAAAGAAGCAGAAAAATCACCTGACCAAATAAAAAATAAAAAATAAAAAATAAAACTGACCTGCGGGTGGAGGTCCGGAGACGTAGTTTGGTTCTCTGCGAGCCTGTGATCCGGCCAGACCCACAGGAATGGTCTCGTAGATCGGCTCCTTCGTCTTAACCTCCTCGTGGAAACCATTCATCTACAAAGTTTAAGTAGTTATAATTTCAAATGGGAGGTATATACAGTATAAACAAGAATATATATTTTTTTATTTTATTATTATTATTATTTTTTTTTCTCTATATTCCAACTACTCCCTCTCGGGCATAGGCTGAGAGCCTGCACACTCAACCGCTGAACATGGTGAGGCCCGTGAGGTCTTGTTCCAGTCTAGGGAGTGAAACATGCGAAGCATGTATGTAGGAGGAGGTTGTAGACACCAGCCATTCAGGGAAGTACTCCTGAAGAAAGCTTTAAGTATTTACCTAATTGTATTTACCTAATTGTAGTTTACAGGAGTTGAGCTAAGCTCGTGTTGTCCCGTCTCTCAGCCTACTTTTTATCCAATTTTTTCTTGAAAATATGGATATTCCTTGCCCCTACCACCTCCTCCTCCAGCCCATTCCATTTGTCAATACATCTATAGGGGAAGCTAAACTTCCTGATATCGTTCTTGCAGGTAGGTCTTTTTACTTTGTAGCTGTGGCCTCTAGTTATTCCTGTATCCATAATTAATATATCCTCCCTATCCAGCCTCTCCAGCCCCCGGGTGCATTTGTACATCATTATCATGTCTCCCTCTCTCTCCTCTCTTTTAGACTCGGTAGATTTAATTTGTCTAGCCTCCCTTCATATGGCAGCTCTCTGAGACTTGGAACCAATCTAGTAACTGCTCTCTGGATTCTTTCTAACTTGTGAATATGCTTCTTTAGATGCGGGGACCACACCACTGCTGCATACTCCAATCTTGGTCTAATCATACTCTTCATAATTTTCGCTACCATGGTCTCATCCAAGTAGTTCAGAGCAACTTTCATATTCCCGGCCATTGCATACATTCCGCTAAAGAGCTTGTTAATATGTTTCTCTGGCAACAAATTATCTTGTATAATCAACCCTAAATCCTTTTCTTTTTTGGCCTTGCTAATTATATTATCTCCCATCCTGTACTCCCAATTTGGTCTATTCACACTTCTTCCCATATTTAACACATGGCATTTACTTATATTAAATTTCATTTTCCACTTGGTGCTCCATTCGTATATTTTATCTAAATCCCCTTGCAGCTCCTCACAACTACTTTTATTTGTTATTTGTCTCATAATTTTTACGTCATCTGCAAACATTGACATGTAGGAGTTTATGCCTATCGGCAGGTCATTCACGTACATAAGGAACATGAGGTGCCAACACAGATCCCTGCGGCACACCACTCTCAACTTTCCGCCACGATGAGTAAGTTCCTCTAATGTTGGTCCTCATTTCCCTATCTGTTAAATAGCTCTCCATCCATTTCAGCAAACTCCCCCTGACACATCCTAGCGTCTCAAGCTTAGATAACAATCTCTTATGTGGTACCTTATCGAATGCTTTGGAAAGGTCTAAGTAGACGCAGTCCACCCATCCGCCTCTTTCTTGGAGTACATCTATCACCCTACTGTAATAACATAGCAAACTGGTAACACAAGATGTCCCTTCTCTGAATCCAAATTGCTTTGGGGTTATTATCTTCTTTCTCTCCAACATTTTCATCCATCTCTTCCTAATTAGCTTTTCACAAATCTTGCATACAATACTAGTAAGTGAAACTGGTCTATAGTTTAGAGGGTCCTCAGGGTTTCCATTCTTGTATATCGGAATGATATTAGCTCTTTTCCATTCAACAGGAACCTGTCCTTTATCTAAGGAAGCTTGAATTATGTCCCTCACTGGCTCCACTAATTGCTCTGCACACTCCTTTAAAACCCAGGCAGACACTTCATCCGGTCCCATAGCTTTCCTTACTTCAAGTCCTCTCATCGCAGATAACAGCTCATCTCTAGTTATTTCAATCTTACTAAGACCACTCTCCAGTACTCCCGCCTGTGGTTCGTCAAAACCTTCCTCTCTAGTAAAAACTGACCCCAATTTGTTATTCATTACCTCGCACATGTCCGATACATTTTCATACGTCCTAGCATCAACTCTTAATTTAGTAATTTGTTTCTTTACCTTCAACTTACTGTTTATATATTTATAAAATAATCTAGGATCACTTTCACATTTATTTACTATGTTCTTCTCATAGTTCATTTTAACTTGCCTAATTATGTTAACATATCTGTTCCTCTCCTGTTTATATTTATTCCGATTACTCTCAGTGTTCCTTCTTCTTAATCTAGCCCAAGCTGCATCACGCCTACCCAAAGCTCTTTTGCATTTCAAATTAAACCAATCTTTCTGCTTAGTAAAATTTCCAGTTTTATATCTTGGGATATGGTATGTAATGTGGTATGTAAGGAATGCTAGACATTCTATTTCACCACCTGGCCTTCTTTGCTGACTTTTTCTTTCTGTTTCTCAATTACACAAGAGCTCTACTAATTTTCTTTAACCCTCCAGCCCCGGCTATGTATTATATATATATTCCTCGAAACCCGGGTGTTTTGGCCGAAAAACGTCTAGGCTAGGCTACCGTATATTCGTTAATCAGACTGCTTCCCGCATTCCCGCGCATCCCCAAGCGTAGCTGTGTTATTTACCTGTAGAATGGCATTAAGTAGAGCTCTCTAAGTCAACTGGTTGAGCTGTGATGATGATTTCATTGGAGATAACTTTATGGCCAAAACAGCCACTTTACACCACTTTTCGATACTTAACAACAACATACAGGCACACACGAACAAGCGACGCTCTCCTTCTTGTGGCCGGAGATGCGGGGCGTCGGTCCAGCCGGCTGTTGTTTACATGCGTCGGACCGACGCCTCGCACACGAAGCTCACAGGCTTTCAACCACTGGGCGTTCAAGAGGCCTTCCGGGTACCTGTTATATGCTTTTTTATGGGCGTTCAAGAGCCCTTCCGTGGTGAGAGGGTTAAGGTACACACACTCTTGCTTATTTACATAAAATTACATGCATTATACACACTAGACAAACTTAATTCATTTCTATTTTCATCAAATATTCTGAAGAATGGAGTTGGATTTCCCAGCCTCCCGTAAATCTTTCCATGGAAACACAAAAGAAGACATTTTTAAAGCCTGCGTGGAGCAGAGGTAATGTTCTAAATTCATATACGATAGGCCCAGTATTTTAGTCCTCACTGGATGAATACTGTACACGTACTTACTTAACCCTTCCGTGGTGAGAGGGTTAAGGTACACACACTCTTGCTTATTTACATAAAATTACATGCATTATACACGCTAGACAAACTTAATTCATTTCTATTTTCATCAAATATTCTGAAGAATGGAGTTGGAATTCCCAGCCTCCCGTAAATCTTTCCATGGAAACACAAAAGAAGACATTTTTAAAGCCTGCGTGGAGCAAAGGTAATGTTCTAAATTCATATACGATAGGCCCAGTATTTGAGTCCTCACTGGATGAATACTGTACACGTACTTACTTAAGGGAGCCCACCTCGCTTTTTTTTCTCTTTCTCTCCCTCTCTTTTTGGCTTGTATCCATTCGGCCCCATTCTGCCTACTGTTTTAAGATGTTTACTCCCATCCAGGTGTCAATATTTTCCTGGCGAGCGGTAGTGAGCCAGCATATACATATTTTTGTTTTGACAGCAAGCTAAATTTGTAAATTTTTCGATAAAAAGATTTCTCCGGAAAAGCCGGATTTCTCCATACAATGCTGGCTCGCTATCACTCGCCAGGAAGAAATCGACACCTGGATGGGGATAAACGTCTTAAAATAGTTGGCTGAATGGGGCCGAATGGATACAAGCCAGGGAAAGAGAGAAAACGAAAGAAAGATAAAACAAAAACGGTGACCCCCCTTAATGCTCAACCTCATGGCCTCCAATCCCTCTCTGTAAAGGCCAATATCAGAGATGCAGTAGATCAATGTTGCACATAAATGTTGAATGTTTGCACCTGTTTAGCATGATTGCTCTCTATTAAACTGGTTACAGACAATACTTACAAGCATAGCCACTCCAACAGTACAGTAAAATTCAACAAGCACTTTATAGATTACCCACAAGCTGGCTACCTCACTAAGGTAGAATATGGCTGTAGAAATGGCTAAGGTTGGGTAGAGGATGCCAAACCTACACATGTAATAAAATTGGGTAGAGGATGCCAAACCTACACATGTAATAATAAAAACATTATACATACAATATATATACAGCATACAGTAGAATTTGTTTATTATTACATGTGTAGACTACTTTAACTTTCCTTGCCCGGCTGAATTCCATAGCTCCATATGAAGTTTGCCCCGTACTGCCCGGCTGGCCTACATACCTCCATTGCATTATTTCATGGCTTAAAACCACTTAAAACCGCACTAGGGAAAGTTGTGTTGTCTTAGCGGAGGGTCCGTATAACCAACAAAAACACATAGCCAGTCAGTCAGCTGACTCTTGCTTGCATGTAGGCCTAACGAAAGCTTGTATTGATTTTCCTTAGTCCCAAACGATGCATGAAAGCAGTCGACAGTGACTTAGGAATGGTTACAATGGTGAAATAAATCAGTAATCAATAATCAATATACAGTAATCAATATTCATGTATTTATGTAAATACTCAGGCACATACCCCATAGCTGGGGGTGGCCGACATGAGACAGAGCCCGAACAGGAACAACATTTAAAGTTCTAATTCTTCAGGTCCGGGACCACTTTCGCGTTCCCTCGCCCCATTCTCTGTCTCGTTAAGTAGGATAATTGTACAAGGGGAGGAGGATTCCTAGCCCCCTGCCCCCAATATTAATACATAATACATAATCAATAATCAATTGTTGAACGAATGTAAATAGACCGCAGCCGTGGCCGCCAATACAGTACTGCATCGCCGCATTCGAACAGTTCTCAGTAGCAAGTCAAAACACTCGGTTTTATTTCCCACCTCACACAACAACAGCTTAATGTACAGTGTTCTAGTCTTCACTCGTCGCAAGATAACACTGAGTACCGAGTACTGCCTCTGGTATGTATATAACCTAGGTTAGGCCATTTATTTGCAGAGATATGAGCATCTGTAAATGACGAAACTCAAGAATTTACACAGTTCTATGCTCGCGGCGGGCATAACTGACCTACTTATTTTCACAATAAAAACTGAACAACTTGGTCTAGAGACTTCTGGTCCTCACCCATTGCAAGATTACGAGTACTGCCTCTGGATATACAGTACATATATATACAGTACCGGTATATACAGTATAACCTAGGTATTCACCTAGTTGTAGTATACAGGAATTGAGCTAGGCTCGTGTTGTCCCGTCTCTAAATTCTATTTTTATCCAGTTTTATTTTTAAATTATGGATATTCATTGCTCCCACCACCTCTAGTCTATTCCAGGCTTCTATACTCCTATATGGGAAGCTAAACTTCTTTACATTTGATTTGCATCTTGCTTTCCTCAATTTAAATGCATGCCCTCTAGTTCTCCAATTTTCCCTCTCTATAAAGTTTGCTTTGTCAATCTTTTCCATACCTCTAACATACCTATACATTAATATCATGTCTCCCCTCTCCCTTCTTTCCTTCAGCGTTGGCAGGCTTAGCCTTTGTAGTCTTTGCTCATAGTGTAATTATCTCTGCGCTGGTACTGTACCATCTTTGTAGCAACTCTCTGCACTTTCTCCAATGTTTTTATGTGTTTCTTCAGGTGTGGTGACTATACTACCACTGCATACTCTAACCTGGGCCGTATAATAGATAGTATTATTTTGGTCAACATTTCAACATGTAGGTAGTTGAATGCTACTCTTTGTTATGTTGGTCAATAATGCATAGGTTCCTCCAATAATTTTGTTTATGTGTTTTTCCAGTAAGGCAATTTTTTTGAGTATTTATAAGCGCCTCAAAATCCCGAGAATTTGACGATTCACCCGGATCCAGCGCTAGCAGGAAGGTTTAAATGGCCGTTCGGTGAGGGTTAAAGATCTTATCGTATATGAATTTTTTTCATTATTTTGTACCATACTTACTTGAGGAGGTGGTGGTAGTGGTGCCTCCTCTCCATCTCCACTCTCCCGGGATACGGGTTGTAGCTTGGTGTCCATCGTGTTGTCTGGGGAGAGGGGCGGCAGGTCCGGGGGCGGGGGCAGGGGTTGCTCGCTGGGGGGAGGGGGCAGCAGTGAGAGGTCCAGGTAATCAGGGTGGGGTGGAGGTGGCAAGCTGTCAAGCTTATCCTCCTCTCGGTTCAAAGCTTCGATCTGGGAGCGTGGTAATGGGCAAACGTGATTATGATTGTGATTTGGATGTCTTCGATAAGTATAGGAAATTATCTAGCTCTTTAGTAATTACTTTCATTTTATAATACCCTGTCCATTGCACAACTTATTATCTATCATCTGTCTCTATATTATCCACCAAATAACCAACCAAAAATGTTCCTCTACATCAACCATACATACATATATATATATAAATTTAAAGACTGAGTACTCCACTGGAAGTGCAGTTCCAATCTCATATCCTAAAGGCAGCGCTTAAGGCAGCCCTGTTCAGAGCTGCCTTACTTGTCAGACCTTAAGGTTTGATCCCACGTCTTTCTTGGTCTGCCCCTTGGTGCACCTCCCTCGACATTCACAGACTTGCATCTTTTCACCCAACTTAGTTCATCCATCCTCTCCACATGCCCAAACTATCCAAGCCTACTGGTATGCATCTCATCACTGATACTCTTGATACCTAACTGTCTCCTCAGCTCTTCACTAGATATACTGTACTATCTTGTAGTTTGTCCCAACACATCCATCTCACCATTCTCATCTTGTTACGTTCCATTCTGTTGATATCATCCACTTTGACAGGCCACATTTCTGAAGTAGAAACACACCTTTACCTTCAAGGGAAGAGGGAGTCTTCTCATGGTTAGTATTATCAATTTTAACTCCATGTTATCCATGCAATAAACCACTACCACCCCACACATACAGTATTATTCACCCATTCAACCACTAGCCACTCCCTCCATATTTATCCATCCAATCAACCAGCGTTCATTACATCCACATAATTGACCAACTTAACCTCCATTCACTTCATCCACAATATCAATTATTTCAGCCAACACTCACCTCTTCATCCACATTATCCACCAGCTCGTCCATCTGCCTTGAAATTTCATCAAGGACGTGCGGTTCCGACTCCATGTTAGAGAGGAAGGAGAAGAGGTTGTCCAGGTCGACTCCCTCCCGGCTGCCCTGGGAGGCGTCGTCTGGGTGGTGGGCCGCCCCGGAGCTGGCCAGGCGGTTGTTCACTGTCTCCGCCATGTTTGATAACGTGGCCATCTCCTCTTCCACTTTCCTGTTACAGTGGTTCAAAACATTAGCTAAATTTGTTTTTATTTGGTCATATTAGTCCTTGGTCAATGTCCAAACTCTGATCTATTCAAACTATTTGTTATTTCAACCCACAGTCAACTCAACCCTTAAACAATTTAAATATTTGTTAACATAACACCCAGTCAATTCAATCTGCAATCAATTCCAAACCAATCAACACCCTTCAGAGGCCTAGTCTTCACCAAGTTGGATAAGGTGGCCATCATCTGTCAACTTTCCTATTGTGATGGTTTGAAAGGTTGTAAACATTAATAACATTAAATAGAATGGTTTGAGGCAAAGGTAGGTTTGCGACAGGGTTGTGTAATGTCACCATGGCTGTTTAATATGTTTATGGATGGTGTGGTGAGGGAGGTGAAAAGGAGAACTATGGGAAGAGGATTGGGTTTAGTAGGAAAGAATGGTAGAGATTGGGAGTTGAATCAGTTGCTGTTCGCTGATGACACAGCATTGGTGGCGGATTCTGATGAGAAACTGCAGCGGGTAGTCAAAGAGTTTGGTATGGTTTGTGGAAGGAGGAAACTGAAGGTGAATGTCAATAAAAGTAAAGTAATGGTGTGTAATAGGGGAGAGCATAGGGTGAATCTAGATGTGAGGCTGGATGGGGAAATATTGGAACAAGTAGAGTGTTTTAAATATCTAGGAGGAACAATAAGCAGGAGTGGAGGTATGGAAGTGGAGGTAAAACAGAGAGTGTGTGAAGGAAGGAAGGTTTTCGGAGCAATGGGAAGTATGTGGAAGACGAGAAATCTCGGAGTGAAAGTAAAAAGTGCACTGTATCAAGGAATTGTTGTGCCAACAGTGATGTATGGGGCTGAGACATGGGCTCTGAAGAAAAAGGAGAAAAGAGGGCTGGATGTGATGGAGATGAGCTGCTTGAGGAGTATGTGTGGAGTTACTCGTAGAGACAGATTGAGAAATGAAGAGATACGTAGGAGAGTGGGGCAGCAGGAACATTTGTCAGCCAGAGTGGACAGAAGGGTGCTGAGCTGGTATGGTCATGTTGAACGAATGGGAGATGAAAGGCTTACAAAGAGAATATGTGAGTCAGGTACAAGGGGAGATAGAAGGGCAGGAAGACCCCCATTGAGATGGAGAGACTGTGTAAGAAAGGCTTTGGATGATAGAGGAATGACTATAGATCAGGCAGGGGAAGTGGTGGTGGACAGGAGTGAATGGAGAATGCTTGTGAATAGTTGAGTGAACACGTGGTCATTTGGAGTAAGGGGTCGGGCGCAAGTTGGACTAGATAATAGTCCATCAGGCGCCTGGCCCGGGGAGACGATTAATATGAAGGGTGTGCCTGGAAGTGTGGTGGGAGGGCTTGTCGCTTTGGCTCCGCTGCATGTCTGCCTGCCGAGATCGGAACCTCTCCTGGTGGTCAGGGGCCGGGGGAGTGCTGGAGCGACCTTGGTAACCCTGGTCTCTGGGTCTTCTCCTGGGTGACCTGGATGTGTGAGAGTTTGTGTTTTTTATCTGTGTTTATTTTTTGTTTTATGTTGTTTTTGTGTTTTCCCTGTTCTTGCTCTGTCTTGAGTCGGCTACCCCCAAAATGGGGATTGGGCCTGAGCATATAGATAGATAGATAGATAGATAGATAGTTACGTAATGTGAGTGCTACTGACATCACTTATATGGAAAACTGGCACTTGCGACAATAGAAAACTGTCTATTTATCTCACTTATATGGAAAACTGGCACTTGCGACAATAAAAAACTGTCTATTTATCTATCTATTGCTGGACACCTTCCTACCCTTTATGAGGGTGGCCATACACCAAATGCCCCCAAGTAAACCTGACCCTGTGAGAAGGACAACCTTTGCCAGTTTATTTAAGGATTTACAGGATTGACCACTCAACTTAGGGTCCGTCTGATTCCGAGGCCCTCTATGTTTCTTTTTAGTACTATTTTTCTACAGTAGTGTGCTGCTAGTCCATCCACTAACCTGCTTCACCCTTAGGTAAACAGTAAAAATTAGTATAAGGCTTACTCCCCTCAACGGGTTACCAACCAAGGCTGACGAGTCCCATCCACCCGGATTATTATAAGGTTGTCTCCCTTGTGTGTGTTGCCGACCAAGGCAAACGAGACCCATCCACCCATAATAGAAAACACCAGCTTAAATTATGATCACTGTTTATTATTGGTGGTTACATCAATCCCAGGTCAATGCTGCTTCCAGACAATTCAAACACCCTTGTCTTTTCAACCTCTTAGTTAATTAAATCCACAGTCAGCTAAAACCTAGATAACTCCACCCATAATCAATTAAAAAAAAAAGGTACCTCAATCTCCAATCAATTCATCCCATCAACTCGACCCTTAATCAATAACATTCCTAATCAACTTCGACCCTAGGATAATTCAACTTACAGTAATGTATTAGGTACTTGACCTCAGCCTTTGAGAAACATGTACATATGGATATTACTATGAAAAACTTAATGCAGATTAAAAAAGCTCAAGACATGACAATTAATGCTCTAACATTACAATATCACATTTTACTACAAACCGTATTAACTGACTTGCAAAGCTATACTGTATACTGTTCAGTGTATAATATTTTTGTTGAGTGTGTCAAGCATACAAGGTAATATGTATTACAAATATAGTAGTAACTTTTCATGCACATATCATATACCACATATCTTGAAGAATATTTAATTGGCATATCTAAATCTTGAGAAACACCCGAACCTCATGCTCTATCTATCTATCTATTGCCTGACGCCGTGATCCCCGAAGGGGTGGCCACGAACGAACTGCCCCCATGCACCTCTGTCCCCAGTCAGTCGACGCCCCTCCCCCCAACTAGCACCGCCCTCGTTCATGTACTTCCTCACTCCATCCTTCCACCTCATATTCGGTCTACCTCTCCCTCTCTGTCCCTCCACCTCGCTCTCATACGCCCTCTTAGTCATTCTCTCGCTTTCCATACGTTCCATATGGCCGAACCATCTCAAGTTGTTCCTTTTCACACTTTCCAGCACATCTACCTCCACACCACACCACACCTCCTTCTTACTTCCTCATTAGTCTGTCTATCCCTCCATGTAACTCCGCACGCACTCCTTAAGTAATTCATTTCCACTGCTCTCACTCTTGGTCTGAGTCTCTCAACCAACGTTCATGCTTCGCTTCCGTAAGTCAGTGTCGGGATTACCACACTGTCATGCAAGGACTTCTTCACTTCCATACTGACCACCCTATTTCTTGTTACTGCTTTTAGCGTTCCTACAACCCTCTTCCCCTGTTGTACCCTCTCCCGCACTTCTTCATCCATAGTCCCATCTTTACTCAACACACTGCCCAGATACTTAAAAGAGTTGACGATCTCCATAGCCTGACCGTTCAGCTTCACCTCACACTCTGTGACTTCACCCCTTTCGAAGACCATAACCTTGCTCTTCCCCGTATTTACCTTCAAATTCCGTTTTTCCCACACTGTTCCAAACTTATTTACCAGACCCTGCAACTCCCATTCATTATCACTCATCAGAACTGTATCATCCGCAAACAGCAGTATAGGTAGCTTCCACTCAATTCCCTCCCTTTTCAGCGATACACCAACATCCACTGCTCTTGATAGTATTTCTTTCATGACTCCATCCATATATACAGTAAACAACCACGGGGACATCACACACCCCTGTTTCAAACCAACATTCAGGTCAAAGAACTCGCTCTGCTCACTCTCCAGACGTACTGCCGCCTTTGCACCCTCATACATGCTCTTCACTGCTTTCAGCAACTTGCCCTCTACTCCGTATATTCTTAGTACTTTCCACAAACCTTCTCTATCCACTCTGTCATAGGCCTTCTCCAAGTCCATAAAGGCAACATACACCTTTTGTTTCTTCTCCAGATACTTCTCCACAACACAATTCAGGGTAAAAATCTGATCTACACATCCTCTTCCCTTCCTAAAATCTCCCTGCTCGTCGCCTATCCATTTCTCCGTTCTCACTCTCACTCTCTCAATCACTACCCTACTGTATACCTTCCCTACTACGCTTAGAAGACATATTCCTCGGTGGTTACCACACACTCCTCTTTCCCCTTTGCCCTTATATAGGGGGACTATTATGCCAGTCTTCCAGTCATCGGGTGCACTCCCCTTCTCCCATGCTAGTTTGCACATTTTCCATACCCATTCTATCACTATCTCACCACCATACCTCAACATTTCCCCACACACTCCATCTGTTCCTGGTGCTTTCCCCAACTTCACTCTTTTCATGGCTTCCCACACTTCTGACCTCCTGATCCCCACTTCCTCCTCCACTACTTCTCTTCGTCTCCCTCCCATACCATATCCAGCTATGTTTGCTGGCTCTTCATTCCTTACATTTAGCAACTCACTGAAGTACTCCCTCCATCTTTCGACTCTCTCTTGCTTCTCGGCTAGCATTCTCCCATTCTTATCTTTCACACCCTTACTGTTTCCCTTGCTACCTTCCCTAACTTTCTTGACTTCTTTCCAGAACAGTTTCTTACTCTCCCTCCATTTTACACTCAGATTCCTTCCAAATTCCTCATCTACTCTTCTCTTACTTTCCTTCACTACTCTCTTCACCACCCTCTTACTCTCCACGTACCTCGCTCGTTTCTGTCTCTCGGAATCTTCATTCCCTCTACTACCCAACCACTCTCTATATGCTTTCTTCTTTTCTTCCACAGCTATTCTTACCTCTTCTGTCCACCATGCTGTACCTTTCACTCCCCTCCCTCTAATCCTCACTCCACACACCTCCTCACATGCTGCACAGATCTCATCCTTAACCCTTCCTACCCGGTCTGCCTTAGGTAAGGACAGCACGAAAGAAGGGCCGCTACCCGGTATGCCTTATCTAAGGCATGAGCTTAATAGCCAAATTAAGCTTGGTCTGAACGCCGTGCGTACGACGTATGTCAACAAACCCAAGCGTTCGTCACCGCACCTCCGAAAACAAGAAGGAGAAGACTCCTCAATGTTATTGTTCTGACGTCATGACGAAATTAGTGTCTGAAAAGCCCCCATATTGGCAACATCTCTGCAATATTGGCTCCACTGAAATCGTCATCACAACTGAACCAGTTGACTTACAGAGCTCTACTCAATGCCAAAATACAGATTGAAAACCGCACTACGATTATAGATGAGTAGGAAAGTTCTAGCAGTGAAAATTAACATAAATACGGTAGCCTAGGCCTAGACGTTTTTCAGCCATTTCGCCCGGGTAGGGGCGACCGTCATTGGATAAGACAGCCCGGGGAGGAAGGGTTAAACACCTTGCTTATCTCCTCCACTTCCTTCATAACTTCCAGGTCGAACCCACCTAGTCGTCTTTCCACTGCTCTCCTGTACTCCTCCCTGACTTCCTCCTCCTGCAACCTCTCCACCCTCCTCACCATTCCACCCTTCTCTCGCCTCCCTCCAGCTCTCCTCACCCACTTCTTTTGTATCCTAACCTTAGCTACCACTACATAATGATCAGACAGACTCCCTCCAATACCCCTATACACTCTAGCATCCATCACAGATTTCTTCATTCGTTCATCCACACATACATAATCAATCAATGACTTTCGTTCCACCACTGTCTTATCCTTCATCGTCAACATCCGTTTCCACGTGTACCTGTGGATCATTCTGTGTCGGAAGAAGGTGTTGGCTATCCACAGCCTCCTCCCCACACATACGTCCACAAGTGCACTACCATTCCCATTCACCTCTGATGGTACCCCCCACCCTCCCACCACTCCCTCAACTTTCCTATCACCCACCTTACTATTCATATCCCCAATCAGAAATATTCTTTCGTTCTTGTCAAACTTCTCCAGGCACGCCTCCACATTCATCCAGAACTCCTCTTTCTTTCTTTCAAGTATATCCTCTGTCGGGGCATACAAGCATACAATCACTCACGTTTGTATTCCTACTTTCATTCTCACCCACACAATCCTTGAACCCACAGACCCATACTCTCTTACACATTCCTTCCATTTGCTACTTACAAACAAACATGCACCTTCTCTCGCTGTTCCTTCACTCACTCCAGCACACACCCATTCCACACTCCCACTCTCTCACATCTGAACCTTTCCATTTGGTCTCTGTCATTCCACATACATCCAGCCTGGCATTTACTAACACTTCCAGAACCTCTTTCTCTTTTGTGCCATCATTCATGCCACTAACATTCCACGTAGCCATTCTCAGAATGTCCGAAGGCATGTCCTTAGTCGGTCGTGGTTCGTCAACGTTGGTTCCGTCCGCATCCGAGGCTGTTCGTTCGTTTTTCTTTGCTTAGATATTTTTTCCGGGTGGGGGTCGCAAGCCCACCGACCCATGCTAAAGTATAGATATAATCGGGAGAATCTGATATAGCACAATTATCAAACTGTCTAGACTGAACTATCAAAAAGAAAATATATATTTGTTAGTAGTCTTGGCAAATCCAACGTCAAGGCTATTAACCTAATTGCAATGACGACTTGTCTATTTTGACTGCTATGTCGTCATTCCAACCGCGGTTAAAAAGAAAACGTCTAGAGTCTACTCCTTATCTTGCTCTAGGAGACGTTGTACATTAACCAAAACTACCACCGAAGGTGAAAAAAGTATAGAAGAGAAGAAAAAGGGGTTTACCTTAGTTACCGCTCAAGGCCCATCCCGTGTTCCGTCATGCGCAGATCCCTGTCGAACGTGCGCATGAGCGACCCTCTCTTATCATTTTTTCACGCGTCGCCATTGTTGAGTCCGCTTTTGTTGTGCTCCTTCAATTCACCCTGTTTTAGGTTCGTTTCGGCTTTTCTGGCCTTCTTTTTGTTAGACAGATGTTACGTGATCTAGGGCACACGTAAATGGGCTCCTCAGTGTGTTTAATGGAGACGCGTGTGGAAATAGCTACCGAAGGTACGGGGGCGCCTGGCGTTCCTCGTGTGTGTTTTTCATTCCTTTCTCTTTTCATATTCTTTTTTCCTGTTAGTCTGGGCATAGTTTAGCTTTTAGCTTATTTTAGCCTAGCTTGTTTCTCATTCAGGAATTGCTATGCCCCTATGAGTTTTCATATTTTCATAGCCTAGGTGTACAGTTGGTTCACGATCTGAGATTTCGTGGTGGCGGTGCTGTTTGTAGGGTTTGTGTCGGCCGCATTATTAGCGTTATTCCCGAGTCCCCCCTTTCGAGCCTTCACTGTGTCTCAAGGGCCTGGGCGCTTGGTGGTTCGTGATATCCAGGGGTACCCCACGGGGGCCTCTCCCTCACACCACAGGGTTTTTCGCCCCTGACACATTCTCTCCTCACGGCTAGGCCACCCTTTTTCTCGCCAGTTTCATTTACTGGTTTTTGTGTTCCCTTACTGTTTTCACCTCCATCCTTTCATTCCCTTTTGCCCAATCCTGGGGTACCCTACGGGGGCCCCTGTTTGTGCCAAACCACCCTTCCTGCCACTTCTCCTCATGGGCTTTGCTCTATCTCTGTGGGTGGGGTGGTTCCTGGGGGATGTGCCTCCTCTCCCCTGGTGTGTCTTCCTTGCCTCTCCCTTGACCGGTTGAGTCAGGATATTATCAAGGAAGACACTGCTCAGCTTGATGGCCATCGTCGCTTGGAGTCATAAGGAGTTGACGCTTTTTTCTGGGCCTGTTTTGGTATTCCCTAGACGCTCCTCTCGCTTTTTTCGGCGCCGGACCATCTCGGCCGGTCCCGCAAATTTGCGGAGTGCTCGATTCGGTCCACGGACGTTTTGGCTCCCCGCAAATTTGCGGAGATCGCTGGGGGGTCTCGCGGTGAGGCGGGAGGGTTGTGTCGGTACGGTTATGCCTCCATTGGCCCGCAAATTTGCGGTTATAGTTGGCTTTCACTGTGACCCTTTTTTGTGTCATCTTGTTGCCTGATACTATATTGGTGTATGCACTTTCCTGGTGTTATGGACCCTGCATGTGAGGTGTTGAGTGGTGGTTAACACTTTCTCCATCTTTGCAGGTTCTGCTTGTGCTCTTCCGCCTCACCCGCCCTCCTCACCTCCATCGGTGCTCCCGGTTTAGAGTGAGTACGACTTCCAGTTTGCATGTGTGTTCCTGTTTACCCATGCTCATTCCCTGGTTTTTATTGGACATTATCTTCACTTACTCCGTCAACGTGCTGCTTATGGTGTGTGTTCTTCCGTTGCAGGTGGGATGCCTTGCTTTCGCCAGGCTGTGGCTCCCCGTGCTTGGAATGCCACAGGTCCTGCTTACGCCACTCTCAATGTGTGTCCTCTACGGCCTACCTCCCTGCTTTGTGTGGCCCGTGTATGGACCTGGTGGATGTGGTGGACCATCACCCTGGTTCCTCTGACGCGGCAGTGGCCTCTGCGTCCCTTCAGTCTGTGTGGGCGGAGGTCTCCCACCACATTAGGACTGTGGGCCACCGTTCCCCGGCCTTTGTTGACGACCGGATACGCGTCGCCCTGGGCATCCCTGACCCGTCTGGAGGCCGTTTACCTGGCCCTCTCCCTGCTCGGGCCCTCCTCCCTGAGTCCCGTGGTCGGTCGTCACATCGTCGGGTGGATCCCCTGCTCCGTCCACGCTCTCGCTCTCCTCGTCGCCCGTCCTCTACTGCCCCTCCTCGTCCTCCTGATCACCTTGACTCCGCCGTTCGCCCTCGTCATGGTTCTCGCCCTGAGGCCGGGGTTAGCGTCTCTGCCCCTGTACGCCCTCCCCTGGCCTCTCCGGATAGGGGCTCTACTACCTTCCGCCCGCTTCCCCTGCACAAAAGACGTCCTCTTCATTTGTCCTCTACGCGCGCGGATGTTCATGCTGTAGCTGGCCCTCTGCTCCCTCCTTCTACTCTGTCCAGGAGGGTCCGCCAGGATGTAGTTGCTTCTCCTCCTACTTCTCCTGCTTCGGTGCCTCTTCTTCCTTCTCGGTCTCGTCCCAAGGTGGAGGTTCCTCCCTCCTCCGCCTCGGTGTCGGGCCGCCCTGTTCTCTCAGCCCCGGGGATCCTTGCTCTGTTTCCCCCCGCGGCTCCTTCTGACCTCCTTTCACCCGGCCAGCCTTCCCACTCCCGTCATCCTGCTCCTCTTCCTTCTTCTATCCCTGATCTTCGCTTGCCGGCTCCCCGTGAGGGTACCCCGCCGCTTGACTCGGTAGAGTATAGCGAGGTTTCGGGGTCCCCTTTCTCGGGGGCTGACGTGTCGCTGGAAGAGGGGGATGGTGATGTTTCCCCCTCGGGCGTTAGTGATCGGGGACGAGACCCTCAGGACCGCCACGGCCGTCGTCGCTCGCCTTCTTTGGGCCGCGACGCTGCTGTTTCGTGTCGTGGGTCTCGCTCTCGCTCACGCTCGCCCCTGCGGGCCGAACTATCTTCGGGGGGGTCGCCTCTCTCGGATCGATTTTCGGCTATGCAGGGGTGGGTTGTGTCACACTTCGACGCGCGCTTGGAGGCGATGCAAGAATCCCTCTTATCGCGCTTCTTGGCGGTGACACAACCTCAGCGCCTCACCCAACCTACCCCTGCTTTGGTCCCCCTCCCCTCTGCGGTGGACCACATTCCTTCTCGCCCTGCTTCTCCGCCTGCCCAGTCGTCGGCTAGTACTGCTCCTGCCCTGGCTCAGGTGGTTGCCCCTGCTGTCTCCCATGCGGGGGTTCTCCGTCTGCTAGGGCAGGGTCCGCGCTTGCCCCCCATCCAGAAGGCCAAGGTCCCGTCGCGGACTATGCCGCTCCTCTATGGCTCCTTGGCTGTTTGGAAGGGGGTGCAGGCCTTCCACCCGGAGCGTGCTACCGACTTCCCGTCAGGTGAGAGGGCCCTACCTTCGGACTGGTCGGTCCAAATTAATGACAAAATGCAGTTCAGGGCGATCAGGGTGGATGGTCAGGTGGCCGACGTGGAGGTGCGGGCTTACCCGACAAGGACTGACCTTCAGTACTTTTCGGTGAAGCCCAAGCCCCCGTCTGCTCCTCGAACTAAGCTCTGGTCAGACTTCAGCCGCCAGGACATCCTTCAGGATGTTCAGTCCCTGGCTGTGTTAACGGGACTGTCCTCCTATGGGACGGGTTTGTGCGACGACGGTAAGCCTGGCTTAGCCGTCGTGCTCGATAATCCTCTCCCATTGGAGGCCTGGTTTGCTGAGGCATTAGACTTTGCCAACCGTTCCGTCGACAGATCTGTTTCAGTCCCTCCCCCAGAGTCGTCACTGCTTTTGCCTCCTCTGGTATCTGTCGGCGGATTGGATGGCAAGTTCTGGTCCTGGATTAGCGCACTCAAACTTGAAATTTGTGCTATTGCTAACCCGTTCTTCTCCCACCCAGATAAGTCCTCTGTCGACAGGGATTTTACCTTGCGGCAGAGGGTGGCGAACTTATTGTCTTGTCTTCTAGGTTCCCTCCAGACGTCTGTTCACCACCTGCGACTTATCGAGGCGACTGCACCTGGCGATCTTCGCGAGGGTTTGGACCACGTTCGGCGGATCCACCTTCAGCTCGCGGTGTCTTTGGTTCCCGAGCTGAAGGCGGTTTTGTGCGAGGCAACTCGACAACGCCAGACGGTAAGGTCCTCGTTCTGCCGGAAGGCCCCTTTGGATATTCGTCAGGGTTTGTTATACTCTGAGCTATATACATCGGGGCTTTTTGCGCAGGATGCTTGGAAACGCTATGCTTCTCTGTCAGCGGACCCTGCTTACGACACGCAAAGACGCGCTGTGTCGCGACCAGGGTCTTCGCAGTCCCGTCCTTCTGCCGGTCCCCTTCGGGGTGCTGCCGCCAATGCTGCCGCCAAGAAAGGGCGCAGGAAAGGGAAGTTGCCGGCCAGAGCGTCGGTTCCGCCTCGCACTTCTGCTCCTGCTCCCTTTCATCCCCGCCGAGAAGGGGCTGGCCAGCCTTCCACTTCCGGCCGCACTTCGACGGGGTCAGACGCACGACGGACAGGGGATGGGGTGACCCGCCCTTTTCGGCGAGGTGGGGGGGGTAGGGGTGGTCAACGTGGCTCTTATGACCGCAGGGACCGTACCGGGGGACCCTCCACGTCAAAAATGTGTAGGTTCTCCAGGTCGGTCTCCTCCTTGTTCTCCTTCTCGCCTCGCAGAAAGGGTCGCTCACCTCATCTCGGGGGCTCCCACAGGTTATTTTCGCCCTTGCGCCCTTCGGTGGCCGCGAGGGACGTGGGGGCGGAAGATTGCACGGAGGGGTCTAACCTGGAGATGGAAGTCCAGACCCCCACTCAGCTCTTGTCAACGAAGCCGGCCTGTCTCTTCGGAGGTGGCCGACGTGATTACATCCATGCACGAGCAGGGAATCGTCAAGGAGGTGAAAGCCGGTCAACCGGTTTTCCTCTCCCGTGTTTTTCTGGTACCGAAGAAGGACTGCGACGCGATGCGACCGGTGGTGGATCTGTCGGCCCTCAACGGGCACATCGTGAACACACGGTTTCGGATGCTGACGGTACACCAGGTACGACTGGCCCTGCGACCTCTGTCGTGGGTAGTGTCGCTGGACCTCAAGGATGCGTATTGGCACGTTCCTATCCATCCTCGTTTCCAGCGATTCTTGGCCGTTCAGACTTCCGATCGTGTGTTCATGTTCGACAGACTTCCCTTCGGTCTCAACATCGCGCCGCGGATCTTCTCGAAACTGATGAAGCAGGCTCTGGATCCTCTCCTCAGGAGCGGCCTCCAGATCCTGTTTTACTTGGACGACTGGTTGATAGTTTCAGACACCCTAGAACAGTGCGTCCACGACACCCTCACAGTAGTTCGACACATCACACAGTTAGGGTTCAAAGTCAATATTCCCAAGTCACGCCTGACCCCGTCGCGTGTCGTGACGTGGGTAGGTCTCGAATGGGATCTGTCCAACGCTACGGTAACCCAGAGTCAGCCAAACGCGGTGAAACTTCGCAGGAAGGTCTTCGCCGTGTTGCACTCGGTCTCCCTCACGAGGAGGATCTGGGACTCGTTAGTGGGTTCACTGAATTGGGCTGCTCTGACCATTCCCTTAGGGAGGCTCAGGCTGCGCCGCCTAATCCTCATGGGCAACAAGGTGTTTCCGTTGGCCCCTATGGATCGGCTCATGCCGATCCCGCGTACCATTCACAGACACTTAGGACACTGGGTTGCTCGGGGCACGCTCTCTGCGGCTGTGCCCTGGACCTCCCCCCCGCCAACGATCTGGGTGGATACGGATGCGTCGAGCGAGGTAGGGTGGGGTTACCAATCCAACCTGGGACATCAACATCACGGCAGATGGGTGGGACACACACACCTACACATCAATGCCCTCGAACTGTTGGTTCCCTTGTTCTTCCTGCGGGACCACGCGCTGGCCCTTCAGGGCCAGTCGGTGGCCTTCCGGATGGACAATCAGACAGCTGTCCACTGTATCCAAAAGCAGGGGTCCTCCAGGTCTTTGACTCTGTTGGGGATCTCCGAGAAGTTGTTCTTCCTCGCGAACCGACACAACATCTCCCTGCACGCCTCCTACCTGCCCGGGACTGCCAACCTGTGGGCGGACGCCCTGTCGAGAGGACAGGGCGTTCTTGTAGAATGGGCGATGAAACAGACTGTATTCGACGACCTCGCGGCTTCCTGGGGTGTTCCGGAGGTCGACTTGTTCGCATCGAAGGAGACGCGCAAGTTGCCTCAGTACCTATCCCTCCGGACTCGCACTCCGGAGGGGGGTCCGGACGCTTTCATGGAAGACTGGAGTAGGTGGCAGTCGATATACATATTTCCGCCACCAGACGCACTGTTGATGTGCAAAGTCCTCGCGAGGCTGCGGCTGTACCGCGGCAGAGTCTGGCTCATAGCTCCTCTGTGGCCGGCCCAGGCTTGGTACTCCCAGTTGAAGCGGTGGTGCCCGAGTCCGGTCCCTCTCCCTCTCTCACACTTCCACTTGAGCCAGGTTGGAGACCTACGGACCTCGTTGGCCTTCGCATCGTGGATGTTCGTGAGGCACGGTGGCTCCCAGTCCACGGACGGGACCTGACTGACTTCCTGAAGCGTTCATGGACGTCTTCGACTTGGGGGACTTACGAGTCCCACTGGAGGTCTTTTACTAGGTGGATACAGGACACTCGCCAGACTGTTAGCTCTCCTTCCCTCGTCCTACACTACTTGTTTCACCTCTTCCGTACACGTCGCTTTCAAGTCAACACTATACGTAACCACTTGTCTGCCATCCGGGAGGTCTTTGAGTCCGTCACTGGGCTGGTCGTTCCACCGAAGGAGCTGGATTCCTTCATGAAGGCTGCCTTCAGGGAGCGACCGCCTCCGCGCCAGATCCCTCCTCAGTGGGATCTGGGGCGTGCTCTGGACCTTCTGGCTTCACACACATATACACGGGATACTACACCGGTTCAGTTGCTGGACCGTACGCTCTTCCTTGTTGCTCTGGCCACTGGGGATAGGGTGTCTGCACTAGCTGCCATGTCGCGGTCCCAGGAATGCATGCGCTTCTCCCCGTCCTTGAATGTCGTCACGTTAGCCCCCTCCCCTCATTTTGTTGCCAAGAATGAGAGAGAGACCCACGTTTTCAAGCCTTTCACCATCCAGGCTTTAAAGCGTGGGCATACTCACCATGTGTTGTGCCCGGTGCAGGCCTTGCACTCCTATGTTGAGTCTGTGGCTCCGACTTCGGGTACTGCTGTGTGGGTGTCTCCTCGGACTGGTAGGAGGCTCTCGAAGGTACAGATAGGACGCCACATTTGTCGGGTCATTCGTGCCAGTAACCCTGCTTGTCGGGATTCTGCGCACGATGTGCGGTCCTTTGCTGCCTCCTTACGGTTCCTGCAGACTCGTTCGTTTCCTGACGTCGCCTCGGCGGGTTTGTGGTCTTCTGTCCATACCTTCGTCTCCTCCTACCTCTCCATGTCCATTGTTAGACCCCCTCGGCCTGTGATAGCTCTCGGGAGTCGTGTTTCCTAGGGCTCTCGCGAAGTTGCCTGGTCTTCCCCCCTAGTCACTCTTTCTTTTACTTTGTTTTCTTTAGAAAAGGGGGGGAGGGAAGTACGGGTTTGCAACACTGGATTGCAAGTTTGGGATTATGTTATATGTATACAGTACATAAGTGTTTTTGCCTCATTGAAAATTGTGTTTTATTTTTGTGATCCATGTTTTTGTTCGTTTTGGAAGAAAAGGGATTTTGTGTACAGTACTTTTTGGTTTAAGACAAGTCTATGGTTTTGCATTACTATGAATGACGGGCACGTGTTAAAACTGCTCTTTTTAGCTACTCCTCAGTTTTTCACTCTTTTATTAAACTCTCTTGTTTAAATTGTGTTTCTTTGTCATTCATAATTTTGTCTTATGCATTGTTTTTTTTGGTATGTTGGGCTTGGATGTCCTCCTCCTATTTGTTATGCAGCCTTGACGTTGGATTTGCCAAGACTACTAACAAATTGGGAGGTTTGACGTACCTCTCAACCTACCAAATAGGAAAACCTACTATTTGGTAGTAGTCTTGGAAAATCCAACGTACATAATACCCTCCCTCACGCCGGACCCCTGCCCATCCGCGTTCTTCTGCTGACGTGAGATGTGATGACAAGAGAGGGTCGCTCATGCGCACGTTTGACAGGGATCTGCGCATGACGGAACACGGGATGGGCCTTGAGCGGTAACTAAGGTAAACCCCTTTTTCTTCTCTTCTATACTTTTTTCACCTTCGGTGGTAGTTTTGGTTAATGTACAACGTCTCCTAGAGCAAGATAAGGAGTAGACTCTAGACGTTTTCTTTTTAACCGCGGTTGGAATGACGACATAGCAGTCAAAATAGACAAGTCGTCATTGCAATTAGGTTAATAGCCTTGACGTTGGATTTTCCAAGACTACTACCAAATAGTAGGTTTTCCTATTTGGTAGGTTGGGAGGTACGTCAAACCTCCCAATTTAGCTGTTTGAAAAATTAAGAACACACTACACAACAGAATTTTTATAAATATCCAATATATCCATAATAAGCTACTATAAGCAGAACTTATTTTTTGAGGTGCAGTAATTTGTTAGTAGTCTTGGAAAATCCAACATCAAGGCTATTAACCTAATTGCAATGACGACTTGTCTATTTTGACTGCTATGTCGTCATTCCAACCGCGGTTAAAAAGAAAACGTCTAGAGTCTACTCCTTATCTTGCTCTAGGAGACGTTGTACATTAACCAAAACTACCACCGAAGGTGAAAAAAGTATAGAAGAGAAGAAAAAGGGGTTTACCTTAGTTACCGCTCAAGGCCCATCCCGTGTTCCGTCATGCGCCGATCCCTGTCGAACGTGCGCATGAGCGACCCTCTCTTGTTATCATTTTTTCACGCGTCGCCATTGTTGAGTCCGCTTTTGTTGTGCTCCTTCAATTCACCCTGTTTTAGGTTCGTTTCGGCTTTTCTGGCCTTCTTTTTGTTAGACAGATGTTACGTGATCTAGGGCACACGTAAATGGGCTCCTCAGTGTGTTTAATGGAGACGCGTGTGGAAATAGCTACCGAAGGTACGGGGGCGCCTCGCGTTCCTCGTCTGTGTTTTTCATTCCTTTCTCTTTTCATATTCTTTTTTCCTGTTAGTCTGGGCATAGTTTAGCTTATTTTAGCCTAGCTTGTTTCTCATTCAGGAATTGCTATGCCCTATGAGTTTTCATATTTTCATAGCCTAGGTGTACAGTTGGTTCACAATCTGAGATTTCGTGGTGGCGGTGCTGTTTGTAGGGTTTGTGTCGGCCGCATTATTAGCGTTATTCCCGAGTCCCCCCTTTCGAGCCTTCACTGTGTCTCAAGGGCCTAGGCGCTTGGTGGTTCGTGATATCCAGGGGTACCCCACGGGGGCCTCTCCCTCACACCACAGGGTTTTTCGCCCCTGACACATTCTCTCCTCACGGCTAGGCCACCCTTTTTCTCGCCAGTTTCATTTACTGGTTTTTGTGTTCCCTTACTGTTTTCACCTCCATCCTTTCATTCCCTTTTGCCCAATCCTGGAGTACCCTACGGGGGCCCCTGTTTGTGCCAAACCACCCTTCCTGCCACTTCTCCTCATGGGCTTTGCTCTATCTCTGTGGGTGGGGTGGTTCCTGGGGGATGTGCCTCCTCTCCCCTGGTGTGTCTTCCTTGCCTCTCCCTTGACCGGTTGAGTCAGGATAATATCAAGGAAGACACTGCTCAGCTTGATGGCCATCGTCTCTTGGAGTCATAAGGAGTTGACGCTTTTTTCTGGGCCTGTGTTGGTATTCCCTAGACGCTCCTCTCGCTTTTTCGGCGACGGACCATCTCGGCCAGTCCCGCAAATTTGCGGATTGCTCGATTCGGTCCACGGACGTTTCGGCTCCCCGCAAATTTGCGGAGATCGCTGGGGGGTCTCGCGGTGAGGCGGGAGGGTTGTGTCGGTACGGTTATGCCTCCATTGGCCCGCAAATTTGCGGTTATAGTTGGCTTTCACGGTGACCCTTTTTTGTGTCATCTTGTTGCCTGGTACTATATTGGTGTATGCACTTTCCAGGTGTTATGGATCCTGCATGTGAGGTGTTGAGTGGTGGTTAACACTTTCTCCATCTTTGCAGGTTCTGCTTGTGCTCTTCCGCCTCACCCGCCCTCTTCACCTCCGTCGGTGCTCCCGGTTTAGAGTGAGTACGACTTCCAGTTTGCATGTGTGTTCCTGTTTACCCATGCTCATTCCCTGGTTTTTATTGGACATTATCTTCACTTACTCCGTCAACGTGCTGCTTATGGTGTGTGTTCTTCCGTTGCAGGTGGGATGCCTTGCTTTCGCCAGGGCTGTGGCTCCCCGTGCTTGGAATGCCACAGGTCCTGCTTACGCCACTCTCAATGTGTGTCCTCTACGGCCTACCTCCCTGCTTTGTGTGGCCCGTGTATGGACCTGGTGGATGTGGTGGACCATCACCCTGGTTCCTCTGACGCGGCAGTGGCCTCTGCATCCCTTCAGTCTGTGTGGGCGGTGGTCTCCCACCACATTAGGACTGTGGGCCACCGTTCCCCGGCCTTTGTTGACGACCGGATCCGCGTCGCCCTGGGCATCCCTGACCCGTCTGGTGGCCGTTTACCTGGCCCTCTCCCTGCTCGGGCCCTCCTCCCTGAGTCCCGTGGTCGGTCGTCACATCGTCGGGTGGATCCCCAGCTCCGTCCACGCTCTCGCTCTCCTCGTCGCTCGTCCTCTACTGCCCCTCCTCGTCCTCCTGCTCCCCTTGACTCCGCCGTTCACCCTCGTCATGGTTCTCGCCCTGAGGCCGGGGTTAGCGTCTCTGCCCCTGTACGCCCTCCCCTGGCCTCTCCGGATAGGGGCTCTACTACCTTCCGCCCGCTTCCCCTGCACAAAAGACGTCCTCTTCATTTGTCCTCTACGCGCGCGGATGTTCATGCTGTAGCTGGCCCTCTGCTCCCTCCTTCTACTCTGTCCAGGAGGGTCCGCCAGGATGTAGTTGCTTCTCCTCCTACTTCTCCTGCTTCGGTGCCTCTTCTTCCTTCTAGGTCTCGTCCCAAGGTGGAGGTTCCTCCCTCCTCCGCCTCGGTGTCGGGCCGCCCTGTTCTCTCAGCCCCGGGGATCCTTGCTCTGTTTCCCCCCGCGGCTCCTTCTGACCTCCTTTTACCCGGCCAGCCTTCCCCCTCCCGTCATCCTGCTCCTCTTCCTTCTTCTATTCCTGATCTTCGCTTGCCGGCTCCCCGTGAGGGTACCCCGCCGCTTGACTCGGTAGAGTATAGCGAGGTTTCGGGGTCCCCTTTCTCGGGGGCTGACGTATCGCTGGAAGAGGGGGATGGTGATGTTTCCCCCTCGGGCGTTAGTGATCGGGAACGAGACCCTCAGGACCGCCACGGCCGTCGTCGCTCGCCTTCTTTGGGCCGCGACGCTGCTGTTTCGTGTCGTGGGTCTCGCTCTCGCTCACGCTCGCCCCTGCGGGCCGAACTATCTTCGGGGGGTCGCCTCTCTCGGATCGATTTTCGGCTATGCAGGGGTGGGTTGTGTCACACTTCGACGCGCGCTTGGAGGCGATGCAAGAATCCCTCTTATCGCGCTTCTTGGCGGTGACACAACCTCAGCGCCTCACCCAACCTACCCGCTTTGGTCCCCCTCCCCTCTGCGGTGGACCACATTCCTTCTCGCCCTGCTTCTCCGCCTGCCCGGTCGTCGGCTAGTACTGCTCCTGCCCTGGCTCAGGTGGTTGCCCCTGCTGTCTCACATGCGGGGGTCCTCCGTCTGCTAGGGCAGGGTCCGCGCTTGCCCCCCATCCAGAAGGCCAAGGTCCCGTCGCGGACTATGCCGCTCCTCTATGGCTCCTTGGCTGTTTGGAAGGGGGTGCAGGCCTCCCACCCGGAGCGTGCTACCGACTTCCCGTCAGGTGAGAGGGCCCTACCTTCGGACTGGTCGGTCCAAATTAATGATAAAATGCAGTTCAGGGCGATCAGGGTGGATGATCAGGTGGCCGACGTGGAGGTGCGGGCTTACCCGACAAGGACTGACCTTCAGTACTTTTCGGTGAAGCCCAAGTCTGCTCCTCGAACTAATCTCTGGTCAGACTTCAGCCGCCAGGACATCCTTCAGGATGTTCAGTCCCTGGCTGTGTTAACGGGACTGTCCTCCTATGGGACGGGTTTGTGCGACGACGGTAAGCCTGGCTTAGCCGTCGTGCTCGATAATCCTCTCCCATTGGAGGCCTGGTTTGCTGAGGCCTTAGACTTTGCCAACCGTTCCGTCGACAGATCTATTTCAGTCCCTCCCCCAGAGTCGTCACTGCTTTTGCCTCCTCTGGTATCTGTCGGCGGATTGGATGGCAAGTTCTGGTCCTGGATTAGCGCTACCAAACTTGAAATTTGTGCTATTGCTAACCCGTTCTTCTCCCACCCAGATAAGTCCTCTGTCGACAGGGATTTTGCCTTGCGGCAGAGGGTGGCGAACTTATTGTCTTGTCTTCTAGGTTCCCTCCAGACGTCTGTTCACCACCTGCGACTTATCGAGGCGACTGCACCTGGCGATCTTCGCGAGGGCTTGGACCACGTTCGGCGGATCCACCTTCAGCTCGCGGTGTCTTTGGTTCCCGAGCTGAAGGCGGTTTTGTGCGAGGCAACTCGACAACGCCAGACGGTAAGGTCCTCGTTCTGCCGGAAGGCCCCTTTGGATATTCGTCAGGGTCTGTTATACTCTGAGCTATATACATCGGGGCTTTTTGCGCAGGATGCTTGGGAACGCTACGCTTCTCTGTCAGCGGACCCTGCTTACGACACGCAAAGACGCGCTGTGTCGCGACCAGGGTCTTCGCAGTCCCGTCCTTCTGCCGGTCCCCTTCGGGGTGCTGCCGCCACTGCTGCCACCAAGAAAGGGCGCAGGAAAGGGAAGTTGCCGGCCAGAGCGTCGGTTCCGCCTCGCACTTCTGCTCCTGCTCCCTTTCATCCCCGCCGAGAAGGGGCTGGCCAGCCTTCCACTTCCGGCCGCACTTCGACGGGGTCAGACGCACGACGGACAGGGGATGGGGTGACCCGCCCTTTTCGGCGAGGTGGGGGGGGGGCGAGGGGTGGTCAACGTGGCTCTTATGACCGCAGGGACCGTCCCGGGGGACCCTCCACGTCAAAAAATGTGTAGGTTCTCCAGGTCGGTCTCCTCCTTGTTCTCCTTCTCGCCTCGCAGAAAGGGTCGCTCACCTCATCTCGGGGTCTCCCACAGGTTATTTTCGCCCTTGCGCCCTTCGGTGGCCACGAGGGACGTGGGGGCGGAAGATTGCACGGAGGGGTCTAACCTGGAGATGGAAGTCCAGACCCCCACTCAGCTCTTGTCAACGAAGCCGGCCTGTCTCTTCGGAGGTGGCCGACGTGATTACATCCATGCACGAGCAGGGAATCGTCAAGGAGGTGAAAGCCGGTCACCCGGTTTTCCTCTCCCGTGTTTTTCTGGTACCGAAGAAGGACTGCGACGCGATGCGACCGGTGGTGGATCTGTCGGCCCTCAACGGGCACATTGTGAACACACGGTTTCGGATGCTGACGGTGCACCAGGTACGACTGGCCCTGCGACCTCTGTCGTGGGTAGTGTCGCTGGACCTCAAGGATGCGTATTGGCACGTTCCTATCCATCCTCGTTTCCAGCGATTCTTGGCCGTTCAGACTTCCGATCGTGTGTTCCTGTTCGACAGACTTCCCTTCGGTCTCAACATCGCGCCGCGGATCTTCTCGAAACTGGTAAAGCAGGCTCTGGATCCTCTCCTCAGGGGCGGCCTCCAGATCCTGTTTTACTTGGACGACTGGTTGATAGTTTCAGACACCCTAGAACAGTGCGTCCACGACACCCTCACAGTAGTTCAACACATCACACAGTTAGGGTTCAAAATCAATATTCCCAAGTCACGCCTGACCCCGTCGCGTGTCGTGACGTGGGTAGGTCTCGAATGGGATCTGACCAACGCTACAGTGACCCAGAGTCAGCCAAACGCGGTGAAACTTCGCAGGAAGGTCTTCGCCGTGTTGCACTCGGTCTCCCTCACGAGGAGGATCTGGGACTCGTTAGTGGGTTCACTGAATTGGGCCGCTCTGACCATTCCCTTAGGGAGGCTCAGGCTGCGCCGCCTAATACTCATGGGCAACAAGGTGTTTCCGTTGGCCCCTATGGATCGGCTCATGCCGATCCCGCGTACCATTCACAGACACTTAGGACACTGGGTTGCTCGGGGCACGCTCTCTGCGGCTGTGCCCTGGACCGCCCCCCCGCCGACGATCTGGGTAGATACAGATGCGTCGAGCGAGGTAGGGTGGGGTTACCAATCCAACCTGGGACATCAACATCACGGCAGATGGGTGGGACACACACACCTACACATCAATGCCCTCGAACTGTTGGTTCCCTTGTTCTTCCTGAGGGACCACGCGCTGGCCCTTCGGGGAAAGTCGGTGGCCTTCAGGATGGACAATCAGACAGCTGTCCACTGTATCCAAAAGCAGGGGTCCTCCAGGTCTTTGACTCTGTTGGGGATCTCAGAGAAGTTGTTCTTCCTCGCGAACCGACACAACATCTCCCTGCACGCCTCCTACCTGCCCGGGACTGCCAACCTGTGGGCGGACGCCCTGTCGCGAGGACAGGGCGTTCTTGTAGAATGGGGAATGAAACAGACTGTATTCGACGACCTCGCAGCTTCCTGGAGTGTTCCGGAGGTCGACTTGTTCGCATCGAAGGAGACGCGCAAGTTGCCTCAGTACCTATCCCTCCGGACTCGCACTCCGGAGGGGGGTCCGGACGCTTTCATGGAAGACTGGAACAGGTGGCAGTCGATATACATATTTCCGCCACCAGACGCACTGTTGATGTGCAAAGTCCTCGCGAGGCTGCGGCTGTACCGCGGCAGAGTCTGGCTAATAGCGCCTCTGTGGCCAGCCCAGGCTTGGTACTCCCAGTTGAAGCGGTGGTGCCGGAGTCCGGTCCCTCTCCCTCTCTCACACTTCCACTTGAGCCAGGTTGGCGACCTGCGGACCTCGTTGGCCTTCGCATCGTGGATGTTCGTGAGGCACGGTGGCTCCCAGTCCACGGACGGGACCTGACTGACTTCCTGAAGCGTTCATGGACGTCTTCGACTTGGGGGACTTACGAGTCCCACTGGAGGTCTTTTACTAGGTGGATACAGGACACTCGCCAGACTGTTAGCTCTCCTTCCCTCGTCCTACACTACTTGTTTCACCTCTTCCGTACACGTCGCTTTCAAGTCAACACTATACGTAACCACTTGTCTGCCATCCGGGAGGTCTTTGAGTCCGTCACTGGGCTGGTCGTTCCTCCGAAGGAGCTGGATTCCTTCATGAAGGCTGCCTTCAGGGAGCGACCGCCTCCGCGCCAGATCCCTCCTCAGTGGGATCTGGGGCGTGCTCTGGACCTTCTGGCTTCACACACATATACACGGGATACTACACCGGTTCAGTTGCTGGAGCGTACACTCTTCCTTGTCGCTCTGGCCACTGGGGATAGGGTGTCTGAACTAGCTGCCATGTCGCGGTCCCAGGAATGCATGCGCTTCTCCCCGTCCTTGAATGTCGTCACGTTAGCCCCCTCCCCTCATTTTGTTGCCAAGAATGAGAGAGAGACCCACGTTTTCAAGCCTTTCACCATCCAGGCTTTAAAGCGTGGGCATACTCACCATGTGTTGTGCCCGGTGCAGGCCTTGCACTCCTATGTTGAGTCTGTGGCTCCGACTTCGGGTACTGCTGTGTGGGTGTCTCCTCGGACTGGTAGGAGGCTCTCGAAGGTACAGATAGGACGCCACATTTGTCGGGTCATTCGTGCCAGTAACCCTGCTTGTCGGGGTTCTGCGCACGATGTGCGATCCTTTGCTGCCTCCTTACGGTTCCTGCAGACTCGTTCGTTGCCTGACGTCGCCTCGGCGGGTTTGTGGTCTTCTGTCCATACCTTCGTCTCCTCCTACCTCTCCATGTCCATTGTTAGACCCCCTCGGCCTGTGATAGCTCTCGGGAGTCGTGTTTCCTAGGGCTCTCGCGAAGTTGCCTGGTCTTCCCCCCTAGTCACTCTTTCTTTTACTTTGTTTTCTTTAGAAAAGGGGGGGAGGGAAGTACGGGTTTGCAACACTGGATTGCAAGTTTGGGATTATGTTATATGTATACAGTACATAAGTGTTTTTGCCTCATTGAAAATTGTGTTTTGTTTATGTGATCCATGTTTTTGTTCGTTTTGGAAGAAAAGGGATTTTGTGTACAGTACTTTTTGGTTTAAGACAAGTCTATGATTTTGCATTACTATGAATGACGGGCACGTGTTAAAACTGCTCTTTTTAGCTACTCCTCAGTTTTTCACTCTTTTATTAAACTCTCTTGTTTAAATTGTGTTTCTTTGTCATTCATAATTTTGTCTTATGCATTGTTTTTTTTGGTATGTTGGGCTTGGATGTCCTCCTCCTATTTGTTATGCAGCCTTGACGTTGGATTTGCCAAGACTACTAACAAATTGGGAGGTTTGACGTACCTCCCAACCTACCAAATAGGAAAACCTACTATTTGGTAGTAGTCTTGGAAAATCCAACGTACATAATACCCTCCCTCACGCCGGACCCCTGCCCATCCGCGTTCTTCTGCTGACGTGAGATGTGATAACAAGAGAGGGTCGCTCATGCGCACGTTCGACAGGGATCGGCGCATGACGGAACACGGGATGGGCCTTGAGCGGTAACTAAGGTAAACCCCTTTTTCTTCTCTTCTATACTTTTTTCACCTTCGGTGGTAGTTTTGGTTAATGTACAACGTCTCCTAGAGCAAGATAAGGAGTAGACTCTAGACGTTTTCTTTTTAACCGCGGTTGGAATGACGACATAGCAGTCAAAATAGACAAGTCGTCATTGCAATTAGGTTAATAGCCTTGACGTTGGATTTTCCAAGACTACTACCAAATAGTAGGTTTTCCTATTTGGTAGGTTGGGAGGTACGTCAAACCTCCCATTCTGTTAATGTATCTTTGATGACTACCCGGTAATACAAACTCACAAGTAACGTTCACTGTCACTGGGTTATTCTAAACACCAACCACGCTAAGTTGCCACCTACCTTTATTGGCTATGGGAGGCTTTATGGCAACTACTATGACAGGTGGCAACTTTAGTCTTCATATTAAGGGGGTAGTGCTTGGTCTTTGGTTTATATATTTATCTATTAGTTTCCTTGCTCGACCTCCATCAAGCTTAAAACTAAACACCCCAAGACCCCATTTCAAGATACTGTACATTAGTACATTTTTCGGTAGAAAAATGTCCCGGCCGAAGGCCACTTCCTTCTAAAATTACAGGCTCACTATTGCTCGCCAGAAAAAAATCCACACCTAAATGGCACGAAAGGTCTAAATATTGACAATGAAATGAGGCGAAAGGTCTCAAAATCACCAAACTAATGGAAAGAACATCTTTAAATCTCAAAACTAATAGGGCTAAGCATGAGGAAGAAGGGGGACCAGAAATACGACCCATATACCCTAAAGTGAGTGTGGTGTCCAATATTCCAATCTACAAGGAAGTTCACAAAGGTCCACTACACATACTAAGAATTTGAGGATGAGTATTTATTACTGAGCGATCTCTGCCATACCCATAGCGTACTCTGACTGTTCCCTTTACTTATATATTTTCTAGATCTCAAGTGACGGCGTCTCTTCCGTGGATTGACCTCCCAATCTACTAAGACTAAGTCTGTTAAAATTATTCTAAATGCACTAATATATGAAAAAAAGGGTGACTCCCTTTCTGGAACCATTAGGTACCTCACAACAATTTAGATCTCTCCTGTGTCCTTATCATCTAACACCATGGGAATATATTAGTCTCACTCATTGATATATTGTACACAACAATCACAGCCTTCACCTTTCTTACCCTACGTGCAGGGCTTGTGCTTTTTAAAATCTCCTTTGTAACCATTGGGACGGGCAAGGTAGGAGTACACGTTCACATTCAACGGTATCTATCACTTAACTGAGTTGGGGCAACAGAGCTATCGGACTGGGCTAAGTGTACGGTAACCTTTTTCCGCATAGTGAGGATTGACTTTGAGTGATGGAACAGGTTTAACCACTTTATGTATTAGTTGTTATGGAATTTTATAGAGTACAGCAACAAAAAAGGTTACAATAAATTTTTTTTTTTTTTTTCAAAAAGTTATATAGAGTATAGTATCCCTATAGCAGACTTGTATAGAAATATTGTTCTTTCAATTTCATAGAAAGGTTAGTGGACTACTGTAACTAATGAGCAGGGCACCCCTTTTAAGACTCTTAAGACAGCTGGCCCAGCCTCACACTGTTAGAAGTTAGAACTTCCCTAAAGCGGAACCCAATGCTAAGCTAGTAAGACAAAATTAACATTACTTGGTGTGGTTTAGTACAGTTGTGGTCAGATCCATGTGCCACAGTTAACAGTAGGTGAAATACAGTTTGAAACGTTGATGGGTTTCTACAAATATTTGTATAAATCACAAAGTGCAAAGCAGTTTAATTTAGTGGTAAATTTGAACTGCCTTTATTTAACCAACATGGATAATTTCTTTACTAATGCTACCTCCAGATGTTTTTACTCTGTTCAGGAGAGACCTCTACAATGTAAGGGTTCAAGCTTATCTCTAATAACCTCCTGTCTCTGACAAGATTTTCGTAACTTAGATACAGTAATATCATTGGAGGTATGTAAAAAAAAAAAAAAAAGTGATCTGATTGAAAGTATTACTGTAGTGTACTGGTTGGAAGTGACTGCAACTGTACATAATATATGATAGAAGACGTGTACTCACCCTTCACCCACTGCTGCTAGACCGTCATATTGTTGGCTTGAAAATAGAAAAGCACAAAGCAGATCAAGCAAAAAACACGCCCAAAGAATCAATCATCATTACAAGACAAGAATGGAGTGTACCCTTAACTGCTAAAATCAATGAAAAAGTCAGAGCAAGGCATAAATTCCTGATTAAATTCATATCCATTACATTGTACTAAGAAACAAGATTCCCATATTTCAGTACTGTACAATACTGTAAACATAAAGACAAAAACATATTCATTCACTAGCTAGCTATAGGCCCCAACAGTAAGAGTACATGAAAAAGCAAGCAAAGTAGAAAACCAATCAAAGATGAACAGAATAGAGAGTACTGTACTAGCGTATTCCATGTGGTGTTATTACATGTGGTGTATCTCAATATGCATAGATCAGAATATATTAAGCATATTTAGCTATCATTTTCATGAATAGAAAACAGTGCTCTCTATCTATTGATTTAAGTGTTCTATATCTAGACATAGTAACATACTTCAATGAATATAACAATGTAAATGTATAGCCAATTTGGCTTAACACAAGATCTACAGCCCTCTATGCTAAAATTAACATCCACGGAAGCGTTGCCAGGCAACCACATGCCGTCATGACCTTAAGGGAATATGGTTCACTTTTTGTGCGATTTTTGCATGTATTCATTATTTTTCTAGTTTCCTCCCTAGACTTCCATCAAATTTAAAAAAACATCCATTAGATCCCCCTTCTAGATTAATTTATACATTTTTCGGTAGAAAAAGGCCAGTTCTTCCAACATTACAGGCTCACTATCGTTCGCCAGGGAAAAAATCGACACCTAAATAGCACGAAAGGTCTAAATATTGACGAAGAAATTCGGCGAAAGGTCTTAAAATCAACTAACTACTGGGGCAAACATCTTAACATCTGAAAACTAATGGGGCTAAACATGAGGGAGAAAGTGGTCCATAAAATCGGCCCATCCCCCCTTAAGCCATTTACGGAATGCTGTCTCTTAAGCCTACCCAAGCTCTCTCAGATCTTATGAGAGTTTACTGTTCATATACCCATAACGAGGGGCGTCGCGCTCCTTGGTGCCGCTAGAAGAGCGGCGAACACATCCAAAGGTATCCAAAGGTAAAGGTAATATGTTCATGATGCATAATTCCTAATAGGTATTCAGGAAGTTTGCAACATATTATTATTATTCTACCCTATGCATTCCAAAATAATGTTTTGAGCTATTAGTGTAGACATAGCTTTTTAAACTTTCCAAAAGTCTGGAATTCAACCCTCTTTATTACATGCAATCACATTATTGATTAACATGACACATTCACAGTTACCGGTATGTATCTTTCACAATGATGAACTGAAAACTGAACCTTAACTCTGTATTTCATATCTCTTTCAATTGTCACCAGAACCTCAAGTTCGAGCAAACAAAATAATTTCAATAAAAATAATGGCTCAACTTTATAAAACTGTATGAGTCTTCCACTCTCAGATGATGAAAATTTGGTGACAAAACAGACAATGTAAAAAAACCACATGCAATAACAACAAGTAAACTTTTAGTTATACAATTATATTAACTTACTTCTCGATGCGCTAATACTGGATCTACTGGAGTGTTATAAATATCTAGGAGGAATGATAAGCATGAATGGAGGTATGGAAATGGAGGTAAAACAGAGAATATGAGAAGGAAGGAAAGTTTTCGGAGCAATGGGAAGTACATAATTATGTGGAAGGTGAGAAATCTCGGAATGAAAGCTAAAAGTGAAATGTATCAAGGGATAGATTTGTTAGTAGTCTTGGCAAATCCAACGTCAAGGCTATTAACCTAATTGCAATGACGACTTGTCTATTTTGACTGCTATGTCGTCATTCCAACCGCGGTTGAAAAGAAAACGTCTAGAGTCTACTCCTTATCTTGCTCTAGGAGACGTTGTACATTAACCAAAACTACCACCGAAGGTGAAAAAAGCATAGAAGAGAAGAAAAAGGGGTTTACCTTAGTTACCGCTTAAGGCCCATCCCGTGTTCCGTCATGTGCAGATCCCTGTCGAACGTGCGCATGAGCGACCCTCTCTTGTCATCATTTTTTCACGCGCTCCATTGAATGAAGTCGCTTTTGTTGTGCTCCTTTAATTCACCCTGTTTAGGTTCGTTTCGGCTTATCTGGCCTTCTTTTTTGTTAGACAGATGTTACGTGATCTAGGGCACACGTAAATGGGCTCCTAAGTGTGTATAATGGAGACGCGTGTGGAAATAGCCTACCGAAGGTACGGGGGTGCCTGGCGTTCCTCGTATATGTTTTTCATTCTTTCTCTTTTCATATTCTTTTTTCCTGTTAGTCTGGGCATAGTTTAGCTTTTAGCTTAATTTAGCCTAGCTCGTTTTCTCATTCAGGAATTGCTATGCCCCTATGAGTTTTAATTTTTTCATAGCCTAGGTGTACCGTTGGTAAACAATCTGAGATTTCGTTGGTGGCGGTGCTGTTTGTAGAGTTTGTGTCGGCCGCATTATTAGCGTTATTCCCGAGTCCCCCTTTTCGAGTCCTTCACTGTGTCTCAAGGGCCTGGGCGGACAGGTGGTTCGTGATACTCCAGGGGTACCCCACGGGGGCCCCTCCTTCACACCACAGGGTTTTTCGCCCCTGACACATTCTCTCCTCACGGCTAGGCCACCCTTTTTCTCACCAGTTTCATTTACTGGTTTTTGTTTTCTCTTCCTGTTTCACCTCCATCCTTTCATAGTCTTTTGCCCAATCCAGGGGTACCCCACGGGGGCCCCTGTTTGTGCGAAACCACCCTCCCTGCCACTTCTCCTCATGGGCTTTGCTCTATCTCTGTGGGTTGGGTGGTTCCTGGGGGATGTGCCTCCTCTCCCCTGGTGTGTATTCCTTGCCTCTCCCTTTACCGGTCGAGTCAGGATAAATTCAAGGAAGACACTGCTCAGCTTGATGGCCATCATTGCTTGGAGTTCATAAGGAGATGACGCATTTTTGTGGCCTTTTTTGGTATTCCCTAGACGCTCCTCTCGCTTTTTTCGGCGCCGGACCATCTCGGCCGGTCCCGCAAATTTGCGGGAGCTCGATTCGGTCCTCTGGGACGTTTCGGCTCCCCGCAAATTTGCGGAGATCGTTGGGGGGTCCCGCAAAATTGCGGGAGGGTGGTGTCGGTACGGTTATGCCTCCATTGGCCCGCAAATTTGCGGTAATAGTTGGCTTTCACTATTGACTTTTTTTATGTCATCTTGTTGCCTGATACTATATTGGTGTATGCACTTTACTGGTGTTATAGGCCCTGCATGTAAGATGTTGAGTGGTGGTTAACACTTTCTCCATCTTTGCAGGTTCTGCTAGTGCTCTTCCGCCTCGGCCGCCCTCCTCACCTACCTCTGTGCTCCCAGTTTAGGGTGAGTACGGATACCTGTTTGCATGTGTGTTCCTGTTTCCCCATGCTCCTTCCCTGGTTTTTCTTGGACATTCTCTCCACTTACTCCTTCGACGTGCTGATTATGGTGTGTGTTCTTCTAGTGCAGGTAGGCTGCCTTGCTTTCGCCTTGGTTGTCGCTCCCCGTGCTTGGAGAGCCACAAGTCCTGCTTGCGCCACTCGCTCTGTGTGTCCTCTACGGCCTACCTCCCTGCTCTGTGTGGCACGTGTCTGGCCCTGGTGGTTGTGCTGCTCCATGGCCCTGGTTCCTCGGCGGCGGCTGTGGCCTCTGCTTCCCTTCCGTCGATGTGGACGATGGTCTCCCGCCACATTAGGACTGTGGGCCACCGTTCCCCGGCCTTGTTGCCGACCGGATCCGCGTCGCCCTGGGTATCCCTGACCCGACTGAAGGCCGTTCACCTGGCCCTCTCCCTGCTCGGGCCCTCTCCCCTGGGTCCCGCAGCCGGTCGTCCCATCGTCAGGGGGTTCCCCAGCTCCGTCCACACTCTCGCTCGCCTCGTCGTCCTCCTCTACTGCCCCTCGTCGTCCTCCTGATCGTCCTCGTCATGGTTCTCGCCCTGAGGCCGGGGTTAGCGGCTCTGCCCCTGTGCGCCCTCCCCTGGCCTCTACGGATAGGGGCTCTACTCCCTTCCGCCCGCTTCCCCAGCCCAGACGACTTCCTCTTACGTTGTCCTCTCCGCGCGCGGTTGTTCATGCTGTAGCTGGCCCTCTGCTCCTACACTGTCCAGGAGGGTCCGCCTGGATGTCGTTGCTTCTCCTACTTCACCTGCTTCAGTGCCTATTCTTCCTTCACGGTCTCGTCCTACGGTGGAGGTCCCTCCCTCCTCCGCCTCGGTGTTGGGCCGCCCTGTTATCTCAGCCCCGGGGATCCTTGCTCTGTTTCCCCCCGCGGCTCCTTCTGGCCTCCTTTCACCCGGCCAGCCTTCCCACTCCCGTCGTCCTGCTCCTCCTCATTCTTCTCTTCCTGACCTTCACTTACCGTCTCGCCAGGGGGGTACCCCTCCTCTTGCCTCGGTGGGGTTTCGCGAGGTTTCGGGGTCCCCTTTCTCAGGAGCTGACGTGTCGCTGGAAGAGGGGGATGGTGCTGTTTCCCCCTCGGCCGTTCGTGATCGGGGACGAGTCCCTCAACGGCGACACAACCGTCGTCGCTCGCCTTCCTTGGGCCGCGACGCTGCTGGTTCGTGTCGTGGGTCTCGCTCCCGCTCACGCTCGCCCCTGCGGGCCGACCAATCGGGGGGGGGGGGGGGGGGGGTCGCCCCCTCGGATCGATTGTCGGCTATGCAGGGCTGGGTTGTGTCACGCTTCGACGGGCGCTTGGAGTCGATGGAAGACTCCCTCTTCTCGCGCTTCTTGGCGGTGACTCACCCTCAGCGCCTCACCCTACCTACCCCTGCTACGGTCCCCCTCCCTTCTGCAGGCCTACGCTCTGGTCAGACTTCAGCCGCCCTGACATCCTTCCGGATGTTCAGTCCCTGGCTGTGTTGACGGGTCTGTCCTCCTATGGGAGAGGTTTGTGCGACGCCGGTACGCCTGGCTTAGCCGTCATGCTCGGTCTCCCTCTCCCATTGGAGGCCTGGTTTGCTGAGGCCTTCGACTTCACACACCGATCCGTCGACGGGTCTCCTTCAGTCCCTCCCCCGGAGTCATCACTGATTTTGCCTCCTCTTGTGTCTGTCGGCGGGTTGGACAGCGCGTTCTGGTCCTGGATGAGCGCGCCCGTTCTTCTCTCACCCGGATCAGCCCTCTGTCGCCAAGGTTTTTCCCTTGCGACAGAGGGTGACGGCCTTATTTTCTTGTCTTTAGGTTCCCTCCAGACGTCTGTTCACCACCTGCGGCTTCGAGGCGTCTGCGCCAGGCGATCTTCGCGAGGGTTTGGACCGCGTTCAGCGGGTCCACCTTCGGCTCGCGGTGTCTTTGGTTCCCGAGCTGAAGGCGGTTTTGTGCGCGGCAACTCGGCAACGCCCGACGGTACGGTCCTCGTTCTGCCGGCCGGCCCCCTTGGATATTCGTCAGGGTTTGTTGTACTCTGTGCTATATACGTCGGGGTTTTTTAAGCAGGATGCTTGGGAATGCTACGCTTCTCTGTCGGCGGCCCCTGCTTCCGACATGCGACGACGCGCTGTGTCGTTGCGGACCCTGCTTACGTCACGCACCGACGCGCTGTGTCGCGCGCGGGGTCTTCTCAGTCCCGTCCTTCTGCCGGTCCTCTTCGGGGTGCTGCTGCAAGTGCTGCCGCCTTGCACGGGCGCAGGACTGGGACGTTGCAGGCCAGTGCGTCGGTTCCGCCTCGCACTTCTGTTCTTGCCCCTTTCATCCCCGCCGTGTCGGGGCTGGCCGGCCTTCCACTGCCGGCCGCCCTTTGACGGGGTCAGCCCCGCGCCGGCCTGGGGTTGGGGTGGCCCGCCCTTTTCGACGAGGTTGGGGGGGGTAGAGGAGGTCAACATGGCGCTCATGCCCGCACGGCCCGTACCGGGGGTACCTCCACGTCAACACAATGTGTAGTTCTCTGGGTCGGCCTCCTTGTTCTCCTTCTCGCCTGGCCGACCGGGTCGCTCCCCTCCTCTCGGGTGCTCCCTCGGGTTGTTTTCGCCCTTGCGCCCCTCGGTAGCCGCGAGGGATGTTGGGGGCGGCGGGTTGCGCGGAGGGGTCTCACCTGGAAGTGGACGTCCAGACCCCCACTCCGCTCTTGTCACCGACGCCGGCCCATCTCTTCAGAGGTGGCCCACGTGTTCACTTCCATGCCCGAGCTGGGTAGCGTCGAGGGAGTTGACCGCCGGTCACCCGGTTTTCCTCTCCCGTGTCTTTCTGGTACCTGCGATGCGATGCGACCGGTGGTGGATCTGTCGGCCCTCAACGGGCACATTGTGCACACACGGTTTCGGATGCTGCCGGTACCCCTGGTACGCCTGGCCCTGTGCCCTCTGTCGTGGGTAGTGTCGCTGGCCCTCCAGGATGCGTCTTGGCTCGTTCCTCTCCATCCTCGCTTCCAGCGATTATTGGCCGTTCGGACTTCCGATCGTGTGTTCCTGTTCGACGGCCTTCCCTTCGGTCTCCACATCGCGCCGCAGATCTTCTCCGCACTGGTGGGGCAAGCTCTGGGTCCTCTCCTCAGGAGCGGGCTCCAGATCCTGTTTTCCTTGGCCGATTGGTTGGTAGTTTCCGACGCCCTAGGACTGTGCATTGGCGACGCCCTCACAGTCGTTCGCCACGTCGCACGGTTAGGGTTCCCCTTCGATGTTCCCAAGTCATGCTTGACCCCGTCGCGTGTCGTGCCATGGGTCGGTCTCGCATGGGTTTTGTCCGGCGCTACGGTGACCCGGGGTCTGCCGACCGCGGTGCACCTTCGGTGGAAGGTCTTCGCCGTGTTGCACTCGGTCTCCCTCCCGGGGTGGCTCTGGGACTCGTTCGTGGGTTCGCTGCATTGGGCCGCTCTGCCCCTTCCCTTAGGGAGCCTCTGGCTACGCCGCCTCCTCCTCATGGGCACCGCGGTGTTTCCGTTGCCCCTATGGATCGGCTTCTGCCGCTCCCGCGTACCGTTCGCAGACGCTTCAGTCGCTGGGTTGCTCGGGGCTCGCTCTCTGCGGCTGTGCCCTGGACCGACCCCCGCCGACGGTCTGGGTAGCCACGGATACGTCGAGCGAGGTTGGGTGAGGTTCCCGATCGAACCTGGGACGTCCACTTCCCGGCCGATGGGTGGGTCTCCCTCCACTTACCCGTCTATGCCCTCGGACTGTTGGTTCCTTTGTTCTTCCTGCGGGACCACGCGCTGGCCCTTCGGGGTGAGTCGGTGGCCTTCGGGTTGGACACTCAGACAAGCTGTCCCCTGTTTCCTTATGCGGGGGTCCTCCAGGTCGTTGACTCTATTGGGGGTCTCGGTGGAGTTGTTCTTCCTCGCGGACCGACACCCCTTCTCCTTGCATGCCTCCTCCCTGCCCGCGCCTGCCACCCTGTGGGCGGCCGCCCTGTCGAGAGGGCAGGGCGTTCTTGTAGAATGGGCGATGAAACGGACTGTGTTCGCCGACCTCGCGGCTTCCTGAGGTGTTCCGGAGGTCGCCTTGTTTGCATCGGGGATGCCGCGCCAGTTGCCTCTGGACCTCTCCCTCCGGGGGGGGTCCGGACGCTTTCCTGGTAGCCTGGTACAGGTGGCGGTCGATATACATCTTTCCGCCACCAGACACGCTGTTGATGTGCCCAGTCCTCGCGAGGCTGCGGCTGTACCACGGCTGCGTCTGGCTCCTCGCGCCTCTGTGGCCGGCACGGACTTGGTCCGCCCGGTTGCCGCGGTGGTGCCCGAGTCCGGTCCATCTACCTGTCTCCGGCTTCCGCTTGGGCTAGGTTGGGGACCTGCGGACCTCGTTGGCCTTCGCATCGTGCTTGTTCATGAGGCACGGTGGCTCCCGGTCCCCGGCCGGGCCCTGACTGACTTCCTGCAGCATTCCTGACCGTCTTCTCCTTGGGGGACTTACGGGTCCCGCTGGAGGTCTTTTACTAGGTGGCTACAGGCCACTCGCCTGCCAGTTGGCTCTCCTTCCCTCGTCCTACGCTCCTTGTTTCACCTCTTCCGTACACGTCGCTTTCCAGTCGACGCTATACGTAACCACTTGTCTGCCGTCCGGGGGGTCTTTGGGTCCGTCGCTGGGCTGGTCGTTCCGCCACAGGAGCTGGATTCCTTCCTGACGGCTGCCTTCCGGGATCGACCGCCTCCGCGCCAGGTCCCTCCGCAGTGGGATCTGGGGCGGGCTCTGGTCCTTCTGGCTTCACCCACGTATACAAGGGCCGCTTCGCCGGTTCCGTTGCTCGGGCGTCCACTCTTCCTTGACGCTCTGGCCACAGGGGCTCGGGTGGTCTGCACTAGCGGCATTGTCACAGCCCCGGGACTGCGTGCGATTCTCCCCGTCCTTGCATGGCGTCTCGTTCGCCTCCTCCCCTCCTTTTGTTACCACGCATGGGAGGGAGGCCCCCGTTTTCCAGCCTTTCGCCGTCCAGGCTTTACGGCGTGGGCATCCTCGCCATGTGTTGTGCCCGGTGTCAGCCTTGCACTCCTCTGTTGCGTCTGTGGCGCCGCCTTCGGGTACTGCTGTGTGGGTGTCTCCTCGGACAGGTGGGAGGCTCTCGCAGGTGCAGA
>CM064551.1:40053377-40119122 GCA_032716605.1 Paralithodes platypus
GATTGTTTTTATTGAGAAAAGTACAAATGTTACACAAGTATCATAGTTTACATATATCTCAAAAGGGCGAAGGTTGCATCACGCCAATCTTTCACCCTATTTCTGGCTTAAACATATGTCATTACATATTATAGTATAGATGAGTAATACATTGATATTGAAGATTAATTTTAACACTACCTAAGTTTAGTATATAACAGTTATTCATAATACAAGACATATCTAAAATACATGAGTCCCCGTTATAGACCTTGATCAGATTGTGTCTTTGTTTTTAAAACACGCATGTGCTGTCCCACAAAGACCCCCAACTGAGGCCCCCCGACCGTGTTAATTGCCCTTCTTAAGCGCAACATCCTATAGGGACCCGTAACCGTCCGGTAGACCCAGTCACCAGACCACCAGCAACCCACAAAACCATACAGTCCATACAGATTCAGATACAGATGCAGATTCAGATTATATTATTTTTATTTCCAATTAAAATAATAATCGGATGGGAAGGTGCAAGTAGTCCTCCGGGAGGGATTGTGCCGCATATCCGGAGGGTACTTTGTACATCAAAGCCATTAGCCGAGAAATATTGAGGACAATACAGCAGTTATGGTTAGGGGAGCGTAGGTTCGCTGACCCCAGGTGGCCTGTAACGGCACCACTAGAATGTACATGTGTTTAGTTGAAGACTAGCATTACAGCTAGGGCTACACATCAAATTATATGTTTTATAATTCTTTACATTCTTTTTAAAAGGTTGTACATAGTTCCACTGTTGAACATCCATATTATCTCTGTTTAGTTCCATTTTCACTATGTCTATATTCTATATTTTATTAAACTAGTTATACATTGCAGTATATACTGTTGAAGGGTGAGAGCGAGAGAGATGTAGAGAGAGAGAGAGGAGGGAGAGGAGAGATGGAGAGAGAGATTGAGACGAGGAGGAGGAGAGGAGAGAGAGAGAGATGAGAGAGTAGGGGGGGACAAAGAGGGTGTAGAGAGGAAGAGAGAGAGAGAGATCTGGAGGAGACGAGTGAGCTGAGATGAGAGAGTAGAGAGAGAGCGACGATGAGAGAGAGGAGAGGGGGTGGGGGGGGACTATGGGTCGTATTCTGAACAAAATGTGTTAAAGGGGAGGTTGGTTTGGTTTTTTCTGGACTCCCCATCATGTTTTAATCCAGCATTAGTTTGGCGATTTTTAAAACCTTTATTAGTAAGCCATTTAAGTGCCGATATTTTATCCTGGCGATCGATAGCGAGCACTGTAATTTAGGAGGTACCAACAAACAAACAAATTAATTGGACCTGTACCGGACGTTCTATCTTTGTTTAACCCTATTCTTGATCACTCTTCCCTGGACATCAAGAACCCATTATATACAGCGTAGACAAGGACCTGTGGGATTCCACCGCTACTTGTGCAACTATTTACGCCTTTGATTTTGTTTAGGTCATCCATCGGCTGACAACAATCGCTTAGGGTTAGCCGGAATACATGAATAACGCCATCGGACTGAAGGAAATAAATACTAAGCTAAGAGGAAATACATCAAGTTAAGCTGAGAAGGAAAAACGTGTGTGTGTGTACTCTCTCTCTGTGTGTGTGTGTGTGTGTGTGTGCGTGTAATAATAATAATAATAATAATAATCGGTTTATTTCAAGCCGGCAGCCAATGGGGCTGAAAATACACAGACTTAACCTAGATCTTATCCTAAGGGATCAATAGACTGATCCCTGGCTGCTAACACGAGAGCGCCTACATACTCCCGAAAGGAGTAGGACGTGGGAGGCAAGGACTTTGTGGGCCCCCCGAGGCGGTCCGTCCAGACCTTGCCTTCACGGCCAGGGAAAGTTTTTGAGAGAACTTCCCCTGCCGGCGCGTGGGATTGAACCCCCGACACCAGAGCTAGTGCTCCCAATACAGAGTACTAAGCGCGCTCGGCCACCGTGACCGTAAATGTGCGTGCGTGTGCGTGTTACTCAGTTACTCAGTTACTTGTTCGTCAAGGGGAATCCACGCAATGCGAGCTAAGCTCATTATTATCGCGCCTCCTTAACTGGGAATGTATTGCGTGAAATGCATGTTAAGTGTTTTATGTACTGTTGGAATGGCTGTGGATATGTGTGTAGTCTGTATTTAGCCAATTGGCGACATCGGAACCGAAGGCTTAGGGTGGATCTGTATGGTACCATTCTCACTATAGACGGTACCGTCTCGCCCGAAGGCTTAGGTAGCCATCAGTTTAGGTGAACCATATGATACCCATCTCGCCTTGTGTGTGTGTGTGTGTGTGTGTGTGTGTGTGTGTGTTATTTAGTCTTCATGCGAAATGTCGCGTTTATACAATACAATTCAATGTGGTTATTACTTCACCAGCAGGCAGTATACTCCTATGTATTTCAATTTATCTCCTGTACAATTGATGCCATGATGACGATGATGATGATTATGATGATGATGATTATGAAGGAAGACAATTAAGGGGAGGATACTTTATCAAATAGATTGTTACACCAAAAAAAAAATTGAAAAGGAACATTATAGGCCCATATAACGATACAGTTAAACTAGCAGAAAAACAAACGCACATATATTTTTTGTAGCTTCATTTTCCCTTGTCACAGAAGATGAAAAATCAGTCCGAGTCCACATGCTGGGTGATTCCTCGCTGTCATGGTGATTGTGGCCGAGATGGTGACGGTGGTGGTGGTAGTAGTGATGATTGTGATAGTGGTAGTGGCTGTGGTGGTGGTAGTAGTGGTGATTGTGGTGGTGGTGACGGTGGTGGTGGTGGTAATCACAGGTGGTGGTTGTGATGATGGTGGTGGGGGTGATAGTAATAATGATGGTTGTGATGATGGTGGTGTAGGTAGAAATGATAGTGGTGGTGGTGACGGCGGTAGTTGTGGTGGTATTGGTGTTGGTGGTGGTGTTTGTGGTGCTGGTTGTAATTGTGGTGATGATAGTGATGGTGGTGATGATGGTGGAACAATACTGACAGCTCTGAATTTGACCCATCTATGCAAAGGAAGGATATGAACATAGAATAACCCCAATAAAACAATAGCAATAAACAGGCACAGCCAAACAAAGTGTACAAACAAGATATATTGTAGAAAGAAGTTTTGAATAGCCTAAATTAAATATTGAATTGTTTACTTCATATATACTGTATACAGAGCCCCACACACGAGCTTCTTGTAGTGACCACCAGTCGGAAAATTGTTGCATTGCAGATATATACCCTAGGATAAGTGGTAATTTACTTGGCAACTCAACAATATAACCAGCTTTGTTTAAAAGACACTCCATTCACAAATAGTGTTTTGTTGGTAGTAACATATTTATTTATGCACACACAACTAATATATGTATCAACTATAACCCTGAAATCATTACACATGGCAAAAACAATTGTATTTATTCATTTATTAATTTAGTCTTTTATTCTTATTTTGTTGTTTTTCATTATTTGTTTAATTTATCGTTTTTAATTGTTCTACTTTGCATGGATCGGAGTGTGGTTTAACAGAGGGTGATTGACTGCAGAGAGAGAGAGAGAGTGGTAGTGAGCGTGTCTGTCAGCCGTGAGCGTGGGTGTGTGTGTGTGTGTGTGTAATATGATGGCCAAAAGAGAGCAACAGGAAGGAAGAGAGAGAGAGAGAGAGACCTGTTATTTACCTGGCCACACACGAAGGCCACCAAGAGTTATTGGGGAGTGATCACCTGTTTTGTGGATCTGGGGGAGTCCTGCAGTTGGATGTTATTTGTAATGATAATATAGGCATCTCTCTCTCTCTCTCTCTCTCTCTCTCTCTCTCATCTGCGCGCGGTTCTCTCTCTCTCTCTCTCTCCTCTCTCTCTCTCTCTCGCTCTCTCTCTCTCTATATATCTCTCTCTCTCCTCGCTCTCTCTCTCTCGCTCTCTCTCTCTCTCTCTCTCTCTCTCTCTCTCTCTCTCTCTCTCTCTCTCTCTCTCTCTCTCTCTCTCTCTCTCTCCTATGTTCTTTCTTTTCCAAATAATATATTTTCTACTGGCATGGGAGACATCAGCTGTATGTTAAAAGGTATGAGGGTTATTTTATCTTCTGGCATTGTTAATCCACACGTTTAAATGTTATTGTGTTTCTAATGAGGACGTGTGTATGGGGGACCGAAAGATAACCCCTCCACCACGTCTGTAACTATTGGTAACGGTGGGGAATTCTCAAGGTGTCGCACACTACTATATATATATATATATATATATATATATATATATATATATATATATATATATATATACTGTATATACAGTATATATATATATATATATATATATATATATATTTTTTTTTTTTTTTTTTTTTTTTTTTAGCCGAGGGTAAATTGAATCCCTTGGTAACTTATCTATCGATAGTTTTTAGCTTGATGGAGACCTAGGGAGGAAACTAAAATGATAACAAATGTATAACACCTAAACCCCTTAGCCCTTTGAGTACCAGCGACGTGTTATATTCAATTCTAGCTGTATTTAGACGATAGTATGCAGCTCAGGAAGGATCTGCAGTAGTTATAAAGGTTGGTCGAGATAGTTTGAAGCCATAATATTGCTAAAGGTCCTTCCTAAGCTGAATTAAATAAATTAACAGTAGCCAAAATAGAATGAAAACGACGTCGATGCTACTCAAGGGGTTAATACATTTATACTCAAACAGAAAACGAGACACAAGACCCCAGGAAATTTCAACACAAACAAAAACGTCTCTTTTACAATGAGGAAGGAAAGGAGTGCAAAGGTGGATTACACTGATAAGAAGACCAGAACACCGAAATAAGAATTAATACAAACCATTATAAGTAGAAACAAAACTAACAAAATAATAGGGAAATAATGAAGAAAAGGAGTATAAATAGAAGTCGACGAAAGAAGAGGAAGAAAAAGAGTACAAAGGAGGAAGACACATCAAAGGAATACAAAGGAGAGGAACATTGAGAAATACTACAACAGCGGAAGGCAAGCACAAAAATAAAAAACACGCAAGAGATGCAAGACATAAATGAAAAACGCAAGAGACGCAAAGACAAAAAAAAAAACACAAGACGCAAAGAAAAAAATGCAAGAGACGCAAAAACAATTAAAAAAAAAAAAAAAAAAAACGCAAGGCAAGTATAAAGAAAAAACAACGCAAAAAAACACACAAGCACAAAAGTAGTTACCACGTCAGACACCAGAGAAAAGAAGTACCGGTACCAGTACGTTACAAAAGGTTGATATCAAAGGGAGGGAAGATGTGCAAAGGTATTTAAAAGTGAGACAAACAGTTATATTGGGCTGAGAGAGAGAGAGATTAATTATAATAAAATATATATCGTACTAGTAAAATACGAAACTTGGACAGTGTAAGCAATACTGAACATGAGACACCAAAAATGGTCATTACGAAGAATATAAAAATTAAGTAGAAAGAATAAAAATAAATAGTAGCCTACCATAACTTAGTTGGAAAGCTGTATGGCAGGGTGTTGATAGAGAGGATAATAAAGTGTACGGAAGTTGCAATAGGAGAAGAACAGTGCGGTTTTAGGAGGGGAAGAGGGTGCGTGGATCAGATGTTTGCAGTAAGACAGGTATGCGAGAAGTATTTAGAGAAGCATAAGGAGATATTTTGGGCTTTTATGGACTTGGAAAAAGCGTATGATCGTGTGGACCGTGAAGCAATGTGGAAGGTGTTAAGGATTATGAAATAGGAGGAAATTTGTTAGAAGCAGTTAAGAGTTTTTATGAAGGGGAGCAGAGCATGTGTGAGAGTAGGAAATGGTGAGTTGAGTGAATGGTTTGAGGTAAAGGTAGGTTTGCGACAGGGTTGTGTAATGTCACCATGGCTGTTTAATATGTTTATGGATGGTGTGGTGAGGGAGGTGAAAAGGAGAACTATGGGAAGAGGATTGGGTTTAGTAGGAAAGAATGGTAGAGATTGGGAGTTGAATCAGTTGCTGTTCGCTGATGACACAGCATTGTGGTGGATTCTGATGAGAACTGCAGCGGATAGTCAAAGAGTTCTTGGTGTGGTTTGTGGAAGGAGGAAACTAAAGGTGAACATCAATAAAAGTAAAGTAATGGTGTGTAATAGGGGAGAGCATAGGGTGAATCTAGATGTGAGGCTGGATGGGGAAATATTGGAACAAGTAGAGTGTTTTAAATATCTAGAGGGAACGATAAGCAGGAGTGGAGGTATGGAAGTGGAGGTAAGAACAGAGAGTGTGTGAAGGAAGGAAGGTTTTCGGAGCAATGGGAAGTATGTGGAAGACGAGAAATCTCGGAGTGAAAGTAAAAAGTGCACTGTATCAAGGAATTGTAGTGCCAACAGTGATGTATGGGGCTGAGACATGGGCTCTGAAGAAAAAGGAGAAAAGAGGGCTGGATGTGATGGAGATGAGCTGCTTGAGGAGTATGTGTGGAGTTACTCGTAGAGACAGATTGAGGAATGAAGAGATATGTAGGAGAGTGGGGCAGCAGGAACATTTGTCAGCCAGAGTGGACAGAAGTGTGCTGAGCTGGTATGGTAATGTTGAACGAATGGGAGATGAAAGGCTTACAAAGAGAATATGTGAGTCAGGTACAAGGGGAGTTAGAAGGGCAGGAAGACCCCCATTGAGATGGAGAGACTGTGTAAGAAAAGCTTTGGATGATAGAGGAATGACTATAGATCAGGCAGGGGAAGTGGTGGTGGACAGGAGTGAATGGAGAATGCTTGTGAATAGTTGAGTGAACACGTGGTCATTTGGAGTAAGGGGTCGGGCGCAAGTTGGACTAGATAATAGTCCATCAGGCACCTGGCCCGGGGAGACGATTAATATGAAGGGTGCGTCTGGAAGTGTGGTGGGAGGGCTTGTGGCTTTGGCTCCGCTGCATGTCTGCCTGCCGAGATCGGAACCTCTCCGGGTGGTCGGGGGCCGGGGGAGTGCTGGAGCGACCGTGGTGACCCTGGTCTCTGGGTCTTCTCCTGGGTGACCTGGATGTGTGTGAGTTTGTGCTTTTTATCTGTGTTTATTTGTTGTTTTATGTTGTTTTTGTGTTTTCCCTGTTCTTGCTCTGTCTTGAGTCGGCTACCCCCAAATGGGGATTGGGCCTGAGCATATAGATAGATAGATAGATAGATAACTTAGTTAAGGGGAGATGGGTTGATTTTCTAGATTTCATTCTCCCTCAAGTTTAGCCCCATTAGTTTTCAGATTTTAAGATGCTTGCCCCATTACTTTGTCGGCTTTAAGACCTTCTGCCCAATTTCAATGTCAATATTAAGACCTTTTCTATTTAGGTGTTGATTTTTTTCCTGGCGAACGATAGTGAGTCTGTAATTTTTTTGAAGAACCGGACTTCGGCCGGGACATTTTTCTACCGAACAATGTACAAATTAATCTAGACGGGCGATCTAATGATGTCCTTTTTTTAAAGTTTGATGGAGGTCTAGGGAGGAAACTAGTAAAACATTTAACAAATGAAAGAAAAAAAATCTACCAAAAATTGAACCATCCCCCCTTAATTATAAATGACAAAGAGCCACGTAAGGAACTAGGTATAATTTGAAGTTGTATTGTATTAAGGGGAGATTTCCATTGGAGGGATTTTTTTCTTTACCCCTTTCTCCCTCATGTTTAGCCCCATTGCTTTCGAGATTTTAAGACGTTCGCCCCATTAGTTTGGCGATTTTAAATTAACTTTCGGCCCATTTATTTAACTTTTAAGACCTTTCGTGTCATTTAGGTGTCGATTTTTTCTTGGCGAGCGATAGCGAGCCTGTAATTTAAGAGGAACCGGCCTTCGGCCGGGCCATTTTTCTACCGAAAAATGTACAAATTTATCTTGAAAGGTGGTCAACGGGGTGTAATTTCAAGCTTGATGGAAGTCTAGGAAACACACTAAAAACCTCCCCTTAATCCGTGTATTTCAAAATCACTGAAAGCAATATACGAGTCCGTACAAACACCCAGCCAGAATAACATACGGGAATGTGAAATAAAAGTACCGGCACTAAAACCAATATAACCCCTTCTATACCATGACGTCACTATCATGGACTTTTGGCTTACCCTGGACCATTTTATTCAGGTTAGGAAGAAACTCTAGGAATCAGAGGTTTAGATATGAAACTTAAATTAACCCTTGTACTCCGACAGATGATAGATCCTTTCTAACCTAAAACAACAAACAGCTGATAATAGCCAACGTAAAGTGAAGAAAGGCGCCACCGTACTGAAAGGGTTCAAGGAATACAATGAATACAAAAGGGTTCAAGGAATACAATGAATACAAGGGTCAGGAAGAGGAAGAGGAGAATGAAAAGTAAGGGAGATAAATAGTGTGAATGTGAAATAGGGCAAGAGAGCCGAATGTGTAGTTGATGAGATGCCACTCACCGGAGTGGGTCCTGGCCAGGGAGAAAATTGCAAGTTACAAGGAATCGTTAGTACACTCGAATGCCGGTTCCATAGGGATTGGGCCCATACGGAATATACGGAATTGGGCCCATACGGGATTGGATATACTTTGATTGGGCCCACGGGATTGGAACCTAACCTAACCTAAGTGGGCCCAATCCCGTGGTCACCTCGAGTGCCATATGTAGTTTCTAGCCCACTTTTAAGAATTCGTGGACCCCTATGTTTTTCTTTATGCAATTACAACTATCTGGATTGATGTTTGTTTAGACCTTGTTTTTCAATAAATGAGTGGGCTAGAGACTATGGCATCCAAGTGTACATTAAGGGGGGTGACCTGCTTTTTGTTATTTCTGTCCTTTTCTCTCTTTCTCTGGCTTGTATCCATTCGACCCCATTCAGCCAACTATTTTAAGACGTTTATCCCCATCTAGGTGTCGATTTCTTCCTGGCGAGCGATAGCGAGCCAGCATTATATGAAGAAATCCGGCTTCGCCGGAGAAATTTTTCTATCGAAAAATTTACAAATTTAGCCTGCTGTCAAACAAAAATAAAAAAATATGCTGGCTCGCTACCGCTCACCAGTAAAAAATTGACACCTGGATGGGGATAAACGTCTTAAAACAGTAGGCTGAATGGGGCCAAATGGATACAAGCCAGAGAAAGAGAGAAAAGGACAGAAATAACTAAAAGCAGGTCACCCCCGTAACATCATTCCAGTGTGATATTCTTTGGGGGGGAACTAATGCACAGCGTAATACCGTTACTCTCACTGGAAAATACTCTCTTCTATCTTCTAAAACTGTTCTACTGAAGGCCTATTTACAACTTCGGCAGGAAGGTTATTGCAGGTAATACAGATGTTGCAAGTGATACCGTGTTCCCGTGTGCTACCGGTACTGCTAAGCTAGTGCTAAATCTCTCCATCTCTAACTTTCAAATATAAATAGAGAGAGAGAGAGAGAGAGCGAGAGCGAGAGCAAGGGCGAGAGCGAGAGCAAGGGCGAGAGCGAGAGCGAGAGCAAGGGTGAGAGCGAGAGCAAGGGCGAGAGCGAGAGAGAGAAACGGAAGTAGGAGGCACCGGGGTAAAAAACCAATAAGACTTTGTTTATGTCGGCGGTATGTCATATCATAGCGGACCCCCCCCCCCCCTCTTTCCTCCTGCTCCACATTCTACACAGTTTCCTTATTCTCATATTAACCTTTGCCTATTTAAGGGGTGAAGTGTATATGTTTTGGTCTATTTTTTTTTATTTATGTTTTGTTTTTTTCGTGTCCTCGCAATACCCCCATTCAAGCTTAAAAAACACCCCCTAGACCCGCCTTCGAGATAAATTTGTAGATTTTCGGTAGAAAAAATCCTCCTAAAATGATATTGCTCGCCAGGAAAAAATCGACAGCTACATGGCACGAAAGCTCCTAATATTGACAAGGAAATGGGGTGAAAGGTCTTAAAATCTCAAAACTAATGGAACGAACGTCTTAAAATCTCAAAACTAATGAGGCTAAACATGAGGGAGAAGGGAAGCCGGACAAAAAACAAACCCCTTAACTGTTTCAGTAACAAGACTCAAGTTATTATTTCAATTCTAGCTATCATAGCCAGAGATTCTATTCAACTTAGGAAGTACCAGTCAGAGTTGGAGAGATAATTGATATGTGCCTTAACTATTTGATCGCTAAACATCCTCACTAAGCTGAATAAAATCATCTGACTGTAGCATTAATTAAGTAAAGCAACCCCTGTAGTGAGAGAGATGGCACTAAGGGGAGGAGTGGAGTGGCAGAGTGGTCTTGCCACTGGACTGGTAATCCAATGGACCCGAGTTCGAATCCCAATATGTCAATGGGAAAATATTATTGGGATGGAATTTGTGCTGTACCTAGTTTCAGTGCATTACCACAGCACACCGAAATGCCAAAACAAATACCCTCATTGTTCCCTGATTAAATAGCATTGTATGAATATTCCCATATTAAAAATATGTTACAGGGGGGCAATGCCTAGTGAGTTAATTACTCAATAGGTGGCGTTCTGAGAGTGAGGGTCCGAGTGTGGGGGATGAGATGGTGAAGCACAGAGGCGAAGCAGCTTCAGAGATGGAGTTGCTTCGAGCCGGGGTGCTTCGCATGTCTCACTCCCTAGACTGGAACAAGACCTCACGGGCCTCACCGTGTTCAGCGGTGTAGTGTAAAGGCTCTCAGCCTATGCCCGAGAGGGAGTAGTTGGAATATAGAAAAAAGAAAAAAAGTAATGAGCTCTGTCCATTGTCGCCTGTGGGACTGAGTCATTACAATGGTGGAGTTGAGTAGTGAGACATTATACAATACACCACACTATACTATACAGGCTTGGTTGGGGAGAGTGGTGGGTGTATAAGAGGAGAGTGGGAGTGGGAGTGGTTGTGTAAGGGGGAAGGGGCAATTTATTGGTCAATAAATTATTTTTTGTATTTTTTGTCCTCCCTAAACCTCCATCAAGCTTATAAAAACATCTTCAAGATCCCCTTCACGATAAATGTGTACATTTTTCGGAAGGAGAAGGGGTCCAGGAAAAAAAACAACAACAACCATCCTCCCTTAAGTACCGGTACCGTAGCTTACGTTTGTGAAGTGGGAGTGAGAGGTGAGTGGAAGTGGCTTACTGTTGTGGAGTGGAAGTGAGAGTGGGAGTGGTTGTGGAAATAGTTTATGACTGTGGAGGAGTGGACGTGAGAGGTGAGTGAAGTGGTTGTAGGAGATAAGTTCAGACAACACTGATAACCTGTTAAGAGGTGACAAATGGAAGGATAGGGACTGGGAGAGGATAGGCGGGGGTGGGGGGGGGGGGGGCAGAGTGGAAGAACTATATAGGTATGGTTCAACGAAATTCGGAGGGAGGAATATTGGGATTACTATGGGAGAGAGATTACATGTGGGCACAAGATTAGAGTTGGGATTACTATGGGAGAGGACTACATGTGGGCACAAAATTAGAGTGTGGCTAGGGAATTGGGACTGCTATGGAGGAGTGTGGGAGTTGAGGCTGCTGTGGGAGAGGAGTAAATGTGGAGCAAGGGAATGTAATACGGGAGGGTTAGAGAAATATAGGGACTGCGTGGATTGTTGGCAAGTCTAATGGTGATGGTGGTTGGGGGAAAGTGTGTGTGTGTGTGTGTGTGTGTGTGTGTGTGTGTGTGTGTGTGTGTGTGTGTGTGTGTGTGTGTGTGTGTGTGTGTGTGTGTGTGTGTGAGAGAGAGAGAGAGTACAAAGGAAATCAAGCTACAACAGGTCTAGTAACCCCTCTAGGCTGCTTGCCCTCCAAAACACTGAGGATCAAGTGTCCAAACAATGGTTTAGAGTGGGTAAGGGAAAATTGGAAAGGGAACTACTGTCCTGGAGCTAATGTCCGTGTCAGGATTAGGATGTTAGTAGGGGACAGATGGGTTAGTAACATAACGCAGTTACACGTGATAATTCATATATCTGGGGAAAAAGAGTAACGTCTTAAGAGAGAGAGAGAGAGAGAGAGAGAGAGAGAGAGAGAGAGAGAGAAACACAAATAAATACAAATGTATACAGTATGTGAGTGAGACAAAACAAAAAAAGGAGGTAGAACAAAAAGAGCACGTGTTGGAAGGAAAGAGAAGGGAGACAGATAAAAAGAGTTTCCCAGTGGACACGTGACCCAGGATGAAAGTTGGTGGGTGAATGACAGAGAGAAGGGGTATTGATGTGCTCTCTCTCTCTCTCTCTCTCTCTCTTTTATACCTTTTGTCTATGTTTTGCAATGGATTGTAAGATTGTCATAGACTATTTTACAGGCTAAAGGAATAATTGCTAAGAAACTACACCCCCCCCCCCTCTCTCTCTCTCTCACACACACCCTCTTCTCTACCACTTTCGTTATCACCTGCTGTTTCTCTCACCCTCTTTTTAGTGTCTGAACTTAACCCCCACTCCATTTCCTCTATTTATAGTGTGCTTAGTGGCTGCTCACCTCTCTCTCTCTCTCTCTCTCTCTCTCTCTCTCTCTCTCTCTCTCTCTCTCTCTCTCTCTCTCTCTCTCTCAAGCTTGCCACGAGAGCCAGTTTAAAGATGTAGGTCTCAAGAGTGGAGAGGCGACCGGGTGGAAAGTGGAAGGAAGGGTGGATTGGGTGGGTGGGGAGATAGGAGGGGCTTTGGGTGGGTGGGGAGAGAGGAGGGGCTTTGGGTGGGTGGGGAGAGAGGAGGGGCGTAGGGTGGGTGGGGAGAGAGGGGAATCTAGGGGTGGGGTGGGGAGAGACGAGTGATAGCTAGAAAGTAATGACTGAAGGAGTGGTTTATCAGTTAAGCTTAGGGTAAGGGTGGATAGATGTATCAACCTAGTGGATTACCATAATAGAGGACTGGACTAATGCTGGAATAAACACAGTGAACTCATGGAAGGAAAGAGTAAGGTACGTGGGGTAGCCTATGTATGTACAGTAGGAAGTGAAATATATTTATTGAGAAAGGAGACGAGTACAGAGGAAATATTTAAAACAAGGTAAAGGGGGCAGGGGGATAGGAATCATCCTCCCCTTGTAAAATGTTCATACTTTACGAGACAGAGTAAGGGTCGAGGGAACGCGAAAGTGGTCCCGGACCCTAAGAATTGGTACTTCTAAATGTTGTTTCTGTTCGGGCTCGTCTTGAGTCGGCCACCCCCAGCAATGGGGGTATGTGTATGTATGTACCGGTGTGTATGTGTATGTGTATGTGTGTGTGTGTGTGTGTATGTGAGAGCGAGTGAGTGTGAGAGAGATATGATGATAACTAGAGATTCCCCCCCCCCCCCCGTCTACCTACCAAAGCATTGTCCTAGTTCTAGCAGCTAAGCTTTAAACTCCTTCCTCACAGCCCCTCCTATAGCCTACAGTATAGCTACCTCTTCGTTTCTCCCACTCTCACAACTACCTCACCATCACACATCAGTAGTATTGGAGTTTATCATCATTATGTTCCATCATCATCGTTATGTACACTCGTATGTCATAGTTTCTAGCCCACTCATAAATATTCGTGGACGTCACCTATTTATAATTATGGAAGTATATATTTGGAAACTAATTATTAATGAATGTGACTTGCTATACATCAACTACAAAACTATATAATTATATATACTGTATATTATCTGTATACTAATATTATTTATTGAAAAACAAGTTATATGACAAAATCAATCCAGATAGTTATAATCGCATAAGAAAAACTTAATGGTATTTAAGTGGGCTAGAGACTATGGTATCCGTTTCTCAATCTTACAATCACCTCAATCTTCTCACAGTAGTACGGTAGCAAGTTCATCATCATTAAGGGAGCCCATCTCGCTTTTTTTCTCTTTCTCTCCCTCTCTCTTTGGCTTGTATCCATTCGGCCCCATTCAGCCTACTGTGTTAAGACGATTACCCCCATCCAGGTGTCAATATTTTCCTGGCGAGCCAGCATATATATATTTTTGTTTTGACAGCAAGCTAAATTTGTAAATTTTTCGATAGAAAAATGTCTCCAGCGAAGCCAGATTTCACTTTACAATGCTGGATCGCTATCGCTCGCCAGGAAGAAATCGACACCTGGATGGGGATAAACATCTTAAAACAGTTGGCTGAATGGGGCCGAATAGATACAAGCCAGGGAAAGAGAGAAAAGGACAGAACGATAAAAAAAAGCCGGTGACCCCCCTTAGAGTATTGTCCTTATCCATCATCACGGTACCGCACTGAATGGGTTAACTACTATCCATTCCTGTTGCTCTTATACACACCACTCCTTCACACATACCTATTTATCCCATTCTGTACCGGTAACGTCTAGTTAACCCTTTCTTTACCGGAGACGTCTTTTTAATTCGATTCTAGCTATATTTTGACGATTTTGTGCATTTTTAGAAGGATCTGTGGTAGTAAAAAGGGTTAAGTGAGATAGTTCGAAGCCTGTTATTTATGTGAGGCCCTTGTTAAACTGAATAAAATAGTCGACATAAAGCTAGACACTAATTACAAAGATGTCGTCGGTACAGAAGGGATTAACTTTAGCCTGGCTACTATAAAACGATTTTCTTCATTTATAAAGGGTCTCCAGCAATTAACAGGCTTCCAACTATCTCACTTAATCCTTTTTACTACCACAGATCCCTCTTAAGCTACACAAAGTCGTCTACATATAGCTAGAATATAATTGAAAGGACGTCGCCGGTACAGAAGGGGTTAAGTTCATCATCAGTATCATCATTTCCAATCATCATCATCATTAAGGGGAGATCTCCACTTGAGGGATTTTTTTCTTCACCCCTTTCTCCCTCATGTTTAGCCCCATTATTTTTGATATTATAAAACGTTTGCCCCATTAGTTTAGCGATTTTAAGAACTTTCACCCCATATTAAGACCTTTCGTGCAATTCAGGTGTCGATTTTATCCTAGCGAGCGATAGCGAGCCTGTAATTTAAGAGGAATCGGTCTTCGGCCGGGACATTTTTCTACCGAAAAATGTACAAATTTATCTTGAAAGGGACTCAAGGGGATGTCATTTTAAGCTTGATGGAGGTCTAGGGAACAAACTGAATACCTCCTCTTAAGGGGAGATGGGCCGGTTTTCTGGACCCCTTTCTCCCTCGTGTTTAGCCACATTAGTTTTCAGATTTTAAGAGGTTTGACCCATTAGTTTGTCGATTTTAAGACCTTTCGCCCCTTTTCATTGTCAATATTGTGACCTTTCGTGCTATTTACTATGGGTTTCAGAGGCCGTGTTGCATCGTTTTTCGGGAATAGCTTATTAACAAACAGTTGGATCAGTATGATATATTGTCAGAGCTTGTTTACCAAAAGTGGAGAATTAGGCCACTTGTCCCTGTGTCATGAGGTTAAAGTCACACCTGAATAACTAAGAAACGGACAAGGCTACCGTGACGTACCTCTTAAACCATTATTGCTCTTCCATGAAACATAGTCGTTATCACTCACCACCCAACCCAACTATCGCCTTTACATTCACGTTATCTGTCACTATTAAATATAAATATACAACAATTGTGTTATTAATTAATGGGTAGACGTCCTTCCTAACCGGAATAAAATCGTCTAACAACAGTGGTTGGCAGCGGCAGCAGCTCTCATCCATCCATCCATCCATCTCTCTCTCTCTCTCTCTCTCTCTCTCTCTCTCTCTAGATAGCATTTTTCATACTTAGAACACAAAAATAAAAATAATAAAAGTTGGGATTGGGCCTGAGCATATAGATAGACAGCAATGAATGTACAGTAATATAGTACAGTACTGCACAGTCATCGCCTTGGAATGGACAGCCAAACCTTCCGAGACAATAACCATTCCTTGTAACTCCCTGTAAGTGTTTCGTTCTCACCTCCGTCATCATTCCCCCCCTTATAATAACGCCGATCATCCCCTAAACTCCCACACTACCAATCTTTGCTCTTTTCCTCTTTTCGCTCACATGTTAACCCTTTCAAGCTCCAATACGCATTTCCTTTCTGTTTTCTGGTAATTATTAGACAATTTTATTCAGATTAGGAAGGGTATATGGAAGTCAGAGGGTTGATTGAGATAGTATTTACCCTTTTAACACCCACAGATCCTTCCTAAGCTGCATAAAATCGTCTAATGATAGCCAAAATAAAACTGCTAAAACGCATCAGAGCTTCAAAGGGTTAAGGAAGGATTCACACGGGTTTTTTTTTTTTTTTATTTAATTATCTATTTATTTTTGCGGTAACTTAAGACCTACTGTATATATTCGTCTATCATTGGGATTTTTGAAACATTGGCATGCATTTGTTTCGCCTTTTTACAAATATATAGTAGCTACTAGCCTATGTATATTTAGGTAGTCTGAGTAGTGAGGAAAAAAGGTTGTATTTGATGAACCGGTACTTGTAGACATCTGAGTAAAGAAGGCATGAAAGGGGTACGTAAAGTGTCCAATATAATATTGCCTTGTAGAGATATTATTGGTAATGATAAACACACTTAATTTAAGTATAGACAGGTAAATCACTTAAGGGAGCCCACCACGCATTTTGTCTCTTTCACTTCCTCTCTCTTTGGCTTGTATCCATTCGGACCCATTCAGCCTCCTGTTTTAAGACGATTACCCCCATCCAGGTGTCAATATTTTCCTGGCGAGCGGTAATATATTTTTGTTTTGACAGCAAGCTAAATTTGTACATTTTTCGATAGAAAAATGTCTCCGGCGAAGTCGAATTTCTCCATACAATTCTGGCTCGCTATCGCTAGCCAGGAAGAAATCGACACCTGGATGGGGATAAACGTCTTAAAACAGTTGGCTGAATGGGGCCGAATGGATACAAGCCAGGGAAAGAGAGAAAAGGAGAGAAAGCCTGTGACTCCCCTTAATGGTTTTATAAAAAACAAAGTTAGACCCTCGGTTGTTTTAGTGTACGGTACCCTGACAACCGCCTTTCCACACCTTGGCTCATGTCCAAGATCAAGAAAAGTAAACAATGAAATGGAAATTGTGTAAAAAGAGAGCCGAAAGTAAAGATCAACTCCATATATGACAGTCTACCCATGTTAACTAACCCATTATTATGACAGTCTACCCATGTTAACTAACCCATTCGAACAGATACAAAATACATTATACATGGTGTCAAACGAAAGGGGAGTCCATTATTTCTAGTCTGTATTATTGAATTCTACTTCTAGTTCAAACTATGTCTTTGGAAGTGAGAAAATGGCCTAAAAATGCTAATTCATGTTAATGGTCTTGTATTCCTTCCCATAATATATCAAGTCTTATAACAAAATTGCTCCGATTTGATACCCAGAGTTACAAATATTAGGAATTATAATGAAATATAATAAGGTCTCTAAAAGTACAAATATATGAACACCCCAAAACTAGCAGCTCAGTAAAAGTATGAAAGTATGATCCTGATAAAGTAGTGTGTGGTGAAGACTGACATAATGCAATACTGGCCACCCATTGTTACAGGGGGACCAAGGGGGCTGCTCTAGTTCACACACATACACATACACATATACACACACACACACACACACACACACACACACAAACACACACGCGCGTACGCAATAAGTGCAGAGGTATGTGGATGATATTGGATGTTCCTTATTGAGTGAGTGTGTGTGTGTGTGTGTGTGTGCGTGCGTGAGAGTGTATGTGTGCGTGTGTTTAGGTGTGTGTGTGTGTTAATGTGTGATTGTGTGTATGTAGCTGCAGGAACACAGCTGGTGGCAGGGACCTATCACAATAATGACACTCAACACGCCGCTGCCTTCACAGAGAGTTACACTTACACCCACACACACACACACATACACAGAGTTACGCACACACACACACACACATACACAGAGTTACGCATACACACACACACACACACACACACACATACACAGAGTTACGCACACACACACACACAGAGTTACGCACACACACACATACACAGAGTTACGCGCACACACACACACACACACACACACACACACACACACACACACACACACACACACAGAGTTACACACACACACACACACACACACACACACACACACACACACACACACACACACACACACACACACACACAGAGTTACGCACACATACACAGACTGCATAATCTCACACGTCCCTACTAGGTTGTCCGGTCTTAGATATAAATTAGTAGTCAACCCGTTCTTTTGTATTTTGAATTATATTTTAGCTATAGGCTATTTAGCTATAGGCTATTTAGCTATAGGCTATTTAACTATAGGCTATTTAGATGATTTTGTGTTGTTTAATGGGGGGTTGACCTGTTTTTGTTCTGTCCTTTTCTATCTTTCTCTGGCTTGTATCCATTTGGCCTCATTCAGCCTACTGTTTTAAGACGTTTATCCCCATCCAGGTGTCAATTTTTTACTGGTGAGCGGTAGCGAGCCAGTATATTTTTTATTTTTGTTTGACAGCAGGCTAAATTTTTAAATTTTTCGATAGAAGAATTTCTCTGGCAAAGCCGGATTTCTTCATATAATACTGGCTCGCTCGCTCGCTCGCTCGCTCGCCAGGAAGAAATCGACACCTAGATGGGGATAAACGTCTTAAAATAGGTGGCTGAATGGGGCCGAATGGATACAAGCCAGAGAAAGGGAGAAAAGGACAGAAATAACAAAAAGCAGGTCACCCCCCTTAAGAAGAATCTATGGTAGTAAAAAGGGTGAAGGGATAATTTTCGAAGCCTGATAATTACTGAAGGCCCGTTTTAAGCTGAATAAAATCGTCTAATAGTAACCAGAAAAATATTAAAAGGATGACGCCGGTATAGAAGGGGTTAAGGGGGTAGTGCTTGTTTTTTGGTCTACGTATAAATATATATATATTTATTTTATAGTTTCCTCGCTAGACCTCCATCAAGCTTAAAATTACACCCCCTAGACCCCCTGTCAAAATAAGTTTGTACATTTTTCGGTAGAAATATTTCCCCACCGAAGGCCGGTTCCTTTTAAAATTACAGGCTCGCTATCGCTCGCCAGGAAAAAACTCGACACCTAAATGGCACGAAAGGTCTAACCATTGACAAATAAATGGGGATGAAAGGTCTTGAAATCGACACACTAATGGAACGAACGTCTTACAGTCTCAAAACTAATATGCTAAACATGAAGGAGAAGGGGGTCCATAAAAAGCGACTCCTTCCCCCTGAAAGTAGACGACACGACAATAAATAGGAATATTCTCTCCCCACCTACAGGTACACTGACACTCACACTGACAGGTACACTGACACTGACACTGACACTGAATTTGAGGTCGTTATGAAAATGTGTTGGATAAAATGCCCCCAGCAGAATAGGAAGATGAACGTCTAATGGAGAATTCATAGATAAGAATGAATAAGAAATATAATAATTGTACTACAGCTACTAACGTTGGTCGATATATATATATATATATATATATATATATATATATATATATATATATATATATATATATATCTATATATTTTTTTAGTTTCCTCCCCAGACCTTCATCAAACTTAAAAAAAAAAAAAAATCATCCACAAGATCCCCCCTTCTAGACATATTTGTACATTTTTCGGTAGAAAAATTTCCCTCCTTGCTTACAGGCTCGCTAACGATCGCCAGGAAATAATCGACACTTAAATGACACACAAATCTCTCTCCCTCGCCAGGAAAAAAAATCGACACCTAAATTGCACGAAAGGTCTTTATATCGACAAAGAAATGGGGTGAAATGTCTTAAAATCGCCAAACTAACGAGCAGAACGTCTTAAAATCTGAAAACTAATGGGGCTAAACACGAGGGAAAAGGGGAGCCAGTCAATATAAACAATCATCCCCGTCAACTGCGCTTTTTGTCCCTATATCAGCCAGTGTCCTCGAGCTGAATCACTAAAGTCTCCTTTGGAATACGTCACTTGGTTGGTACTTTAGTTTTAGCTCCTTCCCTGCACTCTTTAAAGGGACAGCGGCTATTTTGGGGGTTTATATATTTATATGTTCATTTATTTTTTTAGTTTCCTCCCTAGACCTCCATCAAACTTTTTAAAAACATCCATTAGATCCCCTTTCGAGATAAATTTGTACATTTTTCGGTAGAAAATTGTCACGGCCGAAGGCCGGTTCCACCACAATTACAGGGTCGCTATCGCTCGCCAGGAACAAAATCGACACCTATCCTAAAGGGCACGAAAGGTCTTAATAATGACAAAGAAATGAGGCGAAAGGTCTTAAATTCGACAAACTAATGGGGCAAACGTATTAAGATCTCTCTCAAAACTAATGGGGATAAGCATGAGGAAGAAAGGGGACCAGAAAAACGGCCGATCACCCCTTAACGTGTGTGTTCAAATGTAAATGATGCACGTCATAATCGTTTCAATCGTTTACGCGTTAGCATTGGAATAGATAAATACGCTAATACTGTCTGTGCGTACCCTAGCATTTAGTTACAATTATATACATTAGAGAGAGAGAGAGAGAGAGAGAGAGAGAGAGAGAGAGAGAGAGAGAGAGAGAGAGAGAGAGAGAGAGAGAGAGAGAGAGAGAGAGAGAGAGAGAGAGAGAGAGAGAGAGAGAGAGAGAGAGAGAGAGAGTAGACCTATGAGAGTGAGCGTGTGCCTGTGTGAGTGTGAGTGTGTGTGTGTTGATCCACTTTACGGCGATAAGAGATAACTATTTTAAATATTGCTATCAATATATCAACAAGAACGATTTTAAATATTGCTATCAATATATCAACAAAGTTTCAGGTCACCATCATAAATATGGCTAACACTTCGCATGCCTTCCTCAAAATATAGGAGACATTACCTTTCCTTTGTGTATTATATCCAGAGATTTTAATGATTAGCATATCACTTGAATTTGTAACATTCGATTAGTAGATTTATACGTAAGTTTCAATGTTTCACTATCTATAACCACCCATACCCTCGATTACTAAATTATATTACACACACATATATATATATATATATATATATATATATATATATATATATATATATATATATATATATATCTATATATATATATATATATATATATATATATATATATATATATATATATATATCAACATGAGACCTAATTAATCCAACTAATCATTAGAGCGTTAATGTTATGTGGGTAATGTAATATATAACTTTACGAGTAATATGATTACCAGAGTATTACCAAACTATTACTTATGGTCTAGCCAGCATAATATTGACCACTGTATATAGCTTGATCATTTTATATCGGTGGGGTTGTGTAATATAATGTAGCCTGTGTTGCTTTACTGGTATTAAATACTAGTAAGTACTAGTCATGAACACTATTTTCCGCATAGGCCTAATATAACATTCATTAGGAAATAACCGTTCTTAGAACAAAACGAGAATCAAATACATACATACCGTACTAAATTATTTACGGTACGGTGTATTCTAAATAACTAATGTTATTACGAAAGCAGTCAGAATGCATAGGCCTACATACAAACGATTATAAGTATTTACATAAGTTTTTCATCGATATTTTGTTTATGATTTGCTAAGTTAAAGACAATCGACACGACTATTATAGTTGGAATATATATAAATTAAAACAATTTATAAGTATTCATAATTGAATATATATATATAATCAAAATACACTTACCTGTAGCCTATACCAATTTTCAACAACACACTACAAAAAATCATAAATTTAGATATCGACCTAGTAAAATTCCTATTGATACGAGAAAAAATAAATAATGACAACAGGAATGGCAAACATATACAGTATATTTAATAGCTATACAACTCAAGATTAAGAAACAAGATCAACATAGCGACCATAAACAATTATATTATAGAATTATCAATAGTCATATCTTAGCAGTATAGGCTACTTGGGCATGATAAAGGTAATTCAATTGTCAATACTATATTGAGGATAAAAACGTAAATCACTAACAATATCCCCAATGGTTTTATATAGGCCTACCTTTTTCATTTTCTTGTTATCCCCTCGATTTTTTTGTAAGAGTATTGTAATTTAGAACGGTTAATTCAAAATTATATCATTGACTGCTATTGACCTAATAATTGTTTTGTTAATAAAATACATACTATTTAATACAGTTGGTTTAAACCATACTAGGGATGAATAATACAGATTTAATATGCTTTGGTGCCTTTGAAGGTTGGACCCATAGTCCCATCCATACCAAATGTCTATTAGATTATTAAAATATAAACTAAATACAAACATTCGTTTTCATCCAATATTTATTTATTTATATATATTTATTTATATATATATATATATAATATACCGGTGTATGTCTATCTATCACTACCAGTATTTATGTTGACCTATCAATTTACAGCATAGCCTATGTACACTATCTGTATCTATTCCTATCTATATATATATTTTCACCTATCTATAGATCTATCTATAAAGCTATAATTATGTTCTACATGTTGATCTATCTATAAAGCTATAATTATGTTCTACATGTTGATCTATCTATAAAGCTATAAATATGTTCTACATGTTGATCTCCCCTTCCATCGTTGAACCTTGATAACTGCGCCTGTAACTCGTGTGTATGGGTTGTGTAAAAGGATACGTAGATGCGGTCGTGGAGGTATCTGACGCGGAGGTTATGGTTGATGGCAGTCTCATCAATGTCCGAGAGTACTGTCATGTCCGGCACCCCATCCTCCGGCCGGCAACCTGCAACACACAATACACTTTTTAGAATCAACACTACATAGGAAAACAAGGAGAATAAACACAAGTATTTGGTACTGGTATATAAATTGGGTACCTGCAAAACACAGGACACTTTTAGAATCAACATTACGAGGGAAATACACGCAAATGTTTAGTATATGTACTGGATATCTGCAACACACAGTACACTCTTACTATCAACACTCACTGGACATAGTCACAAGGTTTAATATATGTAGCCTATTGGCTACCTGCAACACACAGAGTACCGTACATTTATATAATTAACACCATAAGGGAAATCGATACAGAAAATGACACAGAGGTTAAGTACGGTATATGTATTGGTCACCTGCAACACACATGATGCTCATCTAATCAGCCCTTTAACTTAGTGCACATTTGTTCTAAAGTGGCTAACAAGTTCAAAGAAACGTTTCTAAATTCATGAACACACACACACACACAACACACAGACACACACACACACACAAAGACACACACACACACACACACACACACACTGCTTCCAGGACTACACCGTGCTGCACAGGGTCATCAAGCAGAAAGGGTACGAGGTTGTGTAGAGGAAGAAAGTATAGAAGTCCAACGGTTATTGTCATGATATATTAAATATATACTTCAAGCTAAGACAGTTGTGTGTGTGTGTGTGTGTGTGTGTGTGTGTGTGTGTGTGTGTGTGTGTGTGTCAGAGTACGTGTGCCAGTGTGCTTGCATAACATAACATGGCCTGGAAAGTAAGTATGATTGCGAATAAGGAAGAGAACTGCACCATATTGCCAACCTTAATACGAGTGCATGAAGATGGTGCGTGTGGTGAGTGTGTGACCAACCTGATACTCTTAAGGGAGCCCACCTCGCTTTTGTTTTTTCTCTTTCTCTCCCTCTCTCTTTGGCTTGTAACCATTCGGCCCCATTCAGCCTACTATCTTAAGACGTTTACCCCCATCCAGGTGTCAATATTTTCCTGACGAGCGGTAGCGAGCCAGCATATAAATATTTTTGTTTTGACAGCAAGCTAAATTTGTACATTTTTCAATAGAAAAATTTCTCCGGCAAAGCCGGATTTTTCCATACAATGCTGGCTCGCTATCGCTCGCCAGGAAGAAATCGACACCTGGATGGGGATAAACGTCTTAAAACAATAGGATGAATGGGGCCGAATGGACACAAGCTAAAGAGAGAGGGAGAGAAAGAGAAAACAAGCGAGAAGGGCCCCCTTAACGAACACCTCCACCCCACACTCTCTCACACACTCTCCCAAGCATGCATTATATTCGCTGGGATTTCTTCTTTCCCCAATATATTAATACGGGAAGCTTTTGTCAGGTGCAGTGAAGTATATCGGAGAGGTTTTATGAAGGAGAGATTTCTGTCTAGTCTCTGTCTCTCTCTCTCTCTCTGTATCTCTCTCTCTCTCTCTCGCTCTGTATCTCTCTCTCTCTCTCTCTGAATCTCTCTCTCTGTATCTCACTCATTCACTCACTCCTTACCTTACCTTTGGATACCTTTGGATGTGTTCGCCGCTCTTCTAGCGGCACCAAGGAGCGCGACGCCCCTCGTTATGGGTGGTGATTTGGTGCAGTAGACTGTTTGAAGCGACAGCTCGTTCCCTTGCGAGGATTGGCTCGTCTGGCACTTTTTGCAGTTCGACATCTAGGGCTCTCTTGAAGTTGTCTAACGAGATGTCCCTCATGTCTCTTACTCGCCGTGGGAGTTTGTTGAAGAGACGTGGGTCTCTCTCTGTGTGATAACCAGCCCTCTCGCAGAGAGCCCATAGCACCCCTGTTATTCATCCGGGGGATTTCGCATTCCCAGCCTCTCCTATTACTGAATTTCATGACTATCGGAGTATGTAGGTTTGGTACTAAACCCTCTGCGATTTTCCACGTGTATATTATTAGGTAACGTTCTCTTCTACGTTCCAGTGAGTACAGATTCAGTGCTCTTAAACGCTCCCAATAGTGTAGATGTTTTATCGAACTTATATGCGAAGTGAAATTTCTTTGTACACTCTCACGTCATTTATTTCACCTGCTTTGTATGGGGATGTTAATACGCTACAGTATTCAAGCCGCGGTAGCACTAGAGATTTGAAGAGCGTTATCATAGGCAATTCACCGCGTGTTTTAAAAGTACGCAGAATCCAACCCGTTAGACGTTTCGCAGCCGCCACTTGGACCTGGTTATGTACTTTGAAACCCATATTTTCAGACATTAATACCCCAAGGTCTTTCACACTGTCTTTCCGTTCTATTATGTGGTTAGATTCTGTTAAGTAATTTGTAATTTCTTTAACACCATTATTATCTCCGTACCGTATTAATTGGAATTTTTCCTCATTGAATTGCATGTTGTTTTCCCTGGTCCACTGGAACACTACATTCATGTCTTCCTGCAGTCGGCCCGTGTCCTCTTGTGTGTTTACTATCTTGCTTAATGTTGTGTCGTCAGCAAAAGACGACACCGTACTGTGTCTGGTGTTGGTATCTATGTCGCAAATTAGTATGAGGAACAGAAGGGGCGCTAGCACTGTTCCTTGGGGCACTGAGCTTTTGACATCCGAAGGCTCAGAAGTGACTTGGTTTACTGCTACCGATTGTTTTCGGTTTACGAGGAAATTGTATATCCACCGTCCGATTTTCCCAGTTATACCTTTTGCTTTCAGTTTGTGGGCTATTATAACATGGTCACATTTATCAAATGTCTTAGCAAAATCGGTGTAAATGACATCCACGTTTTTCTTTTCTTCTAGCGCTTTAAGAATTTTGTCATAGTGTTCCAAAAGTTGTGAGGGACACTCTCACTCACTCACTCTCACTCTCACTCTCTCTCACACACACAAACACACATACAATGTTATCTTGCCGGAAGTGCGACATACACACTACATACCGTACATATGACCCGTGTTACCCCTAATGTATATCAATTAAATAAATAGGAGGCTTGATACCAGACACGGCATTATATTAGAGCAAGGACAATCTAACACTATTTACACCAGAATGCTGTCATTATCAAAGCACGAATATAATGTTAAGGGAGGGTCACCGGCTTTTTTTGTTTATCTTTCCTTCCTTTTCTCTCTTTCCCTGGCTTTTATCAATTCGACCCCATTCAGCCAACTGTTTTAAGACGAAGAGAAAACGCAGGTCACCCTCTGTAATGTACATTATTGTATTGTAACATTTACTTGGTTCCTGTCTTTGTGTTTGTATGTATACTATTGTGTGTGTGTGTGTGAACGTGTGTGTATCTATGTAACCTACAGACACGGTCATGAATACTTGAACATCTCCTCATGACACAAACAAAGCAGAGTGATATTTCATTTCATCTGACGGTAAATTGAATCCCTTAGCAGCTAATTTCTCGACAATTAATGAAAACAAATGAAACTACTATATATCTGCATTATATCAAGACCAAGTTTATATAATTAGCACTATATTTCACGACTAAATCTTAATAATATCTGAGAAATCTTGATGGGAACTTTGAAATTTACCGTCAGTTGAAAAGAAACAGACTATAGTGAATCCCAGTAATATGATTCGTGTGGTTCAAGAGATATATATATAAAACAGTTCGCACTGTACCGTAGTTACGCTTCCAAAAAAATCCAGAAATTCCTGACGTACCGGTAGGTATATATTTATGTATTATAACTGTGTATGAACGGGAAGAGGTCAATAGTGTGTGTGTGTGTGTGTGTGTGTGTGTGTGTGTGTGTGTGTGTACCTATAAGTGTGAATGTGTCTGATATTTTATGCGCGTGTGACTAAAGAGGGATCTTATGATATACTGTAATTGTGTCTGTGAATGTAGACATTCTTGTGTGCGTGTCAATCATCAGTACACGTTCTTGCGTTAGCGGATGTGCAAATTCTGGAGTGCTTGTGCAAATCCGATAAAATACATATATATACCGGTATATATAGCCTAAGCGAATCAGTGTGTGTGTGTGTGTGTGTGTGTGTGTGTGTGTGTGTGTGTGTGTGTGTGTGTGTGTGTGTGTGTGTGTTCCTGCTGACCTAAGTGTTTTCCAATATGCGTGTGTGCGTGTTTATGCTTGTTCCCTATGTATGTGCTCTTAAGTGTACACCAGTATATTTCCCTATGAGCGTTTTCGTGCGCGTATGTGTATTTCCCAATTTGTGTGTTCTCCCGTGTATTTATGTCCTCATATTTGCGTATTCGCGTATGTATGTGTGTTCGTACACATATGCGAGTTCCCCAATATGCGTGTATGAATGTGTTTCCCCATGAATGTGCGTTTCTGCAAATATATGTTTTTTCTTATGTACAAGTGAGTTTCCCCTATATGTGCGTATATGAGTGATTCCCTACGTGCGTATATATGTGTTCCCCTACGTGCGTGTATGTGTTCCCCTATGTGCGTGTATGTGTTCCCCTATGTGCGTATACGAGTGTTCCCCTATGTAAGTGTATATGTGTTTCCCTATGTACGTTTATGAGTGTCCCCTATATGTGCGTATACGAGTGTTCCCCTACGTGCATGTATATGTGTTCCCCTATGTGCTTAAATGAGTGCTCCCCTATGCGCGTGTATATGTGTTTCCCTATGTACGTATAGGAGTTTCCCCTATATGTGCATATACGAGTGTTCCCCTACGTGCATGTATATGTGTTCCCCTATGTGCGTAAATGAGTGCTCCCCTATGCGCGTGTATATGTGTTTCCCTATGTGCGTGTAGGAGTTGCCGTGTATGTGTGTGTGGGCGTCGTGTGACCGTGTGACCATGTGCTGTTATCTGTCCATCTCCGGTATTCTAAGGCCGACACAACACAGGCAGGCTATATTTGATACCACAACACACGCGCAGAGGGAGAGATGTCAGTTATAAGGAGTTACAAGGAATAGTTAGTATCTCAGAGACCCTGCGGTCCATTCCGAAGAGATACTCGAAGTGGAAGGAGAGAGACTGTTTAGTGCACTACACTCTGTGCAAAATACTATCTACTCTCTTCATGAACTGCTCTACGGAAGAACAGTTTACAACTTCGGAGGGTAGTTTTTTCCAGGTAGAACAGATCTTATATGTGAAAAAGTTTCCGTAAATACTAGTGCTGAAATTTTTCAATTCTAATGTCCAGCCATGTTTGTTTGCGTGTTGTATTCATATTGAGGTTAGAGAGAGAGAGAGAGAGAGAGAGAGAGAGAGAGAGAGAGAGAGAGAGAGAGAGAGTGAGAGTGAGTGAATGCGTATTTTTAACTCGATACAAAATCTGCTTCTCTATTTTCTCACAAGTTTAAATGGAAGTTTTCAAAAATTATATAAAATTGATGGTTTGGGTCGCCAGTAAACTATGCCGGTAACCATATAAGACTAGATTATTTGTTTGATTAACCCCTTCTGTACCGGCGACGTCTTTGTAAGGCTATTCTGGCTATATTCAGACGAGTTTGTGCAGTTTAACCTGTACAGTACCGGGGCTGTCGTTTTAACTTAAATATGGCTACTATTAGACGGGTTTATTAAATTTAAAAATGGCCTCCAACAATGAACAGGTTCCGAACTATCTCACTTAACCTTTTATACTAGCACAGATCCTTCTTAAACTACACAAAATCGTCTAAATATAGCTAGAATAAATTTTAAAAGACGTCGCTGGTACTCAATGGGTTAAGAAGGATCTGTGGTTGTAAAAATGGTTAAGTGAGATAGTTTGAAGCCTGTTCATTGCTGGAGGCTCTTTTTAAAGTAAATACAATATATACTGTATATAACAGTATCCAGAATAAAGTTAAAAAGACGTCGCCGGTACTGAAGGGGTTAAACGATATATTCGTATGGTTCTATGAGCTATATTGTAAACATTGCCTTCCCTTTCCCTGTTTTATTGCCAAGGGGAGAGCGAATTGCTATTTAAGACCCGAGTCAATATTTATCTCAAGAAAACAAAATGCGAATTAAAAATTAAAAAAAAAAAATCTAAGGTATCAACCAATTTTCAGCAACGTTTTCCATTTTTTACCACATAACATAATCAGTTCATTGCCCCCACACACTTGGCAATGACATAGCAATTTTCTTATACATTGCATATATTTGCCTATAATTTTTCTGTTCCTTCAAATTACACATATTACAAATACATTATTTATTAATGTCTTCATACTGTATGTGCACTGAATATATCATATTTGTCAAATGTTCTAAGATAGTAAATCCCATATCAATGTGTATCCCTCTCTATTAATCTATCGATATCAAGACAGGTTATTTATTTTTATTTTAGTAAGCGTTATTTCCACATAGCGATTTTGATAAGTTATTTTACCTTTATCTTGTATCGTCCCAGTTTTGGTTTGTTTTGTTTGCAAGTTTTACATTTTAATTTTAATTCATCCATATATTCATTCATAGTTCTGGAAAAGTATTAAAGCACTTCTTCACACCTCTCCCATAAAGATAAACGTATCAAGAATCTGCCTCCAGTATTTGAATCGCCCCATATTTCCTTCATGATCAAATCAAATATACATCAGCCATTCATTGCGAGGTATAAAGACGTCACGAATTTTAACTTGACGCGGAGAAAGAAAAAAACTTGTACGGTATCGTTGTTGTGATAAGATTTTTAATTAGTAGATTCCTAGACGTTCGCACATCAACCCACACACACCCACCCACCCACACCCACACACACACCAAATAACTGCTAATTACGAACATATTTGATTCCCCTGACGCACGTTCATTATAATGGTGGGAACATGTTGGTTGTTTATATCAAGGTACGGTAATGACGCGTGTGTGGGAGTTTGTATTTTGTTTTTGTGTGTTCGATGTTTTCGGTTGTGTTGTCCCTATTCTGGCTCTGTCTGGAGTCGGCCACCCCCCCCCCCAAAAAAAAGGAAAAGGGGGGAACCAAATAACAAATAGGAAGAGTGGGGATTGGGCCTGAACATATAGAATAACAAATAGGAAGAGTGGGGATTGGGCCTGAACATAAAGAATAACAAATAGGAAGAGTGGGGATTGGGCCTGAACATATAAATAACAAATAGGAAGAGTGGGGATTGGGCCTGAACATAAAGAATAACAAATAGGAAGAGTGGGGATTGGGCCTGAACATATAAATAACAAATAGGAAGAGTGGGGATTGGGCCTGAACATATAAATAACAAATAGGAAGAGTGGGGATTGGGCCTGAACATAAAGAATAACAAATCGGAATAGTGGGGATTGGGCCTGAACATATAGAATAACAAATAGGAAGAGTGGGGATTGGGCCTGAACATAAAGAATAACAAATAGGAAGAGTGGGGATTGGGCCTGAACATATAAATAACAAATAGGAGGAGTGGGGATTGGGCCTGAACATATAGAATAACAAATCGGAATAGTGGGGATTGGGCCTGAACATATAGAATAACAAATAGGAAGAGTGGGGATTGGGCCTGAACATAAAGAATAACAAATAGGAAGAGTGGGGATTGGGCCTGAACATATAAATAACAAATAGGAGGAGTGGGGATTGGGCCTGAACATATAGAATAACAAATCGGAATAGTGGGGATTGGGCCTGAACATATAGAATAACAAATAGGAAGAGTGGGGATTGGGCCTGAACATAAAGAATAACAAATAGGAAGAGTGGGGATTGGGCCTGAACATATAAATAACAAATAGGAGGAGTGGGGATTGGGCCTGAACATATAGAATAACAAATCGGAATAGTGGGGATTGGGCCTGAACATATAGAATAACAAATAGGAAGAGTGGGGATTTGGCCTGAACATATAGAATAACAAATAGGAAGAGTGGGGATTGGGCCTGAACATATAGAATAACAAATCGGAATAGTGGGGATTGGGCCTGAACATATAGAATAACAAATAGGAGGAGTGGGGATTGGGCCTGAACATATATAATAACAAATAGGAAGAGTGGGGATTGGGCCTGAACCTATAGAATAACAAATAGGAAGAGTAGGGATTGGGCCTGAACATATAGAATAGACAAGTATTTCAGGTTAGTTATAAATTGTTATCCTATCATCTCATGCCGTACTATTATTAATATTTTTGTTTATAATAATTATAATTATTATGCTTATTATTATTACTATTCTCGGTATTTACTTGTATATATTAAATAGCCTACAAATACGTATATATTAAAATCTAATTAATTAACAAATATAACAATTGTTGAATATCAGTGGAATACAAGTGTGTTATCACGTCACCACAATTATTGGTTATCATAATACGATCAAAATACTACTGGCTCATTATTAATTTAGAAGCTTTGAAGATATTAATTAAATTAACAATAGAGCTAGCGCAGCTGTTCCTTTAAGGGGGGTGACCTGTTTTTGTTCTGTCCTTTTCTATCTTTCTCTGGCTTGTATCCACTTGGCCCCATTCAGCCTACTGTTTTAAGACGTTTATCCCCATCCAGGTGTAAATTTCTTACTGGTGCGCGGTAGCGAGCCAGCATATTTTTTTTATTTTTGTTTGACAGCAGGCTAAATTTGTAAATTTTTCGATAGAAAAATGTCTCCGGCGAAGCCGGATTTCTTCATATAATGCTGGCTCGCTATCGCGCACCAGTAAGAAATTTACACCTGGATGGGGATAAACGTCTTAAAACAGTAGGCTGAATGGGGCCAAGTGGATACAAGCCAGAGAAAGATAGAAAAGGACAGAACAAAAACAGGTCACCCCCCTTAAGGGGGTACGGTACTACTCGCTTTTTTGGGGTCTAATTATGTGTATATTCCTTTATCTTTTATTATGTATATATTCCTTTATCTTTTATTATGTATATATTCCTTTATCTTTTAGTATGTATATATTCCTTTATCTTTTAGTATGTATATATTCCTTTATCTTTTATTATGTATATATTCCTTTATCTTTTATTATGTATATATTCCTTTATCTTTTATTATGTATATATTCCTTTATCTTTTATTATGTACCGGTATATACTCCTTTATCTTTTATTATGTATATATTCCTTTATCTTTTATTATGTATATATTCCTTTATCTTTTATTATGTATATATTCCTTTATCTTTTATTATGTATATATTCCTTTATCTTTTATTATGTATATATTCCTTTATCTTTTATTATGTATATACTCCTTTATCTTTTATTATGTATATATTCCTTTATATTTTATTATGTATATATTCCTTTATCTTTTATTATGTATATATTCCTTTATCTTTTTATTGTACCGGTATATTCCTTTATCTTTTATTATGTTATCTTTATTATGTATATAATATGTATAGATCTTTTATTATGTATATATACTCCTTTATCTTTTATTATGTATTCCTTTAGATTATGTATTCCTTTATCTTTTATTATGTACCGGTATATACTCCTTTATATTTTATTATGTATATATTCCTTTATATTTTATTATGTATATATTCCTTTATCTTTTATTATGTATATATTCCTTTATCGTTTAGTTTCCTCCCTAGACCTCCATCTGCACAATATTTTCTAATAGTAGTCAGAATAAAATTAATAAGGCGTATCCGGTACAGAAGGGGTTAATTAAGAGAAGAATGAGCTGGCGGTGGAGAGGCTGAGGTCAGAAGTGCTAGTGTTGTTTGTATAATTGGTAAACATCGCATATTATTGTACATAATATTATCAGGTGGGATGGATTGTTGAGAGGCTGGGTCATCAAGGAACTGGAGTTCTGGAAAAGGGGGTACAATCCTGACGTTATTCTTGACTTACAGTGTGCTGGCTTAATAATCCAGAAGGGTTGATGCCTCTGATGTATTAATTTAACTAACTACCTAGCTGTGGTCAGAGGTGAAGTGATATATATAGTCTTGTTTGTATAATTGGTAAAACATCGCATATCAATTCACCACTTGCGAGTTTCATGCAATAAGGAAGTTGGAGCTATAGGCATCGATATTTAACAGCATTACTACCTTAAATACGGTCGTAGTGCATCTATAAATACATACAATCCAATCCAATATGCTTTCTAACCATCAGAAACCTACATTATTATTGCATTTCAGTTTAATATCCATGTTTACAGCACCAACTTCCTATTATATACATGATCGATTTATTATGAAGTTTAATTCGGAAGATTTAAACAAAATTGCTGGAAACATACTAGTGTGAATGAATCCGTCTTGTAGTGGTGATGGTGGTGATCTATGGCAACACTTAACAAGAGCTTCCCCCCCCCCCACACACCACACCTACACACCCACACATCTCCCCGGCACTGTGTAAATACGCCCATAACACCACCATATAGGCCAACTGATATACACGATACACCAGCGGTAATGGCGCTAAAATAAATGGTATACCTGTTGCACCTGTAGATTCCACATGGCCAATCCTGAATCTTACACATCCAATATCTCTCATAAAGGTAAATCATAATTAAGGTTGCGTCATACGGGCAGTTTTCCGACGTTTACACTAGCCAATATCGGATTATGGCCCGTGATTCATGGATAAAAACACTGTACTCAACCACACAGATGGATTAACTCATTCTAGTTTTAAGGGGGAGGTAGTCGCTTTTTCTGGATCCCCTTCTCCCTCATGTTTAGCATAGTAGTTTTGAGATTGTGTTTGTCTTCACCATACATTTATGAAATCCCACAATGTTAACACATGATAAAACTGAACTGTTTTCATATACTGGTGAGTGGTGACCCACACACATACATTACGAATGGATGAAATTGGATACCTAATTTCAGATTTTGGCACTCACCTCCAGGTAGTTAACTTAGAATAAATAATTGAAATCCTCTCAAACTTAGCGACCTCTTTATAAAACCTTTGTTACTAAATAAATACAATTACCCGGTACTATTTTTATACAAAGTTTTATGTGACTTAGTTACTGAAAGGCAATGGTGATCGTTACATGCACTCTGTGGGGATGAAATGTGTACTGTACACAACCTAGTTATTGAAGAGAAAGCCGATGTGTCAAATTCTCATATTACTTCATCGTGTGATATCTGAAACTTTCACAATTCATGGAATCTCCGTCATCCACCTCTCCTGTAGCATCCGTACCCTTCTCCTACTCTTCCATCCTCCTACTTGGTTTGACTTTTCTACCTTATGTGTACTCATTATTTTTATTTATTTTTTGTTTAGTTGTACCCTTCTCCTCCTCTTCCATCCTCCTACTTGGTTTGACTTGTCTACGGTACCTTATTTGTATTCTCCATTATTTGTATTCTTCTTATTTGAGTGTTTCCCTTCTCCGCCTCTTCCATCCTCCTACTTCTTGTACTTGTCTACCTTATTTTGACTCTACATTCTTTTTATTTGAGTTGCTATCTTGCACACAGCTTGCAACACAATTTAATTAGTTTACTATTCCTTAATCTCCTCCTCTCGGTTGTCTTCCTTTGCTTCTCTACTTACTGCACTTTTTTCATTAACTCTTATCTCCACCATACCTTATAAAAACTGATACCTGATACAAACTGATATTCTCCTTCCTCTCCCCTCCCTTTTCTCCCATTATTGCTTTACTCACAGAACGTGTTTTTTTATTTTTTTATTTTAGGTCTTCTTTTGTCTGTGAAGCCTTATAGTTGGCGTTGTTGTGATGGCAGGCTGTCATTACCGGCCACAGGCACGCACTCTTCAAGATACGAGGCTACAGTCACGCTCAGAGGTCCTGTCATACATCCCCATTCTCAACTCCAATTATCTCTCCAGTAAACAGTAAAATGATAAATCCTCCACACACACATGAACAAAGCCTTTTCATTTATACTACATTTCAGATTGTTTGGAGTACTGGGTAATTATTACTTATGACAAGAGAGGAAACTGAAGGTAAATGTGTGGAGATGGACAAATGACTTTAGAGCCTGGCTGTACAACTGTAGTGCGATATCTACCACCACACTAGCGGTCAGACGCATCATCAACTACAGTAGCCTACAAAAAGATATTTAGGCTACATATATTGGCCTACAATACATCTCACACGCTGGAGAAATTACACTCGCGGTGATGCACACTAGAACACTACCAGATATATATATACACACACAGATAGCTATTGTAATAATTTCATTTATTTATTTTACTCCCAACACCAAACACTTCCCAATTAAATTAATGAAAGCATGTGATCCTACCGGGATTCGAACCAGGGATACCACATACAGATCTTAAACACTCTAAGCATTACACCATCAAGACAGTTAGCCTAAAGGTTAAGTACATTACAACGATTTTATATCCATTTATATAAAACCAGTAATCCGACTAACGTGGTTCATCAGTTTACAATAATAATTGTTCCTCCGAATATTCTAATGATATTCCTCACCATGACTGTACAATTCCTTTAGTATTCCCTGGTCACTAGTTAGGAACTTCACTTATCATACATCTTAAACTACAACGGCAACATTTCGCAGGCTTGAAAATGTACAGTGACTTTTGGATTCCCTGGTGATACAAGGCAGCACTGTATCATGACGCAAAATGTATCAAGTTTGAAGTCCTGAAACTATCCCGGGAATATTGCAATGTACTATACTACAGCAGACATAAAGTTTGGAAATGTGTAAGTAAAGCACATGAAGCATAACATGAACTATGGTCCGTTCATTCTAGTTTGGGCAGAAATCGTAACCTCTAACCTCTGCAACTCAAATAGGGCTAGAGCAAATAAGCTGCCAATTTATACACATATTCCATAGCCAAGTCTTCCTATCTGGTAGCAATATTAGCTCGATTACTCTAGTCCTTTTTTAGTTATGAGAGGTTAGGGGTTACGATTTCTGCCCAACCTAGAATGAACGGACTATAGTAGATTGTTGTGCCTCCTTTGGCTTTGGTAAATTTCAAGAATAGTTTAACTAAAATGTATGTGTAATAAACTATCGATAAGAATTCTCTAAAGAAATACGTGATACGTGATTGGTTAGACACAATATTATGTTCCATATGGGATAAGCAACTCCCTTCCTACATGCTTGAAAATATGGCTGTTAGTATCGCATTCTTCTCCAGTCGTTATGGGAGGTACCGGTACTCGCTTTTTCTGGACCCCCTTCTTCCTCATGTATAGACCCATTAGTTTTGCCATTTTAAGACGTTCGTTCACTAGTTTGGCGATTTTGAGACCTTTCGCCCCATTACTTTGGCAATATTAAGAACTTTCGCGCCGTTTAGGTGTCGATATTTTCCTGTCGAGCGAAAGCGAGCCTGTAATTTATTAAGGAACCGGCCTGCGGCCGGAAAAAATTTCTACCGAAAAATTTACAAATATATTTTGAAAGGGGGTATGTTTTTTTTTTAAGCTTGATGGAGGTCTAGCGTGGAAACTCAAAATTAAATAAATTAATGCATAAGTAGCCCCCCCAAAACAAGCACTATATAGTCTATTCGCTGTAAGTAGGCGAAAAATCCTGACCTTTTTCCTCTGTAACTCAAAAAGGGCTAGAGCAAATTGGCTGTACATTTCCACATCCATTCCTTGACTGACTCTTCCCAAATGGTAGAAATATTAGCTCGATTACTCAAGTCGTTTTTTAGTTGCAGAGGTTAGAGGTCATGATTTCTCGCCTACTTACAGCGAATAGACTATAGCCCCTTAAAGCAGAACCGACTCAACTTACGGATATTAACTAATAGACTACTAAAATAATGGGAAATATTAAACAAATATATATATATCTGTATAAAGCATTGAATCATAAATTCCATCCTCCAAGGGTCACTCAAAGAGCCTGGCCCATCAATCCCCGCAGTGGAGGGATTAGGCCCCCACTGGAAGGGATTAGGGTTCGATTCACATACTCCTCACATGGCACTCTTAACAGCTGGCCAAAGAGTTACAAGGAATTGCAAGGAATACTTAGTACCTCCAAGACCGTTTAGTCCATTGCGGGAAGAATAGTACAACAATCATTGCAGTGTGTGCAAAATCCTATCTACTCCTTTCTTAAATTGTTCTACTGACAAGCTATTTACAACTCCTGAGGGAAGATTGTTCCAGGTACAACAGATCCGCTTTAACTTGTTCAAGCCATGGTTGCGTGTTGTATTCACATTGAGGCGGAACATTTTCCTATAATCCACATTGGCAAACCCATTAAGAATGTTAAATACTTCAATGAGCTGGCTTCGTAGTCTACGTGTTTCCTATGAAAAACGACCGAGAGCTCTTAGCCGCTCTAAATAGCTCAGCCTTCTATTAGATGGAATAAATTGTATAGCCCTAGCTGAGAGAGAGAGAGAGAGAGAGAGAGAGAGAGAGAGAGAGAGAGAGAGAGAGAGAGAGAGAGAGAGAGAGAGAGAGAGAGAGAGAGAGAGAGAGAGAGTAGTGCTAGGCTCAACTTTGCAGTTTCATAATAAACGCTCGTCAATGCCGCTTTAAACTGCACAGTTCGAGAACAATTTACAATGCAGGTATCGTAAACGAATTAAGTTCATTCGCATAATAGACTAGTTTTAGACACGTCCCACAGTACCCTGGACAAACATACAACCTGTACCAACAAACAACACTAACAACCAGTACCAAACAACACAAACACCTATACTAAACAACACAAACATTTATATCATACAACACAAACAACTATACCAAACAACACAAACATTTATATCATACAACACAAACAACTATACCAAACAACACAAACATTTATATCATACAACACAAACAACACAAACATTTATATCATACAACACAAACAACTATACCAAACAACACAAACATTTATATCATACAACACAAACAACTATACCAAACAACACAAACATTTATATCATACAACACAAACAACTATACCAAACAACACAAACATTTATATCATACAACACAAACAACACAAACATTTATATCATACAACACAAACAACTATACCAAACAACACAAACATTTATATCATACAACACAAACAACTATACCAAACAACACAAACATTTATATCATACAACACAAACAACTATACCAAACAACACAAACATTTATATCATACAACACAAACAACTATACCAAACAACACAAACATTTATATCACACAACTACAACACAAACATTTATATCATACAACACAAACAACTATACCAAACAACACAAACATTTATATCATACAACACAAACAACTATACCAAACATAACAAGCATGTGTTCCAAATATAACAAACACACATACCAAATAACACAAACGACTATCCAAAACAATACAACACACACCTATAAGTAAACTAAATAACATACGGTACACGACTGTCATACAAAACAAACACTTACCGTACACCATAGAATACAAGAAGTTATCCCAATTACAACGCACAAATATACTAAACGATACAATACACACTTGTCCCAAACAACTATCCCAAACATAACAAACACCTAAACCAAACAACTATCCCAAACAATAACAAACACCTAAACCAAACAACTATCCCAAACAATAACAAACACCTAAACCAAACAACTATCCCAAACAATAACAAACACCTAAACCAAACAACTATCCCAAACAACTAGCCTATCCCAAACACCTAAACCAAACAACTATCCCAAACATAACAAACACCTAAACCAAACAACTATCCCAAACAATAACAAACACCTAAACCAAACAACTATCCCAAACAATAACAAACACCTAAACCAAACAATAACAAACACCTAAACCAAGCAACTAGCCTATCCCAAACAATAACAAACACCTAAACCAAACAACTAGCCTATCCCAAACAATAACAAACACCTAAACCAAACAACTATCCCAAACAATAACAAACACCAAAACCAAACTATCCCAAACAATAATAAACACCATAACCAAACAAATACCGGTATATCAAACAATAACAAACAACTATCCCAAACAATAACAAACACCTAAACCAAACAACTATCCCAAACAATAACAAACACCAAAACCAAACAACTATCTCAAATAATAACAAACACCTAAACCAAACAACTATCCCAAACAATAACAAACAACTATCCCAAACATAACAAACACCAAAACCAAACAAATACAATATACCAAACAATAACAAACTCGTTCCCTAGTTCGTAACCAACACCATCCTAACTCCACAACTATACGGACGCGGAAGGCAGATACGGACGGCTGAACGGGCGGAAGGACGGGCTTAACGTACAAAAAGGCCAACAAATGCGCAGACGGGAAGGCCATATAAAATTCGTCTCTTCCGCCCGATATAACCACGATTATGAGGGTCCTTCCTTCTCTCTCTCACTCCCCCCTCCTCTCTCCTAATTTGTCACCCACTTCCTCTTCCTCTTTCTTCCTCACATCTTATTTGATCTTCATCTTTATCCACTTCCTATTCCTCCATCGAATTCCCTCTGTTCCTTTGCTAATTCAGTGGCTTCTCCTTGTTCTTCTTCTTTCTCTTGCCTATCCTTTTCACCGTATCCCAAGCAGTCTGGGGCGTGTTTGGTAGTCCGATCGTTTAACCCATTCAGTACCGGTGACGTGCTTTTTCATCATATTCTGGCAAATAAGGCCTATAGCTCTAACGAACACAACTGAATCGGTGGTTCTTTTATTGCTGATAGTACTTTCCATTGTATTCTTTCTTTCATTCCTCCTCTTCCTCCTGATACTACCGGTACTGCACCACAAAGTGGTGTTACTCAGTTACTTGTTCGTCAAGGGGAATCCACGCAATGCGAGCTAAGCTCATTATTATCGCGCCTCCTTAACTGGGAATGTATTGCGTGAAAAGCATGTTAAGTGTTTAATGTACTGATGTTGGATTGGCTGTGGATGTGTGTGTAGTCTGTATTTTAGCCAATTGGCGACATCGGAAACGAAGGCTTAGGGTGGATCTGTATGGTACCATTCTCACTATAGACGGTACCGTCTCGCCCGAAGGCTTAGGTAGCCATCAGCTTAGGTGAACCATATGATACCCATCTCGCCTTGTACCATTTTTGCCAACCCCAGATGGGACGTCACAACGTCGTCCACTTAGTCCAGGTACCTATTTACAGCTAGGTGAACTGAGGCTAACACATGAAAGGAGACAAGCCCAATTTGTCTCCGCCCGGCCGGGGATTGAACCCCCGACCCCTCGTGTGTGAGACGAGAGCTCTACCTACTAGGCTACGGGCTGTGTGTACTATCTATCTTATTCTAGTTCCCTTATAGTTTATCTTATTGTACACCCATCCATAAAAGAAAGGTACCCCCTGATCGAGAGATCTGAAGGGGAGCGTCTGTACGCAGCCGGATACCTTACCCTCTACGCATACGCGAAAATGTAAGCCTCGCTTAACCCCCCCCCCCCCCCCCCCCCCCCGTTTAAATAAACCCTTCAAACCATTCCTGCCAGCTCGCTCTGTAGTACAGTCATTAGAGCTCCCGTCTGGCATTCAAATATCCAGTGTTCGATCCCACTCGAAGTTTAGTATATTTTTATATTTTTATTTTGTTGTATTATATTATATTAGGGTTAGGTTAGGTTAGGTTAATCTAATATAATATAATATTTGTAAATTTTCGGCAGTGGGCGGGGCCAAGGGAGGCTTACATTTTCGCGCATGCGTAGAGGGTAAGGTATCCGGCTGCGTACAGACCCTCCCGATCTGAAGACTCATGCTATTTAGATGTGGTAACACTGGCCCTGAACCATCGACGTCACGAAAGTGGGTGGTGCCTGTGGATTGTTGGAGGGAGTAGGGAGCTGATCTCACAATCCACAGTCACCACCCACTTACGTGCCGTCGATGGTTCAGTGCCAGTGTTACCACAACTAAATAGCATGAGGTTTCAGATCTCTCGATCAGGGAGGTACCTTTCTTTTATGGATGAGTGTACCTCCTTAAATTCAACCTTGACCACTCATGCACCCTCTACTCGTAAAAAACGCTCCTGTTTAACAAACCTCTTAGACTTCTTCCACGATATCCTCAACCTCTACGATGAGAATAAAGCTGTAGATATTATATACCTTGATTTTCAAAAGGCCTTTGACAAAGTTCCCCACAAACGTTTACTGCTAAAACTAAAAGCACATGGAATACAAGACGGTGTGTTGAAATGGATAGAAAATTGGCTCAGCGACAGAAAGCAAAGAGTAGTCATAAACGGTAAGGCATCTAAATGGACCAATGTAAGTAGCGGGGTACCCCAGGGATCGGTACTAGGACCAATTCTCTTTCTAATTTACATCAACGACATAGATGAGGGTCTCACCTGTACAATCTCAAAATTTGCTGACGATACAAAAATTGCAAATAGCGTACTCTCAAAAGAACAAGTTGACGATATGCAACACAATCTAGATAAATTGTCACATTGGGCCCAAATTTGGCAAATGAGTTTCAATGCGGATAAATGTAAAGTACTACATATCGGATACCTAAATGAGAAAGCAAACTATTCGATGAATGGCACTCAGCTTAAGAATGTAAACAGAGAAACCGATCTGGGAGTAACAATATCGAGTAACCTAAAACCGAGTCAACAATGTTCAGAAGTTGTTAAGAAGGCAAACAAAATAATTGGCTTTATAGGCAGGTCATTTGAGCATAAATCCAAAGACGTTATCCTAACCCTTTACAATTCCTTAGTCCGCCCTCTTCTGGAATACTGCGTTCAATGCTGGTGCCCTTATTACCAAAAAGACATAAACAAGCTAGAACGAGTTCAACGTAGAGTTACCAAAATGATACCTAGCCTAAAGAACAAACCATACGAAGAGCGTCTTAGAGAATTAAATCTATTTCCTTTAACCCAGCGCAGATTAAGAGGTGACTTAATTCAAGTGTTCAAAATCATCAAAGGCATCGACAATATGAACTGTAGTAAGTACTTCACTATCGACCAATCTAATTACACGCGGGGAAACGGTTGCAAAATTATTGGTAAATCTTTTAACTCACACGAATCTAAGAATTTCTTCTTCAATCGAGTTGTCAACTTGTGGAATGGGCTTCCCCGAAACGTTATAGACTGCAGCACCGTTGATTCATTTAAACTCCGCCTAGACAAATATCTCGCATCAAACCCGCAACTGACTGCGTTTGTAAATTAATAACTTTATTTTATCCTCCCCTCAGTTACTAACCCATATGTCCCCTACTAACTTCCTAGTCCTGCCTCGGACATTAGTTCCAGGGCAGTAGTTCCCTTTCCAATGTTCCCTTACCCACTCTAAACCACTGTTTGGACACTTGATCCTCAGTGTTTTGGAGGACAAGCAGCCTAGAAGGGTCACTAGAGCTGTTGTTGCTTGATTTCCTTTGTACTCCTTTGTACTACTCCACTACCTCCTACTACTCTGCTACCACCTATTCCTACTATTCCTCCACTACCCTCTACTACTTTCGTAAAAAACGTTCCTGTTTAACAAACCTCTTAGACTTCTTCCACGATATCCTCAACCTCTACGATGAGAGTAAAGCTGTAGATATTATATACCTTGATTTTCAAAAGGCCTTTGACAAAGTTCCCCACAAACATTTACTGCTAAAACTAAAAGTGCATGGAATACAAGACGGTGTGTTGAAATGGATAGAAAATTGGCTCAGCGACAGAAGGCAAAGAGTAGTCATAAACGGTAAGGCATCTAAATGGACCAATGTAAGTAGCGGGGTACCCCAGGGATCGGTACTAGGACCAATTATCTTTCTAATTTACATCAACGACATAGATGAGGGTCTCACCTGTACAATCTCAAAATTTGCTGACGATACAAAAATTGCAAATAGCGTACTCTCAAAAGAACAAGTTGACGATATGCAACACAATCTAGATAAATTGTCATGTTGGGCCTAAATTTGGCAAATGAGTTTCAATGCGGATAAATGTAAAGTACTACATATCGGATACCTAAATGAGAAAGAAAACTATTCGATGAATGGCACTCAGCTTAAGAATGTAAACAGAGAAACCGATCTGGGAGTAACAATATCGAGTAACCTAAAACCGAGTCAACAATGTTCAGAAGTTGTTAAGAAGGCAAACAAAATAATTGGCTTTATAGGCAGGTCATTTGAGCATAAATCTAAAGAAGTTATCCTAACCCTTTACAATTCCTTAGTCCGCCCTCTTCTGGAATACTGCGTTCAATCCTGGTGCCCTTATTACCAAAAAGATATAAACAAGCTAGAACGAGTTCAACGTAGAGTTACCAAAATGATACCTAGCCTAAAGAACAAACCATACGAAGAGCATCTTAGAGAATTAAATCTATTTCCTTTAACCCAGTGCAGATTAAGAGGTGACTTAATTCAAGTGTTCAAAATCATCAAAGGCATCGACAATATGAACTGTAGTAAGTACTTCACTATCGACCAATCTAATTACACGCGGGGAAACGGTTGCAAAATTATCAACTCTGCGTAAGCAGAATTTGGTATCGCCCCCCCATATAGTGGGTACCACACGAAAAAAATGTCTGTCGTCGTCGTCGTCCGTCTGTCTCGGAACTCCTCCTAGACCGTTGGACGGATTTTCACCAAATTTCACACGAACATTTGTTGCGTGAATGCAAACGTCAGTCAAAACAGATTTTTTGAATTTATGCAATAGTTATGATTTTAGGTCCAAAATATGGTTTTGCCCCCCCCCCCCCCCAGCAATGATGGCGTTCTTAGTAAGAACGCATTCATTCTGGGAGCGAAAACATCTCGCTACGCATTTGCTAGGTTAAGTTAGTTTAGTTGGCATTAAAAGTGATGGTAGTAATATTTGGATTTATTGTGATAGTAGTGATAATGGTGATAATTGTAGTGATGATGGTTGTAGTTGTATTGATGATGATGACAGTAGTGATGATGATGACAGTAGTAGATATGATGGTGACAGTAGTAGTAATGATGATCATAATAGTAGTGATGATGGTGACAAGTAATGATGATAGTTGTAGTGATAATAATGACAGTAGTGATGATGGTAGTGACGATGGTGTGAGTATTAGTGATGATGGTGAGTAGTAGTGAGGATGGTGAAATTTGTAGTGATGATGACGATAGTTGTGGTGATGAAGTTCATAGTAATGGTGATGATGGCAGTAGTAGTGATGATGGTGACAGTAGAATAAATTATGGTAATATTTGTGACAGTAGTAATGATGATGGTTATAGTAGTAGTGATGATGGTTGATAGTTGTAGTATCAATGATGATAGTAGTGATTAAGATGCTAGTGACAATGGACAGTGATGATGGTGAGAGTAGTAGTGATAATTAAGATGCTAGTGACAATGGACAGTGATGATGGTGAGAGTAGTAGTGATAATTGTAATTGTAATGTTTACCAGAGACAACTGTACGAGTTGTAAGATGAATATACACATGCATAAAGGCACCGCATGTCGGATATGCAAGCAACCATACCACTGGATTTGCATAGGATTGACACCAATAAATGAGGCGTACAACACAAGAGGGAAGAACCTCCATTTCTGCGATAGTTGTTTCGATATCACATGGCAAGTCATACAGACTGTAGAAAATACAGAAGTACAAGATAGACTGAAATATAGCCAAGACATAGCTGCCTTTCACAGAAAATGGGGACCTATTGGGGCCTCAGGGCCCATACTAATATCACAATCCACACACGCACACCTTCCCATGAAAATGCCCACATTGCCTCCTGCACATCAACACACATCGCCTGCCGAACAACCTTTCGCACCCTACATATCCACAAACCCTGCCGCACATCTCCCCACACCTCTCCAGACCCAGAAAACACCCACATTAATCCCATCTATGGCCATTGACCACCCTACTGCTGTAGATCAAATACATTTGCAGGATGAACGTAGGATGCAACAAGCCCCCATATCAGGCTCCCCTTCCACATCGTCTCCCCCCTCACCACTGCCACCTTCCCACCTACAACCGACCCGTAACTCCACCCCCCTGCAGGCCTCACCCACCCATACACCAAGCCCACTATCACCCACAACCACACTTAGCTCACCACATAACCCCTTGCAGCCCCAGCCACACCTACTGGGGTTGTCTACACCAGTGTGCAGATATTATCTGGAAAGAAGGTGCTACTTTGGTCAAAAGGGCGAATATAATGGGAATTCATGTAGATTTGATCATCCCAAAATTTGCAACAACATAACCAGTCATGGAAAATGTAGATTTGGTGAAACCTGCAAATACCACCACCCATCCCTTTGCAAGACATCACTTGAGAACAAGACCTGCTACAATATGAAATGCCCAGCTTTTCATATTAAAGGGACTTGGAGATATGCTAGACCTAACACGAATGGTAGCCCAAAAAACTCTCTAGCTATGCGAGGACTAGACAGAGGAAAAAGGCAAGGAGGGAAAGGGCAGATGAAGATGAAGAGACTGAGGGAGATGGAAGAGCACATAGAACACCTCGAGCACCTCCTGGCCTCCCAAGAGTGGCCAATACATCCCGAAGACTATTAGGTACACATAGTACTCCAAACAATCCCTCCCCAATCTTGTTTGCAAAATTATCCAAGGCCTAAAAAATAGAACCACGAACAAAGTACCATTTATTAGGGGCCTGCTAGAAGAAGGAAACGCTATATTTACGGCTCTCACAGAAACTCACATTAAAGATCAGGAAGATAGTGAGGTATGGATTCCTGGTTACAACCTACATAGGGCGGACAGAACGCATAGATCACATGGAGGTGTAGCCTTGTACATACATGACTCACTGATATGTACTGAATTCCTAAATAACAGTAATGAAGTGGTGGAAATACTTGGGAGTTAAAATAGAATCCCTAAATTTAGCAGTTATTGTTACATACAGGCCTCCAGACTCATCCCGAGAAGAATTCAAAACCCAGCTCAACAAAATAAAATCAGAAGTGGAAACCCTGGGGAACCCAACACCAAATATATATGGCTAGGAGACTTTAACCTACCAAACATTAAATGGAGACAACTAGAAAACCAGTTAGTGGCAAATAACACCGGAGAAGCAAATACTAATACGAGAGAGCTTTTTGAACTTTGTGATTTTTTTAGTCTTACCCAACATATTGCTGAACCCACACGGGAAAACAATATCTTAGACCTGGTCTTCACTAACAACGACTCTCTAGTACACAGCATTAACATATCGGACACAACATACTCAGATCATAAATTAATTGAGATCAAAACAACCTTAGAAAGTGTACAGACAACCTCAGAATCGAGAACAAAAACTGGCCCCTTCAGTAAATTTAACTTCAATAACAAAAACATTAGGTGGGAAGAGGTAAATCAAGAAATGGAGGAAATAGACTGGGAAGATTTAATGGATAACCTGACACCAGCAGAATGTCTAGTCTTAATAACAGAAACCATGACCCAAATCTGTAGCCACCATATACCTGCAAGACAAACAAAACGAAGAAGCAAACAAGATCGGGAAAGGAGGAGGCTGTACAGAAGAAAATTACTCACACAAAGACGCACACATCAAAATCTACAGGATAGGCAAAAGGTCGAAATAGATAGAGAAATTGTGGAAATTGAACAAAGGCTAAGAATATCATATGAACTACAACATATGGAAGAGGAGAGGAAAGCTATTGCAGGTATAAAGGAAAATTCCAAATACTTCTTTTCATACGCCAAACAAAAGGCTAAAACAACATCAAACATCGGCCCACTGAGCAAAGGGGACGGCTCTTTCACAGGGGACAAAAAGGAAATGAGCGAACTCTTAACCCTCTCCGACATATGACGCAATTTTGAGCCTATTAGGGATACTTTAAAGCCTTTGTTACCATCAAGGGTATTTAGAAACCTTTAGTTTAGTTACTTCAACCTCTGCAGTTGTCTTTGAGTTAGCTGTGGGCAAAAAACTCATTTTGGAGAAGTAATTATAAGAGTGAGAGAACTCTATTTCTTATTGCTAATCTGGCAACCTCTGCGTCATATGATCGTGAGAGGGTTAAGCAGGCAGTATGAAATGGCATTCAGTGAGCCTGATGAAACAAAAGTCATCAGAGACCAAAATATATTTTTCATGGAAACCTCTCCCACGGAAACCCCTCAGATGCTGGATATTGATTTCGGTCCAAAAGACATAGAAGAGGCCATTTCCAACATGCCATCCCACTCGGCACCAGGCCCGGACTCATGGAATTCGATCCTAATGAAAAATGTAAGGAAAACCTCTCAAAACCCCTGGCTATAATGTGGAGGAGTCTAGACACTGGTGACATACCAGATAGCTTGAAAAACGCAATAATTGCCCCACTGCATAAAGGAGGGAGTAAAGCACTACCAAAAAACTACCGCCCGGTAGCTCTAACCTCTCGCATCATTAAAGTTTTCGAGCGAGTCCTGCGAAGCAAAATTTCAACATTCATGGAGACAAATGAACTACACAACACCGGTCAACATGGGTTCAGAGCGGGAAGATCATGTCTCTCACAACTTTTGGAACACTATGACAAAATTCTTAAAGCGCTAGAAGAAAAGAAAAACGTGGATGTCATTTACACCGATTTTGCTAAGGCATTTGATAAATGTGACCATGGTATAATAGCCCACAAACTGAAAGCAAAAGGTATAACTGGGAAAATCGGACGGTGGATATACAATTTCCTCGTAAACCGAAAACAATCGGTAGCAGTAAACCAAGTCACTTCTGAGCCTTCGGATGTCAAAAGCTCAGTGCCCCAAGGAACAGTGCTAGCGCCCCTTCTGTTCCTCATACTAATTTGCGACATAGATACCAACACCAGACACAATACGGTGTCGTCTTTTGCTGATGACACAAAATTAAGCAAGATAGTAAACACACAAGAGGACACGGGCCGACTGCAGGAAGACATGAATGTAGTGTTCCAGTGGACCAGGGAAAACAACATGCAATTCAATGAGGAAAAATTCCAATTAATACGGTACGGAGATAATAATGGTGTTAAAGAAATTACAAATTACTTAACAGAATCTAACCACATAATAGAACGGAAAGACAGTGTGAAAGACCTTGGGGTATTAATGTCTGAAAATATGGGTTTCAAAGTACATAACCAGGTCAAAGTGGCGGCTGCGAAACCTCTAACGGGTTGGATTCTGCGTACTTTTAAAACACGCGGTGAATTGCCTATGATAACGCTCTTCAAATCTCTAGTGCTACCGCGGCTTGAATACTGTAGCGTATTAACATCCCCATACAAAGCAGGTGAAATAAATGACGTAGAGAGTGTACAAAGAAATTTCACTTCGCATATAAGTTCGATAAAACATCTACACTATTGGGAGCGTTTAAGAGCACTGAATCTGTACTCACTGGAACGTAGAAGAGAACGTTACCTAATAATATACACGTGGAAAATCGCAGAGAGTTTAGTACCAAACCTACATACTCCGATAGTCATGAAATTCAGTGATAGGAGAGGCTGGGAATGCGAAATCCCCCGGATGAATAACAGGGGTGCTATGGGCTCTCTGCGAGAGGGTTGGTTATCACACAGAGGCCCACGTCTCTTCAACAAACTCCCACGGCGAGTAAGAGACATGAGGGACATCTCGTTAGACAACTTCAAGAGAGCCCTAGATGTCGAACTGCAAAAAGTGCCAGACGAGCCCATCCTCGCAAGGGAGGGAGCTGTCGCTTCAAACAGTCTACTGCACCAAATCACCACCCATAACGAGGGGCGTCGCGCTCCTTGGTGCCGCTAGAAGAGCGGCGAACACATCAAAAGGTATCAAAAGGTAAAGGTAAGTAGTGATGATCATAGTAATGGTGATGATGACAGTACTCGTGATGATTGTGGCAGTTGTAGTGATGATGGCAGTTGTAGTGATGATGGCAGTAGTAGTGATTTTGTTGATTGTGATTGATGATGGTATTAGTAGTGATGATGGTAACCCATCGCAGAGTTGGGTATGGCGTTTTGATTTTGGGCAAAACGGCACGTCTACTTTATTGGTAAATCTTTTAACTCACACGAATCTAAGAATTTCTTCTTCAATCGAGTTGTCAACTTGTGGAATGGGCTTCCCCGAGACGTTATAGACTGCAGCACCTTTGATTCAATTAAACTCCGCCTAGACAAATATCTCGCATCAAACCCGCGACTGACTGCGTTTGTAAATGAATAACTTTATTTTATACCCCCCTCAGTTACTAACCCATCTGTCCCCTACTAACTTCCTAATCCTGCCATGGACATTAGTTCCAGGGCAGTAGTTCCCTTTCCAATGTTCCCTTACCCACTCTAAACCACTGTTTGGACACTTGATCCTCAGTGTTTTGGAGGACAAGCCGCCTAGAAGGGTCACTAGACATGTTGTTGCTTGATTTCCTTTGTACTCCTTTGTACTACCACCTCCTCCTACTACTACCACTCCAGCACCCTCTACTACTCCACTACCTCCTCCTACTACTCCGCTACCACCTACCGGTACTCCTACTATTCCTCCACTACCCTCTACTACTTCACTACCACCTCCTCATCTTCCCCCTACTCCACCATAAGACCTTGGCAGCTTCCGTGGTGGTGTCTGTTGCAGGGACGGCCACGGAGGAAGCATATTTTAAAGGTCCTCAATAATTGGAAGGGGCGGCTGGGAAAGCAATGCAGTCCATGTCTGATCTATACGTTTATACGGTACACGAGTGGAAATGTTTTGTGCCGTGGTATAATTTGCCTGAGTTTTAAGTAGTAGTAGTAGTAGTATTAATAGTAATAATAGTATTTTAGTTCTTCGTTTTTGTTTATACTTGTTTCAATGTTTTTAGGGAAGGTGTGGTAGAGTGGTCTTGCTACTGGACTGATAAAATTAAGGTCCCGGTTTCATATCCCGAAGTGTCAAGGTTAAGATATTTTGGGGATGGAATTTGTGCTTACCCACCGACCCGCTATAAATATACCCTCCCTGTTTCCAAAATATTAGCATTATCTGAATATTCCCATATTCAAAATGTGTTATGGGGGCAGTGCCTAGTGAGCAAACAGCTCAATAAGTGATGTTTGAGAGGGAGAGGTGTCTGAGATTGCGAGATGAGACAGCAAGACAGTGTCGATGCAGCTTCGAGAAGTTAGAGTTGCAACGGGCCACGAGGAGACCAGGCGTCAGAACGAGCCAGTTGCAACCCTCCAACTATCTCGATGTCTCAATCGTCTCCTGGCTTGTTGAATCTACAGGTTGTTAGCCTATGTCCGGAGGTATAGTAGAGTTGGAACAAAGGGAAAAACCCATAAATATACATAGGCTACCGTACTAAGTTGAATGGCAGAGTGCTCGGTAGGGTCACGTTGGAGTATAGACATACAATTATTGAATGCTTACCAGGTATGTCTAGACTCTAATACTAACTGTTTATATCATGCCTGCCAACTGATGCCGTAAATAATATGATTTATCGCAATATTTAACATTGTTATTGAAAATCTTATTGTCCTTGACTGTACATTACCACTGGAGGGTGGAGATGATGAGTGTGGGTGGAGTACAGGGAGCATTACTGTGTGTGTGTGTGTGAATGTGTAGGTGTGTGTGTGTGTGTGTGTAGTTAAGCATTGTGTGTTTGTATGTGTGTCGGAAGAGGGGTGGTCTGTGTCGTAGCATGTGGGGGGGGTGTGTGTGTGTGTGTGTGTGTGTGTGTGTGTGTGTGTGTGTGTGTGTGAGTTTGTGTGTGTATTTCTCTTCAAGCCAGACATTTTTGTTTTGGTCAGATTGTAGGTAGTCGGATTTAAGTCGACTTGCTCACAGAGGTATAATTAGAGATAACTGAATGCTTGATAACAAATTAAATAAACTAAAATATAATGCAGTACCAGAATTTGTTTTGTAGAGCCTATAACCTGAGCATCGGCGACTGAATAATGTGGTTCAATGTTTGACCACGCAAGTCAGCTATCAACATTTATGGCTAAGTATTCCGTGACTTTATAAATCTATTGCTCATACCGCCCAACACAAGAACTGTTCATCTTCTATCACACACACACACACACACACACACACACACACACACACACACAGTCATGTATACATTAAGTTTACACACGTACACACACTCACGTGATCACTTACCCTGGTATATATTTACACAATCTTGCACATTGAAGCACACGCACCTGCTCGCATGCTCACTGGAGTTCATATATTTACAGGAACGTATAAATTCACATGCACTCATACCATTTTTTACAAGTATGCACTCAAACATTATCAAGAACGTTTACATACACCCAAAGTATATATAGTGTTAGTGTGTATATACTTTGCATACACCCACTCAAAAACAGCCAGACAGAGAGAGAGAGCGAGAGAGAGTTCTAGAGCTTCCTTACAGACACCGAATTTAAAGGCCTCTCCCCACGCTCCAATAAAGATAATGGCTCAGTTTAGTCCTCTGCAAATCTGCCTCACAAGATCCAGGCTAACACCGCAATCTTACTAATGTCGCGATACCCTACCTTTACTTGGATATTTTACAGGCCACACAAAAAATAGTTACATAGAGTTACATATGATTATACACAGACCACTTGGTTCCAACGAAGTGATCCGGCCAAAAACTACACTGGTAAACTATTATTTTCCAAAAGGCAGCAAAGGAAAGGGTTCTCTCTCCACCCTCCACTTCCTCCGGCACAAACCATAGCCACTGGAAATGACTGTGGTTGGCAAAATGAGTGGAACAACACAATATACATTTTAAAGAAAAGGGGGAAACTAATGGCTATGAGGATTATTATCTAGACAAGCAATCCACATGTTTTACAAAACACCTATAGCTAAGATATGTTGATATAACCTTTAATGAGTCATTGGCGACACATTTAGTGAGTGATTCTGGAAGCCTGTTTTAATGATCTATTATATCATCAGTAAGACTTTTCTCTGGTAAGGAGACGTCGGCAGGAGAAAATAATTTGTCCATGTCTACATTGTTAAATCCTTTGAGTAGGCTATTTTGAAACACTGTATGCATTTACCTCTTAGTCGCCGCTTCTTAAGTAAGAATAGGTTAATTCCTGCAGCCTCTCCTCGCAAGACTGAACAGCATATAATTTATATGGTGAGGAGGCCTTACTAAGCTCTTAGCTCTTATATAGTTGCAAGATCAATTATTTTTCTTTGTAAGTGGAATTTATATTTATTAACCCTAACATTCTATTTGTTTTCTTAGCTGGCTGGCTAGCTTCATTGCAATTCTGAGAGAGAGAGAGAGAGAGAGAGTGTGTGTGTATATAGAGACGAGACAAAAAGAGCAAAACGTATAATATTACTAATGTCACGATACCCCAAGGGATACCCTATCTTTACTAGGCCATTTTACAAGCCACGGTATACTACGCTCAGACAGACTGTGTGTGTGTGTGCGCGTGCGTGCGTGCGTGTGTGTGCAAAGAAAACACCACTTTAATAATTCTACACATCATAAAAGCACCTGAACCGAACTCTTACAATGACAACCCCTGTAATTTAAACCAAATTTCAAAACCAACATAACGGTCGACCCTCAACAATATCGCAAAAATAAGCCTCTCAAATCGCAAAAACAAGGCAACTTAAAAATATATATCTACAGTACACCTCTTTCTTCTGCTTTTACACTATCACTAAAAAAAAATACTTTTATGACCACTACTATTATCAACAATGCCTTCAACATTAAAACTCCAACGCATCATATTACACTATTATTCTTAACTCCAGCTCTCACCAGTAACTCGCCGCAAGTCACCGCAAAGAACACAATGCTAAGCTCAAACTTGCCATCACAACGAAAACTACACAGTTGAGACCCCCATATCATCAACGCCAAATCATCACCGCAATATCTTCCAGCCATATTTTTGACATTCAGTTTGTACATTTGCGGAAACTGTACATAAAATCGTTTGGTTCCATTACTGAACATTCTTTCATCATCTTGTACTTTTGTTGTTTTCCTATGTGGATGAGGGAGACAAAAGGCAAAACTGCCTGTGATGAGTGCCTCCCCCAGAGTTGAAAGAGTGACAGACCCAAAATCCAAGAACCGCCGAGCCAAAATGCCTGGACACACGGAGTTTGAAGCAATTTAAGTCATAGGGTGAGCGAAAGATGGATTCAGGAAGCGAGTTCCAGAGCTCAGCTGTTGAATAGAATAAAGATTGGGAGTATTGTTTCACTCTTGAGTTGGAGAGTTGCACCGAGTAGGGGTGGGATTGTGTTGCAAGACGGATACTACATACCCTACGTAGAGGTGGTATACACTGGGAGAGCTCTGAGGAACACTGATTATTGTAGTAGCGATAGAATAGCGAGAGATATGCAACATTGCGGCGAAAAGAGATAGATTGCAGAGAGTCGGTGAGTGGACAAGAGTTAATGATACGAAAGGCTTTCCTTTCTACTTTGTCTATAAGTGTGAGAGGATCCTCCCCACACATGTGAACAATACTCAATACAAGGACGCACTGTGCCCCTGTACAGAGCAAGAAGCTGGGCAGGGGTAAAGAACACATTGAGGCGGTTGAGCACTCCCAGTTTCTGGGAGGCCGCCTTAGTCAGGCTGATAATATGGTTCTTGCAAGAGAGAGCAGAAGAGAAAGAGAGAGCAGAAGAGAAAGAGACACCGTATACAGTAAATAATCACACACCTCATCAATAGAAACTGTCATTTAACAATAGTTTACCTGAATTCATCATCAGTAGCTACGAGAACAAAATCATTACCATCAAAACAATTACTATTAACGAAATTACCTTCAATATTATCATTTAGTAATTTAACGGTACCAGACCACCGAGTTTCTTAAAAAAAACTTACACCAGGTAAACTAATCCTTCAAATATTATGGTACCAAGTCATCAACACAATGTTTCATCAACTAAAATATCATAAAGTTGATTCTATAACTGACCTCCCCATGGACTCAAAAGCAACACCATTACTATAAATACCATTGCCACCTTCACTACCAGATCAACACTACCTTAATATCATATTACAAACTTAAAAAGAGAAAACAATATCGTCTTCCACTAAAGTGTTAGAATAATTGTTAATTTAATTGAACTCGCAAGAGAAAGAGAAGGTAAATTTTTTCAAATCAATAACATACCACCAACACATCCACCAACACCACAACAAATATCTTCACATGATATCAGAAGCCATCAGCAAAATACTTCATCAAGTGAGATGATAATTGTACTTACCGCTGACAAAATAACAACACCATTATATTATCGTCAACATCTTCATCTGGGCTATCACTCAAGAGCAACAACGCCACAATATTTCAAAAACAATCAATGAAACACTTCGTGAACTAAAGAACCGGTACGGTACTTGTATAGCTTATCTTCTAATTTCATCACTGACACACACACGCGCACACACACACACAAGCAACACCATTAAAATCACCACCATCGCCTTCATCTAAAATATCACCATCATATCAAATCAAAAGTCCTGAGCAATACACTTCACCAACTAAAGTGCCTTAATAATAGTTTCTCTGTGTGATCCCTTCACTGACACACATGCCAAACAACATATAACACCATCACCACCAATGCAGCAGCAGAATGACAACACTTGCATCAACCTATCAACAAACGTACAAACAACACTTCATCAACTAGAATGTCATAATAACTACTTCTCTAACCAAACTCATCACAGACACAATTATAATCAACGCCATTACCACCCTCAACACCCGAGCAACAACACCTACTGGTAAATATCATATAAAACAATCAACAGTATTTCATCAACTTAAGATTACAATTGGTTTTCTAACTGAACCCTCCATGGATTTGAGAACAGCACAATAATTGTCGAGAAGTCGTAAACTAAATTACTTCCTTTAGGCTCATTCACCGCCTTCATATCACACACCAAAAGCCACCAACACCAAACTTCATTAACTGTTTTAATTAAGGAACACCCAGTGCTTAACATTAATCATCCACTACAAACTCCAATATACCGGTACTTGAATAAACTAATAAAAGCATATGGTCCTCCCGGGATTCGAACTCGGGACAACACACCCAGAACATAAGCATCTAAACCATTACACCACCAACACTGTCTCTATATCAAAACTGTTTCTCTATATCAATTATTATCCATACGAAGAAACGTTGCATCCCTTGCATTATTCTAGATATTTTCACAGCAATTGTTCCGAGGAACTTGCTTCAGTTGTGCGCCTCTCCACATCTTTCCCCGTAGAACTAGGGCAGCTGAGAGCGCCCATGAATTTACACTTTCTCCTCCACAATGCAGAACTTCTGCTTATCAAAATTCATTTATCCCCAGAATTACTACTCTTGGAATTCACTTCCCTCGAGTTGCTTTCCACAAACTTACAATCTACAACAGTTTAAATCCAGTTGTTACAAAAAATTTATGAATGGAGGATGCCTTTAGGCACATGGACCTTTTTTGTTTTATCTGTGTTTTTCCTTCCTCCGTTCATTGTCTCTTTAAAAAAAAAAAAAAACAAAAAAAAAAAAAAAATCATGGGCATAGGATGTCTAAGGGGAGACTATTCATCCTCAGGCCAAGACAGATTCCCTCATTTCTAGTCATTATTCTTAGATAAGCAAAGTTAAAGTTATGCTATACAGTTGCCTTTACGCCCCTGGAAGTGATTAAAGAGGGTCACCGGCTTGTTTTATCTTTCTCTCCTTTTCTCTCTTTCCCTGGCTTGTATCCATTCGGCCCCATTCAGCCAACTGTGTTAAGACGTTTATCCCCATCCAGGTGTCGATTTCTTCCTGGCGAGCGATAGCGAGCCTGCCGAGCCAGCATTGTATGGAGAAATCCGGCTTCGCTGGAGAAATTTTTCTGTCGAAAAATGTACAAATTTAGCTTGCTGTCAAAACAAAAATATATATATGCTGGCTCGCTATCGCTCACCAGGAAAATATTGACACCTGGATGGGGGTAAACGTATTAAAACAGTAGGCTGAATGGGGCCAAATGGATACAAGCCAAAGAGAGAGGGAAAGAAAGAGAAAAAAAGCGAGGTAGGCTCCCTTAAATGGTCAAAAAATGCTACTTTACTCACGTTGTCCTGTATTCCCTCTCACGATCGATCTAGTCCTAAAACAACATTGCCCCGGTTTGATGATGGGCACAAGAAAAACACCATTATCCTCAACACCAATACCACCTCCATCACCAGATCACCAACACCTTCATCTTATATTAACAGCCGCCAGCACAACACTTCATCAAGTAAAGTGCCTTAATAATGGACAGTGTAAACGATCTCGTCACTATAATACCGTAGCACCATCGACACCAATACAACACCACCATCAACCAACACCAATAAAACAACACCATAAACACCAATACAACACTACCATCAACACCACCATCAACACCACCATCAACCAACACCACCAACACCAATACAACACCACCATAAACACCAATACAACACTACCATCAACACCACCTCCACCACCATCAACACCAATACAACACCACCATCAAACAACACCACCAACACCAATACAACACCACCATAAACACCACCATCAACCAACACCATCAACACTAATACAACACCACCATCAACCAACACCACCATCAACACCAATACAACACCACCATCAAACAACACCACCAACACCAATACACCACCATCAACCAACACCATCAACACTAATACAACGCCACCATCAACACCAATACAACACCACCATCAACCAACACCAATACAACAACGCCATCAACACCAATACAACAACGCCATCAACACCAATACAACACCACCATCAACCAACACCACCAACACAATCAACACCACCATCAACCAACACCAATACAACACCACCACAACACCACCATCAACACCAATACAACAACGCCATCAACACCAATACAATACCATCAACCAACACCATCAACACCAATACAACACCACCATCAACCAACACCATCAACACCAATACAACAACGCCATCAACACCAATACAATACCACCATCATCAACACCACCAACCTACCTACCTGGAGTCTACCTGGAGTTGTTTCGGCCACCTCAGCGACCTCGGCGAGAGTTTCTCCCCCCGAGTATGTTTGCTGCTAGTGCTTGATGCAGCAGGCTATTCGAGAGGGCAGCTCTCACCCCCGCGAAGCATGGCTGATCAGGCACCAACTTAAGATGGTTGTCCAAGGCTTTCTTGAATACTTCCGTTGGCACGTCCATCAGGTTTCTCACCATTAACACCAATACAACACCACCATCAACACCAATACAACACCACCAATACAACACCACCATCACCCAACACCAATACAACACCACCATCAATACACCACCATCAACACCACCAACACCAATACAACACCACCATCAACACCAATACAACACCACCATCAAACAACACCAACACCACCATCAACACCAATACAACACCACCATCAACACCAATACAACACCACCATCAACACCAATACAACACCACCAACACCAATACAACACCACCATCAACACCAATACAACACCAATACAATACCACCATCAACCAACACCACCAACACCATCAACACCACCTTCACCATCCTGTCAACAATAGACAACACAACACTTCATCAACTAAAGTGTTTTAATCATTACTTCTTTTAATTGAACTGTCTCGGGCACAACGACAACAACATTAGAAGCCACAATACAATAACAACAATGTCAATCTTCTGAGCACATTTTCAGTAACATAAATTAAATAAAACATAATGAGTTCTACAAAGGGATTGATTCTCTTCTTTCCTAAGGCAGGATCTCTCTTTGTCTGTCTATCTGTTTGTATCTATCAACTACGGTAGGCTATCTATTTTTGTTCCAACTTTCAATTAAATACTTCATCAGCCCAAAGTGTCTAAATAAATGCTTCTCAATCTGACCACATCACTGACAAAGAAGTAATTCCATTACCTCCACCATCATTAACACACCAACCGCCTTCATATCATATCAAAATAATATAAAAACAATACTTCATCAACGAAAACGCCAAGAAATTGCTTGTATAACTGAACAACCACGAACACAGCAAACATAAATAAATAAATAAATCTATCAAATGTATATAATACAACACAAATATTACCGGTACCATCAACACTCTACGATAACAATGCAATCACCTGGACACATTATTAGCAACATAGATACCGATAAACCAAAATGTACAGTATAGCAATTCAGAAAGGAAATAACTTTTCTCCCAATCATAGTAGACTATCTATCTGTTTATCTCTCAGTAGCTATTTGTGTTCTATTTTTTCTTGTGTGTATGAAGGAGACAAAAGCCAAAGCTGTCTGTAACAAGTGTCTCCCCCAAAGTTGAAAGAGTGATATAGACGATATGTGATAAACGTTATGTTGGTGTATTGAACAGAAGTGTGGTGTGCTTGTTTAGTGTAGTGAAATGATTAGAAGGAGGACACGTTTGTGAGAGATACATGGATTGCTTGTTGTGTAGGTGAGACACAAATATAAACAGTGAGGGAAGCCAGACAAAATGAAACTGGAATTCCAGCATCTTCTTATCACATGCCTATGAGGCTTTCCCTGGGTATTGCTCTGTTTGTTATTTATCTGTGTCTATCTGTATATTTATTTACATATCTGCCGACTTATATGTATGTCAATATACCGGTACTTTTAACTATTAAACTACACATCTGTTTAATTTTTAATATATGCGCTAAACAAAATTTACGAAGAATATGTTGTGATCGTCGCTGTCTGTTTGTTTCCTTCTAAGTATGATTTCATAAAAACTGATTAACGGATTTATAAAAAACTACGTTAGTACCATCATCTGATACGGTACCTGAATAGAAACAATTAACTTTTGATGAACATACCATGATCTTCCCCCAAAATATAATAAACTATGAGAAAGTTTTAAGCAGATCCTCACGACACTCACTGTCAAACATATTGGAAACCCAAGGATTGAATACAAAAACCCAGCTATGATTGGATGACACAACTGGGGGTGTAGGGCTTTAACCCCTAGAATTTAACTTGCAATTATCTCTCAAATGCATGAATGGAATTTAATGAGATTTGGAGACGGCTTTCAGTGGCTGCAAATGACTCAAATAGGCCGCTCCCACCATTTGGCGCATATCGGTCGCCTACAAAAACGGTCATAGACCAAAGAAGCCACCATTGGCCACTCTGACAATACTGACGGACTACCTGTTTGCATCTGTCCATATACTGTAGGCCACAAACCAAATTCAATTTGACCCTCGGGCAAAATCACTACTATGTAATTAACAATGAGACTTAGTATAATATATTACATTAAGAGTAGGCCTATAATTCTAGCGGTGGCTCTAATGGCCATAGTAAAAACTGACCATGGGTCGAAATGAATCATCATATACGGACAGCTCAGCCCATATCAATCTCGGACAAAAATAGCTACAAACCAAAACGGCCGTGGACAAAAACAGTCCCTCGGAAAATTGCATTAGCCTATATCAACCACGGACTGAATCGACTGTGGACCAAATCCACCGCGAAGCAAAACGACCGAGGACAGAACATAATTCAATATAATTGGCTCTAATTTACACATATCTGAATGATACTTGCTCTGATTTGCACGCACCGAAGTCTAATTTGCATGCATGGCGGGAATATGTGCTATACTGAGAACGATTTCATTTTAAAGTATATACCGGTATACATTGTTTATATATCTGACAATAAAACTCCAATCATTCCCAATACAGTTAGGCCTATTATTCATGATCAAATCCGGAAGTGTAACGAGCCCCACAAAAATACAACCCTGGTGCCGGTATACGGTATATATTATTATTATTAGTATTATTACCGAACACTGGCGGGTTTAATTCACGGGAGAGCATAATGGTTATTCTATTTTTAGAGCCTCCAATTTTCGGACTGTTCAAATATTGATTCATGAGGAATTTACGGCTTTTTGTTATGATAGTGGACATTATTTCCCAGTTGCTTGTGGTGGTGGTGGTGGTGGTGGTGGTAGTAGTAGTAATGGTGGTATCTATATTATCTATCTATTTATTGTAGAGTTCGCCAGCTGCAAGTGGCACCGATCAGCGCGTCGCCCTCCAGTATGTTGTATAAGGTTTATTACCCTAGACTGACGAGTCCCATCCACCCGGATTTTTTAAAAGTTTGTCTCCCTTGGATGGGTTCCCGACCAAGGCTGACGACTCGCATTCACCCGGGATGGTGATGGTGATTTTCTGATGGTGTGGTGATAGTGGTGGACCTGGTGGTAGTAATGGTGTGGTGTGGCGTAGTGTAGTGTGGTACGGTAGTGATTTCGTGTTTGTGTGATGGTTGTGGTACCGGTAATTTTGTAATAATTTGGTGAATGATATTGTTGTTGTGGTGGTGATGGTGTTGTTTTGGTGGTGTATTTTGTACCAATAATTGTTGTTAGTAAATACAGCTAGGCTTAATGATAATAATTGGTGATGCTGTAGGTAGTGTCCGTGAACGTTTGTGATGCTGAAGTTTGTAATCATGGTGGAAAAAGTGCTGATCGCAAGTTTGTGGGTTTTGATATTCTTAACCCTTTCACCATCATGACGCTTTATTTATTTATTTGTATTTGTTACTATATTCTGAATAACAATAGACAATTTTACTCTGCTTATAAATGCCCTGTAGGATTCATAAGGTTAAAGTGTATCTGATTAACCCTATGCCTCCCACAAAACCTCCTTAAACACATTAAAATCGTCTACTGATGGCCAGAAAAAAACGAAGAAAAATGTGTCAAGACTGGTGGTAATGGTGGTGTTAGGCTTGCCACGATTACTTTAATGAAACTATCGAGGGTGTGAAACCGGAGCAATCGTGTTTGAAGATTTTAATGAATATGAAAAGCATTACAAGACACGAAATAGCATCGTTTCGGCCATTTTATCACTTCCAGAGACATAATTTGAACTATACACCATAATTATATTTTTACAAATACAATAATCTATCTATCTATTTACTCAGGCCCAATCCCCACTTTTCCTATTGTGTGTAGATATTGTAGATAAATACTACAATAAAGACTAAAAATAATGGACTTGGCTTTGATTTGACACCCTGAAATTATAACTTTTATCAGTAGCGAAAAAGGAGTACCAGTACACTACAGTCACAGTGACAACACCCTATTCAACAACCCTCTGTGAAGGCACCCTAGTCCATCGGTACAACTTCCCCTTCCCCCTCCCACTTCAGGCCGAAATATTTTACTCGGTTCTTTTAGGGTTTGCTCTTACAAAACAAATTCTGGTGCCACGTACCGTATATTACATTATTGCATTGTATATAAAGTATTAACTGCTCGACACAAGAAAATACATATAGTAGATTGACATGCTTCTTGGTAATTATTAAAGCGAAAATATGTATGATAAATTGGTTCAGTATAAACATCCCCCCTGGCTATTACACTACTACCCCCCCCCCCCCCCCTTACACTCCATTACGTCATTGCCTCACACATACTACGCTGGGTAATTATTTATAATGGCCAAACTTTGGATATTTCCCAAAATAATGGCCCAATGGGGGGATATAATGTGCTGGTCTATTGTAGATATCCTAATAAGTCCCAAACATTAATTATATGTGGATGGTGGTGTTCTGATTCCTTTCAATATACACATTGCATTACATAGTATTTTAGTACCATGTACGAACTCTGATAACATACACCGGTACCAAATATTTATTTTCTTATATTTACATCAATAAGTACCATAGTTCGTATTTTCTCCCCCCCCCCCTCCCTCTCTCTCTCTCTCTCTCTCTCTCTCTCTCTCTCTCTCTCTCTCTCTCTCTCTCTCTCTCTCTCTAACAAAAATACTAATACTAATTAAATAATATATAATAAAAAGAAAAAAATATATATAAATACATAAACAATTACAAAAAGTAAACATAATAATATAAAACATGGTCTACGTCTATGTCTACTTGTATAGTAGCAAGAATGACCACAAATGAAGGGTCAGTTACATTGATAAAGCTGAACCAAAGAGGATATCTGGTGCTGCATTAACGTCAGTACCGGTATATCTTTGGATAAGGAACGTTCAAAGCGTGATAAAGGTTGAAGCAAATGACTTGGCAAATGACAGGAATGAATGGAGGTGAAGGGGTTAATATATAAATCAGTACCGGTAGCCTATACCATATCATCAGCTAATTTTTGTTAGAGTGAGTACATGAAGGTTTCTGAACCCTTTTAAATGACAAACCTGGAAGACCCTTTTAAATGACAAACCTGGAAGATCTATAACCCAGATGTTGATGTGAGGAGACCTTGTCTGGAAGTATAACATCTGAGGTGAAGCCATTGATTTCGGGGGCTGATGAGTGATTGATGCTTCTGAATGCTTGTGCTTGCTTTTTGTGGGCGAACTGTTATATGTGTTCTTCTGTCACCTCTCTTCCTTTCTCGTGTCTCTTGCTAATCCTCCCTACCCCTTGTGGAAGTAAAGCGGGCATCACACTGGGCCAAATTCTCGTCAATCTCCAATCTCCAGTCTCCGTTTCCAGCCAGTAGCGCCAGCGAATCCTATCACACACGCCAAGCGTCCTGGCTGCGTGAGTCTCCGACACAACAATAACAACGTCCGACCTTAGCCTATATTGGTCCGTTTCACCTACAGTAGTAACAGTATACTGTAATGTATAGCAATATGAATTTACATCTACAATTTTACAATATATTTTTACATTTTACATTCATAAATAGTCCACTAATATACTAGGTTAGGTTAGGCTAGGTTAAATATATTGTTCAATGATTCTTAGTAAATATGCATCTGAAAAACAGTTCCTCCTGCTACACAACCGAATGTTTTCGTTTCATACCAATCGCCGTGGCGTAGGTATAGGAAGTGGTTATTTAGCTGCAAGTGGTGTAGCTATTTTAGCATTAATTCACTTAGTTTATGTCTATCCGCAGCCCTTCTCACAATCAAAACACACAATTATGTAGCAAAATATATATTTCGACGTCATATAGGCCTACTTGAGATATCAATGAGATTAAATGCGAGCTGTAAAGAGGCTGCCACTCTACCTCCATCAAAAACTGGAGCTTCCCACCCAGTGCGGGAAGCATCCTAGCTCCATCAAAGGGTGAGATTTGTGCTGGAGATTGACGGTAGCTCCACTTTTTGCTGAAGAGTGACGAGAATTGGCCCAGTGTGATACCCCCTTAAGGGCTGGCTACTGACTGACTGAATGAGGAGCGTTCATGATCTTTGCTATTGCAACATTTTAAAACCTACTATTATATCCCATTCACTATATGGTGACAATTTTCTGTACCGGTACTTAATTCTAACTTCCATTAAACGATATTATTCCTTTGATTCATTGAGATGCTTTCTAAGCTGAACACAAGCATTTATTTGTAGCATGAATCAAAGGAAGAAATTAACCATGCCAAGCAAACGCAGAACAGCATAAATGTAAAATAACAGCGATATACCGGTAGCCTACCCTCCAATACTCCCAGACTATGCGGTACGTGCATCCGGCTTTATGGCACACGATAAAAAGTTACAATAAACAGAATAGAATTACGATTTCCGAGTACGACAATCGCGAATTATATTAACCCTTTCAGTAGTAGGACGCCTTTGTTTGCCTTTCTCAGCTTTGGAATGCTCTCTAGGAATAAAAGGAGTAAAGTGTACATAAATTTAACCTCCGACTTTCATGTTTCCTTCCCAATCTAAATAAAATTGTCTAATAATAACCAGAATAAAATACAGAAGTGCGTCCTCGAATACTGACAGAGTTAATGTATAAAATGTGTAATATTTCATAATGTTCTGAAGGTTGAGTTTGCAGCGAGGAAGCCCAATTATTAATGTAAGCACGAAGGTTGCATTATTGCAACAATTTCCGCTACGATCAGATAGGCTACACGAAAAGCGGGGCACCTATAGCCTGATTAAGCGATGTTGATCAAACAACCCACAATAAAATTAGCAGAGTTAAATAAATGGAACTAGAGTTAAAATTTACCTTAAATATCGTGCATTAAGATAACGTACTCAGTGTGTTAATCAAAACTACTATTTTTTCAGTGGTTAGTATTTCTATCGATTTAACAAAAACATCAGTACCAGTATACAGTATCAGTAGCTTATTGTTCATCTAAGGATATAATCAGGAGCAAACTAAGGTTTCTTGTACTTTTAAATATAACTTTTGAATGAAGTTATTACGAAGTTGAGGATAATTCCTGACAAATGGTTTGAGAGATAAGTCATGGATATTGATTGTGAACGAGATGCTTTCCCACAGCACAGGGAAACGTCCTTGTTATCATTATTCCAAAGGTCGACAATTTTATGGTGTAGGAGAAAGAACACACACGAACACTATATCCGATAATTCTTAGTCATTTTTATTTTGGCAACGTTTAGGGATTCTTTCTTTTCCATTGGTATAGGTAGCTAGACTAAAATACCGTCTCCTGCTATACTGTATTGTGACACCCTGACCTAACCCCCCCCCCCCCTCCATCATCACACCAACCCTCATAATATCCCACAACCCACCATGGCAATGTAACCACATTAAGACCCAGTCCACTTGGCACAACCACCCATCACCATAGTACCATACCACTATACCCCCCCCCCCCCTTCCACACACACATACCAGGGCACCATCAATAGCACCCTCACCTTAAAGCATAACCACCACCGGCGCCATGATACAATCCTAACCCCAACCCCACCATGGCAACATCAATCCCACCCCCACCCTACTACAATCACCACCCCATCAATACCACCACCACCACCATCACAACCCCAAGCCCCACCATGGCACCATCACAACCCCCACCACCACCATAGCACCATTACACCCCCACCCCCACCCCCACCATGGCACCATCACCACCTCCTACATGGCACCATTACACCCCCACCATGACACCACTACCCCTCTCCACCTTCCAGTCCTGATGTGAATTATGTCCCCTTTTTCAGAGATGACGCCAGACTCATTATCTTCATCTCCTCTTTTCAGACCCCCTCATCCTCTTGATCTCTTTCTTCTTACTGAGCTCTTCACCCATCTCATTCTCAAATATATTTATTTAACTAACTATACAGTAGCCTATATAATGCTCTCATAGCGACTTATTCTCTAAATAATATACATACAGTATATAATTATATATATATATATATATATATATATATATATATATATATATATATATATATATATACCGTATATATCAAGTGTATCTCACAAATACACGTGGGCTGCTAATGTTTTTTATATTCCCACCCGGACTCAAACCACCGACAGTCAGGATGAGTGTCCACGCTTTAACCGACTACACCACGGCATTGATAAATCGGATGTAAGTTATTTAATTTAATTCTCACCCAGTCAAACACGAGTCATTAATGTCAATCTCGTCCTGACTCAGGGTGTCATACGAAAGCCGAGTCCACTGTTGTGTAATCTGTATTATTGTATATGTGTAGCTAAAATTGTGGTTTATAGTCCACAATATGTTTTTGGCAGTGATAAAATTACCAAAGCAAGGTTATTTCAAGTTAATTTCCCCATATTATTCTCATATTCATTCAAGTCTTCAACAAAAATTGCTCCGGTTTTATACCTTGTCCTGACTGTCGGTGGTTAGAGCCTGGTTGAGAGTATACAAAAACATTTAGTAGGTCACGTGTATTTGTGAGATATTCTTGATGTTAATGACTCGTGTTTGGCTGGGCGAAAATTTAATGAAGTAATTTACATCCGAGTTATCACGCCGTGGTGTAGTGGATTCAATTTAGCATGGACACTCGTCATGCCTGTCGGTGGATCGAGTCAGGCTGAGATTATATATATATATATATATATATATATATATATATATATATATATATATATATATATATACCGTGACTGAAGGGAAACACGAGAGAGAGCGTAGATTATTATATAATATACAAAAATCTTGCTTACAGTCAGAGACAGACAAACAATTTAAACAACCGGAGGCAAACACTTAACAGAGAATGTGAAAAATATCGAAGAACAAGA